>CM022302.1:546980431-547546621 GCA_011799875.1 Thinopyrum elongatum | reverse complement strand
GGCAGGGAGGGTTCACACACACTGAGCCACGTGCCAGGTGCTTGCACCTGCCATCGCCACTTCCGGACATGTAGGAGGGCCCAGCTAAACACCTGGCGGCATAGCTACCCCCAAACTACACCCGTCCCGTCTAACCCTGGCACCGTTGACCGGGCGTCTACGCCTTTGACTTTCGCCGGACGAGGTTTGACCGATGGTACATTTTCACCTGGGTGTGATAGCCCAGCACATAGGTACACTTGTATCAAGGTCCGGGCAGAACCCACCGCAAGATTCCCTCCGTTAACTGCCCGACGTGGCCGTTCCCCCTCATGCGACGGCGGCGGTGACGTCGGTGATGGGGGTCACACCACTGAGCCACCGCCGGTGCTTGCACCCTCCACCGCAATTTCAGACGTGAGGAGGGCCAGCGAAAGACCTGGCGCATAGCTACCCCCCCAAACTACACCCGTCCGTCTAACCTACGAGAGTGACGGGCATAGCTATCGCCTTTGACTTTCGCGGACGGGGTTTTGACCGATGGACTTTTCACTGGGTGTGATAGCCCAGCACCATAGGCACCATTTGTATCAAGAGTCCGGGCAGAACCCACCGCAGATTCCTCCGCTACTGCCCGACGTGCCGTTCCCCCCTCCTGCGACGCGGCGTCGGCGGGTGACGTCGGTGATGGGGGTCACACCACTGCACCGTGCTGGGTGCTTGCACCCGCCACCGCACTTCCAGACATGTAGGAGGGCCAAGAAAGACCCTGGCGGCATAGCTACCCCCCAAACTACACCCGTCCCGCTCTAACCCTACGAGAGTTGACGGGCATAGCTAGCCTTTGACTTTCGCCGGACGGAGGTTTGACCGATGACATTTTCACCTGGGTGCGATAGCCAGCAGAACATAGGTACACTTCGGATCAAGGTCCGGGCACAACCCACCGCAAGATTCCCTCCGTTACTGCCTGACGTGGCCGTTCCACCCTCCGTGCGACGGCAGGCGGCGACGTCGGTGAGGGGGGTCACACACTGAGCACGTGCCGGTGCTTCCACCTGCCACCGAACATTCCGGACTGTAGGAGGCCCAGGTAAAGACCTGGGCGCAAGTTACCCCCCCCCCCCAAACTACACCCGTCCCTTCTAACCCTAGAACGTTGACCGGGCGGTCTAGCTTTTGACTTTCACCGGACGGGGTTTGACCGATGGACATTTTCACCTGGGTGCGATAGCCCAGAACATAGGTACACTTCGGATCAAGGTCCGGGTACAACCCACCGCAGATTCCCTCCGTTACTACCTTATGTGGCCGTCTCCACACCCCCCCCCCCTCCGTGCGATGGCGGCGGCGACGTCGGTGGGGGGGTCCACCACTGAGCACGTGCCGGGTGTTGCACCCGCCACCGCACTTTCAGACGTGTAGTGGGCCACGCGAAGGACCTGGCGGCATAGTACCCCCCCCAAACTACACCCGTCCCATCAACCTACGAGAGTTGACCGGGCATAGCTACGCCTTTGACTTTTGCCGGACGGGGTTTGACCGATGGACATTTTCACCTGGGTGTGATAGCCCAGCACATAGGTACACTTTTGTATCAGGTCCGGGCACAACCCACCGCAAGATTCCCTCCGTTACCGTCCGACGTGGCTGTCCACCCCTCCATGCGACGGCGGCGGGACGTCGTGGAGGGAGGGGTCACACCACTGAGCACGGCCGGGTGCTTGCACCCTGCCACCGCCACTTCCGGACATGTAGGAGGGCCCAGTAAACACCTGCGGCATAGCTACCCCCCCCAACTACACCGTCCGTCTAACCCTGGCACCGTTGACCGGGCGGTCTACGCCTTTGACTTTCGACGGACGAGGTTTGACCGATGGACATTTTCACCTGGGTGTGATAGCCCAGCAAATAGGTACATCTGTATCAAGGTCCGAGCAGAACCCACCGTAAGATTCCCTCGTTACCGCCCGACGTGGCCGTTCAACCCCTCCGTGCGACGCGGCGGCGAAGTCGGTGAGGGAGGTCACACCAATGAGCACCGTGCCGGGTGCTTGCACCTGCCACCGCACTTCCGGGGACATGTAGGAGGGCCCAGCTAAACACCTGGCGGCATAGCACCCCCCAAACTACACCCGTCCCGTCTAACCCTGGCACCGGTTGACCGGGCGGTCTACGCCTTTGACTTTCGCCGGACGAGGTTTGACCGATGGACATTTTCACCTGGGTGTGATAGCCAGCACATAGGTACACTTTGGATCAAGGTCCGGGCAGAACCCCACCGCAAGATTCCCTCCTTACTGCCCGACGTGGCCGTTCCCCTCGTGCGACGGCGGCGGTGACGTCGTGTGGGGGTCACCACCACTGAGCACCGTTCGGGTGCTTGCACCCGCCACCGCAATTTCAGACGTGTAGAGGCCAGCGAAAGACCTGGCGTAACATAACTACCCCCTAAACTACACCCGTCCGTCTAACCCTACGAGAGTTGACCGGGCATAGCTACGCCTTTGACTTTTGCCGGACGGGGTTTGACCGATGGACATTTTCACCTGGTGTGATAGCCCAGCACATAGGGTACACTTTGTATCAAGGTCCGGGCAGAACCCACCGCAAGATTCCCTCCGTTACCGCCCGACGTGGCCATTCCATCCCTCCGTGCGACGGCGGAGGCGACGTCGGTGAGGGAGGTCACACCACTGAGCACCGTGCCGGGTGCTTGCACCTGCCACCGCACTTCCGGACATGTAGGAGGGCCCAGCTAAACACCTGGCGGCATAGCTACCCCCCAAACTACACCCGTCCCGTCTAACCCTGGCACCGTTGACCGGGCGGTCTACGCCTTTGACTTTCGCCGGACGAGGTTTGACCGATGGACATTTTCACCTGGGTGTGATAGCCCCGCACATAGGTACACTTTGTATCAAGGTCCGGGCAGAACCCACCGCAAGATTCCCTCTGTTACTGCCCGACGTGGCCATTCCCCCCTCCGTGCGACGGCGGCGGTGACGCCGGTGATGGGGGTCACACCACTGAGCACCCTGCCGGGTGCTTGCACCCGCCACCGCACTTTCAGACGTGTAGGAGGGGCCCAAGCTAAACACCTGGCGGCATAGCTACCCCCCAAACTACACACCTCAACCCCGTCCTCTAACCCGGCACCGTTTGACCGGGCGGTCTACGCCTTTGACTTTGCCGGACGAGGTTTGACCGATGGACATTTTCACCTGGGTGTTGATAGCCCACAGCACTAGGTACACTTTGTATCAAGGTCCGGGCAGAACCCCACCGCAAGATTCCCTCCGTTACTGCCCGACGTGGCCATTCCCCCCTCCGTGCGACGGCGGCGGTGACGTCGGTGATGGGGGTCCACCACTGAGCACCGTCGCCTGCTTGCACCCGCCACCGCACTTTCAGACGTGTAGGAGGGCCAGCGAAAGACCTGGCGGCATAGCTACCCCCCCAAACTACACCCTCCCGTCTAACCCTACGAGAGTTGACCGCGGCATAGCTACGCCTTTGACTTTCGCCGGACGGGGTTTGACCGATGGACATTTTCACCTGGGTGTGATAGCCCAGCACATAGGTACACTTTGTATCAAGGTCCGGGCAGAACCCACCGCAAGATTCCCTCCGTTACTGCCCGACGTGGCCGTTCCCTCCTCCGTCACGGCGACGTGACTCGTTATGGTCACACCACTAGCACCGTGCCGTGCTTCACCCGCCACCCACTTCCAGACGTTTAGGAGGGCCAGCGAAAGACCTGGCGGCATAGCTACCCCCCCAAACTACACACCGTCCCGTCTAACCCTACGAGAGTGGACCGGGCATAGCTACGCCTTTGACTTTCGCCGGACAGGGTTTGACCGATGGACATTTTCACCTGGGTGCGATAGCCAAGAACATAGGTACACTTCGGATCAAGGTCCGGGCACAACCCACTGCAAGATTCCATCCGTTACTGCCTGACGTGGCCGTTCCACCCCTCCGTGCGACGGCGGCGGCACGTCGGTGAGGGGGGTCCCACCACTGAGCACCGTGCGGGTGCTTGCACCTGCCACCGCCACTTCGCGACTTCGGACGTGTAGGGGCCAGCTAGACCCGCGAATGTTACCCCCCCCCCCCACCCAACCCCCCCAACTACACCCGTCCCGTCTAACCCTGGAACCGTTGACCGGGCGGTCTACGCTTTTGATTTCGCCGGACGGGGTTTGACCGATGGACATTTCACCTGGGCGATAGCCAAGAACATAGGTACACTTCGGATCAAGGTCCGGGTACAACCCACCGCAAGATTCCTCCGTTACTACCTGATGTGGCCGTTCCCGCCCCCCCCCCCTCCGTGCGATGGCGGCGGCGACGTCGGTGAGGGGGGTCACACCACGGAGCCCGCGCTTGCACCCGCCACCGCACTTCCGGACGTGTAGGAAGGCCCGGAGAAAGACCTGGCGGCATAGGTACCCCCCAAATTAAACAATACCTGTCCCGCCTAACCCTGCGAGAGTTGACGGGGCGGTAAACTGGGCCCAAGAGACACGCGTGGTGTATCTATGTATAGATAAGGCACAATTTAATTAATGAATTTTTTTTGAAAAAAAATATATTTTACAAAAATTAATAAAAAATATTGTACGTAGATATGCCTACGGTTATGCCGTCGGCATAGCTCAATTTAATTAATTATTTTTAAAAAAAATAATTTTATTATTAAAACAGGGAAAAAAAAGTTAAAAAAAATGAACGTAGATATGCCGACGGTTATGCCGTCGGCATAGCTCCCTGCCACGTCATGGATCCGCGGCACCGTGGGCCTAGAGCTATGCCGACGGCGTAACCGTCGGCATAGCCACGGGCCCACGGTGGCGCGGATCGATGACGTGGCAGAGTGCCGCGGATTGAAAAATATATATTTCAGAAAAATAAATAAATAAAATTATACGTAGATATACCTACGGTTATGCCGTCGGCATAGCTCAATTTAATTAATTTTTTTAAAAAAAAATTTATTATTAAAAACAGGGAAAAAAAGTTAAAAAAAATGAACTTAGATATGCCTACAGTTATGCCGTCGGCATAGCTCAATTTAATTAATTTTTTTAAAAAAGAATTTTATTATTATAAACAGGGAAAAAAAGTTAAAAAAATGAACGTAGATATGCCTACGGTTAGGCCGTCGGCATAGCTTCCTGCCACGTCATCTATCCGCGGCACCGTGGGCCCAGAGGTCTATGCCGACGGCTGACGTTAGGGCCGTCGGCATATGTTTGACGGCGTGAACCCGCAGGCTGTGGCAGGGCCACCATGGCCACCTCTATGCCGACGGCCAATCTATGCCTACAGCTGCCGTAGGCATATATGTTGCTATGCCGACGGCATTTATATGCCTACGGTCCCCGTCGGCATAGATGGATATATGCCGACGGCTTGTCTACGCCTACGGTTTTCCCTAGGCCGTCGGCATAGCTCCTTTCTATGCCTACGGCTGCCGTCGGCATATATAAGGCCGTAGGCATATAAGGTTATTCCGGTAGTGAGAGCTACTGGTACTCATGGAGTAGTAGGCTTGCTTTTCTTCTCCACGGCGTCCTGGTCAGTCCCAAGACCTGCTTGCCCAGCACCTGCCACAGCGCCGTTTTGCCCAGCACCTGCCGCCGTGCCGTCCTGCCCAGCCGCATGAGCCGCTCCACCGCCGCGTGCAGCGCCTCCGTGCCCGACATCGGCTTCACCGCCGGCCGCTGCCCCATCGTACAACTCGGGGAGCCTGGAAATTTTGGCTCCGACACCGCTCCGCCGACGCCGAAGGGCGGACGAGGGTGGAACCTGGCTGCCAGAGCACGGTGAGGGCCTCCAGAACCAGATCCGCGGCGGTCGCGTGTGGCGCCGCCGGCTGGTGCGACGGCCTTGACTCGCTGGCCATCGCCGGATTCCGCTTCTCCGCCCGCTCCGCCGCTCGCTCCGATTGGATCGGGATGGGGAGAGACGTGGGGGAAGAGGAAGAAGATTGGAGAAATTTGGAGGAGGAAGGACTGGACTGGGTCGTTGGGAAGAGAGCGAGGGGATTGGGTCGTGGATGGCTGCGGTTGCCTCGAGGCTTTGACCGAGGGGGTGAATGAAAAATTACCGTGGTGGAGCTATACGTACACTTTTTTTCGGAAAAACGATCGAGCCAGACGCACACTTTCTAGCGGACGGAGGGAGTAACTACGAGTGCGCATGTATCAGCAGTAATAAAGGAAGCAGCGGGTACCAAGTGGTCCGCTTGGTAAGCTATCAACAAAAATTACAATGAATGAAGCAGTAATAAACGAAGCAGCAGTTACCCCCTCACGTGTTCCAAATGATAATCCCTTTTATGACCAAAGGTAAAGTGCAAACGGAAACACCCAGTATGCATGTCACATCAAGCAGCTTAGCCAGCTAAGATACAATCACACTCTTGCTTATATCCACCCTGCGATCACAGAACGACTGACAAGTTCAGAGTTTCAAGCAATACTACATGAAGAGGCTGCTGCCATAGTTGCTCCCAGTCCATGTATTGTGGACATCGACCCAACAATGGTTGCAGATTGTTATCTCTATGAGTTATTCCTGCATTGTAACTTCCACACCTTTCAATGGGTTGCTCATGCTTCCAACTGTTGGATGTGCGATGAGATTATACAAGGGGACAGAGCAAGGGACATTAGTGTTACATTGCATGTTAAATTTGGGAGCGTGATGCTCCTTTGGTTAGAAAGTTCATGAAGCATATGAAGCCTCCTTTTCTGATACTTCAAGATGGCGATGTCTATGAAGAAGGGCCATACCGCAGGATTTCAGTCACATCGAGGAATATGAAATTACATGGTCTGCACGGCATCACCTTTCTTCTTGGCATTTGAAAGATCGGATGACCCATCACCGTTCCCAAGTGGCTTGTTTGAGCATTCCCTTCTTAATCTGCATGGCGCTGCCATCACCACCAAAACGGCGGCTTTGAGGAGAGAAACATTTTTCCTAAGAGACCTAACTACATTGTCACAACACAGATCTATGAATCCCGCGCCCTCCTTCACCGGAGCGGCAAACGAAGGAGGAGGAGACCATGGCCTCACCGAGGGGGGCGGTTCGGATGGGGTTACCTTTCTTTCCGTGAAAGAGAAGAGGAGATGTGTATTGTATGTCTTTACTAGTTGAAGACAAATAATAGAGAATTGCACTGATTGACACCTACAGTATTGATTTATTCAGATGTTCTCCTACATATATATGGCTCACACACCATGCATGTACCATGTCGTGTATGACGATATTTTATTACAGTGCTTATTATTCAGCTACTCTGCCCGTCGAGAGACTGCACATAATTAACCCCAACTCTATTTACCATGAACAATTTATCTCATCGGCAAGCCTGTACACCAGCCTACCGCTCAGGCTCTCACCCAGGTAAATATGACGGGCATCACGCCGGCATTGGTGTCGAGCCCGAGGAATTCCCACACGCCGACCGATGCTGCCACCTCATCGTCGCCGCAGTCATGGCACTCGTCCACAACCTCTGCCATCGCGCTCTGCCCGGTCTGCGTGCTCGTGATGCGGAACAAGGCGCCACAATAGCCCCCGGTCGTGAACAGCTTGGTAGACACCGACATCACAGATTCCCTGTCATCGTGGTATATGCCGCTGCATGACGACGGCCCGTGTTGCTCTCCTTTGTCGAACCCGCTCACCTTCATCGTCCCTGGAGTCTGGACGATGGAGAAATATGTCCGTGGATCAGCATGGTCCCTTGCGACGGCACACGCCACCTGCAGAAAAACAAAGATTGCCAACACCACCTTGGTAGTGTTCGCCATGGCAATTGAGCGACCTCTCGCTTCCGTTTATATGCTACCTAGCTAGCTTGCCCTGTGTGCTAGCTTTCTCTCAATGATGAGTTATATGTATGCTCGTGCTAGCCTCGAGACAAAACTGCCGAGCAAATTAAGGCAGCAGGTCACTCTCGTGGCATAGGGAACTTGGTCGCCATGGTTGTTCCACGTACGCCACTGCATTCGTTTTTCAGAACACGGCAAATTTTACTATGTAGCATGGTATATGCTTGTGTTCCCATCGAAATATTTATTTTTTTTCCATGGAAAATTTAGTCCATTTTTTCCATGGCAAATTTCTCACACACAAACACGGCAATGTTTATTGAAAATAACATGGATTTCTATTGCTCATTTTTTAAATTTCAACCTTTTGTATTTTTTCAGACATGGCAATTTTTGCATACATTATATGGAAATTTAATTAAAAATACCATGGCAATTTAACTTATGAATTTGCCATGGCAATTTAATTTTTTGTGTATGATGGGAATTGCTATGTCTTGTTTCTTTTGGGTCATAAAGAAAATCTTTTTCACCGATGGCATTTTTCTGCCTTTTATAGTTGCTGGCATTTATTTTTAAAAAGAATTGGAGAAAAATCCTTACTGGCCAACACGCACGGCCACATTAAGGCTTCCCTCACGGACCCGGTTCCCGACAAACTCAACGCATTAGAGCCAGGGAGTTGGAATCGATCCGTGGACCATGGAGGATGCATGGAAAGGCACGGTAAACGGCTACGTCGACGACGAGAAGCGGAGGGGAGGATGGGTTCCAACGTGGACATCCATATTTATCACTATACCGGTCTCCTCGTTACCAGTTTTGTTCTTCTTTCTCGTTGACATGTTCCGGCATCGCTATGACCTAGTCATCTGTATATGGCAGGCGATGATGGATGCCATCACACCGAGAGTGCTCTAAGAATATCTCTTCATCGTCGGAGGAGCAAATCTCACTCTTGAGCTATCTAGACACTTGTCAAACTTTTCGATGAACCTCTAAGTTGTCGTTATTACCACCGTTTTACAGCTGACGTTTGAGCAACCCCAAAGTCCATCGTACGGTAAGAAGTGACTATGATGCTCCCATGGTCTAAGGAAGTAAAGCATACATTATCTCTCTGTATTATAACGATTGACTTGTGATGATAGTATCTTAAAGTATAATAAATAAGTTGGGTCAATTCAATATGATCGTTCTTCCAACGTCATATTCTTAATGTTGTTTTGGGACTATCATTACACTTATCGATATCGTAAGATCCGGGAAACATGATCACTTAGAACACTTGATCTAGTCCTAGAAGCAAGACTTGGAATAAGGTTTTCCCGTCTATCCTTCCACCCCTGTATATGAGTTTTCCACTGAATCGCATATTCCAGGATCATAGCAGTTATAGCATAGAATATAAACTATTAATTATAAGTGTGGAAATAAATAATACAATATTATTTCCTGTAGGGCATATTTTCAACACACAATGAGTTGCCTAGCTCGTATCCGGCGGGATCGGTGGGCCACCCAGCCGGCTTTTATGCTGGAGAACCCATCTTCCTGCTCGCTGGATGCAATGGAGAGTGTGGAGGAGATCGGGAACGTAGGTGTGGTGCGGTTCTTGCCCGGCGTCTGGCCTCTCGTAAATAACGGGCAGGCGCGAGGAGCCAACCGACGTTGTGTTTAATGGCTACCGGCTAGCGGACGAACGTGTGTCCAGAGTATTTTTCTCGGCACACGCGCGGGCTCAATGGAGGTAGGCGGTCAGTCTAAAACTGTTTGAATGCTGCGAGGAGGCGTGTTTAGCCAGTCATGCAGCGGGCAGCGCTCTCTCGGCCGGCGCGCCGCTTCAATGTCGGCCGTGAGAGGTCGCGTTTGCTCTAGGCCCGCGTCCGGGGGAAAGCACGCGGGCGAGGGAGGAGTATTATGGGTGGGACGAGGCAATCAGAAGCGGAAGTGGCAGCAGTCCGAACGACTGCAAAAACCCCTCCCACTTTGTCTCCGGTTTGCTGGAAAAAATGCGTCCGGACCGCCGAGCAGACCAATACAGAACCGCGTTGGATGGGAAAACACGTCTGCACTGCGCAATCCGGATGTATGTGGGCAGTTTGAGGATCGGCGTTTGAGAAGCCCTGAAGGAGATACATCTAAATCTGAAAAACATTACTTTGGATAAGTTCCAAGCACACTAATATTCCAACTCTGGATAGAGAACCGCATTGAGCATGCAACACCTCAATATTAATTGTGTGTCAAACAAGTGACAAATCCATACTGAAAGATGAGATAACTAGGGAATGTGGCCACCATGACCTGCCACCTGGATGACCTCTTATTTGACCAGGTGTATTTCCTATTAATTTACACCTAGATTACAACAAGCACTTGCCTCGATCTTGCCCTCGACCATCTTTGTTTGTTTTGCAATATCAATTAGATTGAACTTGGATTGCAACATTCCAACCTTTTTTGGCAATATGAGATCCAACAACATGCGTGGTCTTAACAATGCAAAGATATACTAGGAGGGAAGAATCCTTGTTTTGTCTGAAGGCCCTTTGATGAGCCACACGAGGGCGGCATGCACATCACGTGTGTGATTACGTACATTGCTTTGTCTCCAGGCTGCAGCACGAGCCTACATAAAGACCTCCAACCAGGCCTTGAGAGAAAGCAAAGCACATAGGGAGGGCAAGGGCAAGCTAAGCTAGCTTATAAACGCAAGCAGGAGCTTTTATCGCTGGATCACCATGACGAGCACTAGCAAGGCGGTGGTAATCCTTGGCATCCTTGTGTTATGAGAACGGCGCCCGGTGCGGGAAGTTGATCAGCGTCAATAGCTCGAACGGGCGATCCCATGAGGCTATGGCCGTGGACGAGTGCGGCACCGAGAACGGCTGCCGCACCGATGAGATCAGCACGTCCGTCGCTGTGTGGGAGGCACTTGGGCTCGATACCAGCCTCGGCGAGGTATCCGTCACCTGGTCGGATGTAATCTGGTAAATCCGAGTCATCTGGTTTTAACTTCAATAATGTGCATGCGTACATGCATGATGTGTGCGGATAATCTATTTTATGTACCAAGTGTCAATCAGTGTGAAGTTTGTAATGGTACTATTAGTCGGTTTGAAACGATCTCAGTTTGCTATAATAATGTGCTTCCTTCTGTGAGTTTGATTTGTATGTATTTCTTCCCTTGTAATTATTCTCCCAAACTCGCTACTTTCCTTTTCCTTTAAAGCTTAAATAATGAAGGCATCATTCGTACAGCTTCAAAGAATAAAAATCAATATTGTGCACCAGCAAAGATCAATGTCATTTTGCCACACTTGACATGAATGAATGAAGTAATATGACAAGAACACGAGACACCAGTCGGGAGAGCTCCATCCAAACTTAGTTGGCCTAGATATGTTTTTTTTTTTGACGAAACATAGCCAGTGCTGATTTCATTCATTAAGAAGGGTGCCAAAGACGGAAGTTACAAGTGTGAACAAAGTATGAAAAGAAGAAGAAGTAGAAGAAGAAGAAAATGAGAAGGATAGCCCAGGGTCATATTTCTAGTCAGGTGGCATCCCCATTGCCCCGGCAAGGCCGGCTAGCCTCCATGAGTTGAGTTCGTTGTATATTTTCAACATGATAGAAGGGACGTTGCATGCCTTGTTTTTGAAAATGCGATTGTTTCTTTCCTTCCAGATTTTCCACCAGATACAAATGAAGAGAGTGCAAGTCTTGGTGATCGTGGCTTGCGGTCTGTTCTTGATCGATTGGATCCACAAATCTTCGAGGCTTCGTTCATTGCTAGCAGGTGGCTCCATGTCCATGTTAAAGCGGTGAATGATTTCCTCCCAGATCGTCCGGCTCAGACTGCATTGGCCTAGATATGTGGACCGTAACATGCACATAGTTCTACATGTGTCGCCTTATGGAAACTTTTTTTTCTGTAATCGCAAAAAAATATAATTCAACTAGCCATGGAGCCGTACAGCTGCAGAAGCTAATAATTTCTATACATAGTTATTACATGATGATCGTCAAAAGGGGTCAATGAGGCCCACCTCACCGTTGTATGCTGATGGATGTGCCTCGGCAGGCTGTATTCTACGCCAAGAACCCAAGAGGCAGCGGATAGTCCGCTACGATGCGGTAAGACGCTGCTTCATCAACTCAGCAACGGCGAACTTGTGTGCACTCTTGTTAGAGTTGTGTGTATGCCGCGTTGGGCTTGGCGTTCGTCGAGGACGGCTTTCATAGTCTTTGGCAGCGGTTGTATGGGCCAGGAGTCGCTGTAGATGGACCACAAACAGCACCGGCTGTGACCTGGCCTAGCCGCTCGATTATGGCCAGGAGTCTACGTAATTTATGCTTATATTTTATAATGTTACTGATTCAAGCTCTTTGATTTTCTTCTGTTGACATTGGTGTATCTTAGTTATAGATCTTCCATGTATGTCCTATCTAGCCAAAATTTAAAGTGTGGGACGTATGTTGCAAAGATTCTCACTTATTGTTCTATATAACTTTTGGAACAAAATAAAGAAACTTTTTCTTTCTCACGATACTTTAACCAATTAATAAAATGTGGATGTAATTTTAACCAACATGTCAATGGCTTAACATAAGTTTTTATTAGGAAAACGAGATTATAGTTCATATGCTGATTTATGTTTGTGGTTTCCATTATTTTCTTTAATGCTACTACCTCCGTCCTGGTTTATTGGCCCCCTTCTTAGTCTGTGCTAATTTTGATCATAGATTTAACCAATAAATTTAAAATTATATCGTTGGATTCATATTGAACATAGTTTCTGATAATATTATTTTTGTTATGCATAACTAATATTTTATAAGTTAAAATCATGGTCAAAATATGACACTGAATACAAGAGGGACTAATTGACAGAGGGTAGTACCATTATACTGATTATAATTACACCCGTGCAAATGCACGGGTTGACGACTAGTACAGGACTATAAGGTGATAACACATGAAATATCAAGATGATATTAATATTAAAGAGAGGACTACAAGGTGATAACACATGAAATATCAAGGTGATAACACATGAAATATCAAGATGATATTAAAGACTAGTACAGGACTACAGGACCACAAGGTGATAACACAGGACGACACATATCATGTCTTTTGTCTACTAGTACTTACTAGCCATACCCGCGCGGCGGCACGCCGCGCCCAGTCGATGTACTGCATTGAAATTTATGTGTGAAATAATAACAAAAAAAGTTGCAACATATTGTGTTAGTACTACTGACTTGGAGGGTTTTTTCGAGTCCGTACCGCTGACTTGGAGGGTTTTTTCGAGTCCACCATAGTCTACGGTTAAATATGTGTAATATGTAATTATATAGCTATAATAAGGTAAGTAGTGTACCAAAACAGATTTAAAAACTTGGATTTGTAAAAAAAATAACATTGAACACAGTTGATGCATTTTACAAAGAAATACGTGCGCCATGCGATCTCT
The DNA here is from genome assembly GCA_011799875.1 of Thinopyrum elongatum. Lineage (NCBI taxonomy): Eukaryota > Viridiplantae > Streptophyta > Magnoliopsida > Poales > Poaceae > Thinopyrum > Thinopyrum elongatum. The sequence continues at coordinate 547,533,300 of CM022302.1, read as the reverse complement.
ATTCTTCTCAAAATACAAAGCGGTGGTATATGCAGAAGCATGACTGTAGGGCTTAGAGTACATATGACCAGGATTTGTACTTATAACATTGATGAAGATCCGTCAGGACTTGTCACCTCCGAAGAATGAAATTTGGGTTCAGCCGTTCTAATTACCTTGGTGCCTTCTGTAAGTGCATCTAGTGCCCCTTAGTGATTTTGGTGTATTGAAGACTTATAGGTTAAGGGTCTAATGTGTTTGTGAGTGTACACAGGTCTATAAGACTATGAGGAGTTTGTTATTTACGATGAATGTCGACCCCTAAAAATGAATGTCTTCAACTGAAGACTTTGGTTTTCTTGAAGACTTTGAAAGTGAAGAAATTGGTGTGACCCTGAAGACTTGATATTCATGCGAGGATTATGAAGCGTGAAGACTTTTGTTTTCGTAGTTTCATTTTCTTCTTCTTGAGTCATAGAAAACACCGTACTGTTAAAGGGGGTCAAGGTAAAACTAAGGAAAAATTTCCAAGTGATGCTCAACTCAAAATCCTACACCTACCCAATCCTTTCGAGTGAAGCCATTGGAAATCTCATACAGTTTAGTCAAGTTCTTCAGTGACAGAGACGAAGTTCTTCTGTTCTCTGAGGAATTTGTTCTGACTGAGGAGTTAGAAATTCGCCAGTGCGGATTGCCTACAAGTGAGGATTATGATTGCCCTGAGGAATTTGATACTCAAATTTCCGACCGTTGCTGTGCTACGTGCCAGCTGTCCCAAAATATCTACCCACCTAACGGTCATATCATTGAAGGGCATTTATGTCTTGTCATGTCGGGCTGCTCCCTAGGCTATAAATAGCCGCCCCCCTTCAACCACTAGCTGGTTGGCTGCTCCGAGAGATAGATTGACACTTGTCATTTAGAGCATCCCATCCTCCGAGGACTTTGAGCAAAAATCATCAAGTGAGGAAAAACCCAAAAACCCAAACACCTACAAACCCAAAGTGATTGAGCATCACTGAAGAGATTGTTCCTGTGTGGAACCGACGCTTGTTACCTTTGAGGACTGTGCATCCTCCAGACGGTTAGGCGTCATGGTCTAGAGCATCCAAGAGGAAATTGTGGATTGCTGAGTGACCGAGTATGTGAAGGTTTGGAAGTCACCTGAAGACTTACCACGAGTGGTTGGGCGAGGTCTGTGTGACCTTAGCTCAAGGAGAATACGGTGAGGACTAGGTGTCCTGGATTGTGTGTTCAGGACTGGGTGTCCGGGACTGTGTGTCCTCAGGTTTAAATACCTAGCCGCTCCAACCAGACGTACAACTGTCACAGCAGTTGGAACTGGTCTACCAAATCATTGTCTTCACCGAGCTACTGGTTCTATTTCCTCAACCCTTTCATTTCCTCGCATACTTGCTATGTATTTGATCATTACTGTTTGAAGACTTTGACTGAAGACTTTCTTAATTTCCTCAGTTCAATTTCTTCAGTCAGTTTGTCTTCAACCTGCTTATCCTGTGTTTACGCTACTCGTACTCTGTGCTTGTTTTCATTTCATCATGATGACTGTGCTACTGCTTTGCTATGCTTGCATCTGAGTACTTATTCCGCTGCTAAGTAGTTCGTCTCTTAGGAATTTCCTCACCTTGAAATTCCTCAGTGACGAATTTGTAAAAATCGCCTATTCACCCCCCTCTAGTCGATATAACGCACTTTCAATTGGTATCAGAGCAAGGTACTCCCTTGTTCTGTGTGATTTTGGTTTAACCACCTGGAGTTTTAGTTATGTCGACTGCAGGCATGATCAAAGTCTCAGCTGGGTGTCCTACCTTCGATGGGACGGACTACCCCTACTGGAAGAACAAGATGCGCATGCATCTTGAGGCAATTGACAACGACCTCTGGTATGTTGTGGAAAAGGGTGTTCCCTCTGTCACTCCTTCCGTAAACGCTGCTGATGTGAAGAGATTCAAGCAACTCGACTCTCAAGCGAAGAATATCATATGTGGTCATCTGAGCAAAGGGCAGTATGGCAGAGTGAGTGCTTTGGAGACAGCTAAGCTTATCTGGGATAGGCTGTCCAAGGTCAACGAAGGAGTCTCAACTCAACGTGACTCTCGAGTTGACGTTCTTCGCAATCTCTTCAACCGCTTCAAAAGACTCGACAACGAAAATGTTCAGCAAACCTTTGATCGCCTCACTGACATTTCAAACGAGCTTCAAGCACTGGGTGCCACTGACATCACCGACCATGAGGTGGTGAAGAAATTGCTGAGGTCACTCGATTCTTCATTCGATACAAAGGCACTGATGATTCAAGAACGTGGTGACTACAAGTCACTTGATCCTGCTGATATCCTCGAGAGGCTAAATACTCATGAATTCCAACTAGCTGAGAAGAGAGATCTCTACGGACCGAGCTATGGTAGATCTCATGCACTGAAAGCCAAGGCAGTCTCTGAATCTGAAGATGAAGATTCTGGTAGCAGCATTGGTGATCCTGAAGAACTGAGTCAGGAGCTAGCAATGCTCGTGAGGAAATTCCAGAAGTTCTCTAGACGTGGCCGATTTGGAAAATCCTCAAGAGGTGATGACATGAAATCAGATTCCTCATCCCTTGATTACAAGAAGAGAACTTGCCATAAATGCAAGAAACCTGGTCACTACATTACTGATTGTCCTCAGTGGGAGAAGGAATCAAAGAAGAAGAAATACAAGGATGATAGTTCAGATGACTCTAAGAGGAAGAAGAAATCTTCAAAGTCCTCATCGTCAAGATCTTCAAAGTCTTCATCTCACAAGAAGAGCAGCTCCAAGAAAGCTCGGGCATTCATTGGCAAGGAAATGGACTCTGAAGCTGAATCTGAGGAACATGAGGAAGAGGAGGCATCTGAGGAGTCAGACTCTGGTGTGGCGAGCCTAGCCCTCGCTACTGCTTACGTTAGCAAGTCCATCTTCAACACTGAGGAAAATGGCTTCCCCAACACTGCTGATGACGGCAACGATGACTATGCTCCCACCTATTGCTTCATGGCAAAAGGTGCCAAGGTATTCAAATATCCCTCCTCTGAATCAAGTGAGGATGAATCTGATGATAACCTCAAACCCAGCTATTCCAAACTTGCTAATATTGCTGTTAAACAACAAAAGGCTTTGGAAAAGGTTCAAAATATGCTAGACAAAAGCGATGATCTGTTAGGTGAAGAAATGGATCGAACTCAAATACTGACTGATAATCTTCAGCAACTACAGTCTAAGTTTGACAACCTTCAAGGTCGTCATGAAACTCTCCTAGCCGATCATGAGAAGCTTTCTTATGAATTTCTTCAAAGAAAGCAAGATCTTGAGAAGCTAAGGGTGAGTCATGAAGATCTTCAGAAGGAAAATGATTCTTTGCTTGCTCAACAGATCAGTTCCGCTCAGGAAGAATTTATTCCACCATGCTTGAAATGCATTGAACGTGAAACTGCTAATTCTTCACCTGAATGTTCAAATGCTTCCATTGCTGCAAATTCTTCAACTATCTCTGTGGTCACAAATTCCTCATCTGAGGATACCACTAGTATCACTGACGAAAATGCAGGGTTGAAGGAATTGTATGTGACAGGCATGTACAAAAGCCTCAAAGGGCATCAGACTCTTTGTGATGTGCTAAAAAGGCAGATCTTGAACAGGAACCCTAGGAAAGAGGGTATTGCCTTTGAGAGGAAACTCAATGCTGATGGAACCTACTGGAAACCGGAGCAGTATCCCAAAACCTCATGGGTTGCTGCGAAGGGACCTCCCGTAGATCCATCCACTTTATCTGGCTTTACTTGTGAATCCTCATATTCATCTGATGAGTCATTTGACTCCAACTATAAACTGTTCAAAAATCAGAATGGTGAGGTATTTGCTAGATATGTTGGATCTAACTGCAGGAATGGTCCCCCTATGAAGAAAATCTGGGTTCCCAAAAAGTGCCTTGAAAGTCTTCAGGTGAATGTCCTCATGACACCACCTGTGAAGAATAAGAACCCCAGATCAAATTCTTCATATGAATCAAATTCTTCATATGAACCAAAGTCCTCTTATGGATCAAATTCCTCACATGGATCCAAGTCCTCACATGAACATCATCGTGCTAACACTTCTGTTTCGCAGGGAAAGCCTAAGGGCTATGAATATATGCATTATTCTTCAAATCATTATGTTCATAAGTCCTCGAAGAATTTCTCTGCTTATTCATATGCTTACCCTAACCCCTCTTATGTGAAACGAAGTGGTCTGGCGTCTATGCCACCTTTCTCTTATGGAGCTCGCAGAATGATGAACTCTTTGCCACCCCTCCAGATGTGGGTGGTGAAGAAAAGGAACTAATCTCTTATGCAGGGTCAGGTCTCCAGACGAACTAAATCGTCTGAAGAATTTGCTGGAGACCTGAAATGCTTGAAAGGACGCAAGCTAATCATGAAGAAATGATTTTTTCATTTCTCACATCCTCACATTGCTATATATACATGTGTTACTTTAATTGATGAAATATGTCTGATGAATTTGATGTCATATTCTTCACTCTGAAGTATATGAGTTTGTAAGATGCACTAATTCATCTGCAGGATGATTTACGCAAAGCTACTGAGTGGGTCCTCGATAGTGGATGTACAAATCACATGACCGGTGACAAGAGCTTACTGATGAACACTCCTTTATCTCCATCAGACTTGAAGCATATCACCTACGCTGACAAAGGCAAAAGCAAGGTATTGGGTCTAGGTAGGGTTGCAATCTCAAAGGATCGACACATGGATAAAGTCATGCTTGTCGAGTCCCTCGGATTCAACCTCATGTCTGTCTCAATGCTTTGTGATCTTGATACGGTTGTTGTCTTTGGCAAATATCGTTGCTTAGTGCTCATGGAATCTGACAATTCCAAAGTCTTCGAAGGCTTTAGGAGAGGAGACTTGTATATTGTTGATTTCTCTGCAGGACCACAGCCTGCCTCTTGTCTACTTGCTAAAGCTTCAGAAGGCTGGCTATGGCATCGACGACTGGGTCATGCTGGCATGAGGAACTTACACACGCTCGTAAAGAAAAAGCACGTCATTGGCATCGAGGGTGTCAAATTCCTCAAAGATCATCTTTGTGAGGCTTGTGAGGCTGGAAAGATGACTAGAGCCAAGCACCCCTCGAAGACTATCATGACTACTTCTCGTCCTTTTGAATTGCTTCATATGGATCTCTTTGGCCCTACTCATTATGCCACACTAACAAATGCAGCATCTCTATATGGCTTTGTCATTGTTGATGACTATTCTCGTTACACATGGGTGCATGTCATTACTTACAAGACTGAAGTGCAGGAAGTCTTCAGACGATTTTCCTCAAGGGCTTCGACGAATTTCGGCGTGAAGATCAAGCATATACGTAGTGACAATGGGACTGAGTTCAAGAATACTGGTCTTGATGACTATCTCGATGAACTTGGTATTACTCATGAGCTATCTGCCCCATACACTCCTCAGCAGAATGGCGTTGTGGAGCGCAAGAACAGGACTCTTGTTGAGATGGCTCGCACCATGCTTGATGAATACAAGACACCTCGTCACTTCTGGCATGAGGCAATTGATACTGCATGCCACATCATCAACAGGGTATATCTTCACAAATTCTTCAAGAAGACCTCATATGAACTCCTCACTGACAAGAAACCCAATGTGAGTTATTTCAAAGTCTTCGGTGCTAAATGCTGGATTAGAGATCCTCATCACAATTCTAAATTTGCACCGAAAGCACATGAAGGTTTTATGCTTGGTTACGGAAAGGACTCGCACACCTACAGGGTCCTCAATGCCTATCACAACAAGGTTGTTGAAACTGTAGATGTGTGGTTCGATGAAACTAACGGCTCGCAAAGAGAGCACCTACCTCCTGTGCTAGATGAAAAGACGCCTGAGGAAACCATCAAGTTCAAAGCTACTGAGGATGTCATTCCTACCGAAGAATCTGCTGAAGAAATCATTCCAGAACATGAAGAACAGCATGCTGGCGCATCTGAAGAAAATGGCTCTGAAGAAAATGCTGAGCCAAATCAAAGTCGTCAACCTGCTCATCCCCGCGTTGCAAATGAAGTACAGATTGAGAGAATCATCAACGACATCAACGCACCAGGTCCTCTGACTCGCTCAAAAGCTTCACATTTATCTAACTTTTGTGGGCATTTTGCTTTCGTCTCTATCACAGAGCCCACCAAAGTTGATGAGGCATTTCTGGAGCCTGAATGGATTCAAGCAATGCAAGAGGAATTACATCAATTCAAGCTGAACAATGTGTGGGAGCTTGTCAAGCGACCGGACCCATGCAAGCACAATATCATCGGTACCAAATGGATCTACTGCAACAAGCAAGATGAAAATGGCCTAGTGGTGAGGAACAAGGCTCATCTTGTAGCTCAAGGCTACACACAGGTTGAAGGAATTGATTTTGATGAGACTTTTGCACCTGTTGCTAGACTTGAGGCTATTCACATATTGCTTGCTTATGCTAACCATCATAATATCATCTTATATCAAATGGATGTGAAAAGTGCATTCCTCAATGGTAAGCTTGAGGAAGAAGTATATGTTGCTCAACCCCCAGGTTTTGAAGATCCTAAACATCCTGACAAAGTCTTCAGACTCAATAAGGCCCTCTATGGCCTCAAGCAGGCCCCTCGGGCGTGGTATGATACTCTGAAGGAATTCCTCATGAAGAAAGGCTTCAAACCCGGTTCACTCGACCCAACTCTTTTCACCAAAACCTATGATGATGAATTATTCGTGTGCCAAATATATGTTGATGATATTATCTTTGGCTGTACTAACCAACGTTACAGTGACGAATTTGCTTACATGATGAGTGAGGAATATCAAATGTCCATGATGGGAGAATTGAAATTCTTCTTAGGTCTTCAAATTCGTCAACAACATAATGGCATTTTCATTTCTCAAGAGAAATACCTCAAGGACGTTCTGAGGAAATTCGGTATGCAAGAATGCAAAGGCGTCAAAATCCCTATGCCCACAAATGGCCATCTATGCACTGATGAAAATGGAATAGACTTCGATCAAAAGGTATACCGCTCCATGATTGGTTCTTTATTGTACCTATGTGCATCTAGGCCGGATATTATGCTTAGTGTTTGCATGTGTGCCCGTTTTCAAGCTACACCGAAGGAATCACACTATAAGGCTGTGAAACATATTCTTTGATATCTAGCTCACACTCCAACACTTGGATTATGGTATCCCAAGGGCTCGGTTTTTGATCTCATTGGATATTCTGACTCTGACTATGCCGGTGATCGTGTGGACCGCAAGTCAACTTCAGGCACATGCCATTTCCTCGGACGATCCTTAGTATGTTGGTCCTCGAAGAAGCAGAACTGCGTATCACTCTCTACTGCTGAAGCTGAGTATATTGCTGCTGGTTCTTGCTGTGCTCAATTGCTATGGATGAAGCAAACCCTCAAGGACTATGGCATCAATGTGAAGAATGTGCCACTCTACTGCGACAACGAGAGTGCCATCAAAATTGCTCATAACCCAGTTCAGTACTCGAAGACAAAGCACATCGAGATTCGTCATCATTTTCTTTGAGATCATGTGTTGAAGGGTGACATCTCTATTGATCCCGTGAAGTCTGAAGAACAGCTAGCGGATATCTTCACAAAGCCCTTGGATGAGAAGAGATTTAGCAAGTTGCGGTGTGAGCTAAATATCTTAGAATCTTCGAATGTCCTTTGAAAAGGACACACATCTTAACACTTATGCAAATTGATGACTTAGATGTGCAACACACGAAGAAACGTTTTTCTTCAATCAATGAAGACTAACCCTCTAAGTGTGAAGAAATTAATGAAGAATTTGATTCTCAGAGCCCTACGACAATTGTACGCGGTGTCTGAAATCATCATTCTTACACGGTGGGTCACGCCACCACAAAAAGTTGAAAATCTTCAAAATTTGAGTTTTTCATCATTGTGCAAATTCTTCAAATTTTCAAATTCTTCTACTTTGCAAAATCTTCACTCTTTCCGTCTATGTTCTTCATTGACTATATATATATATTTGAGTTTTCTGTCCTCTACAGCATTCACTTATTGCCAATTCTTCAAGTTGTGTTTCTTCTAAGTGAATGTGATCGGACCCGTTCCCCCTCAATGCTAAACTCAATCCAGTTCGTTCACAAATTCTTCATGTGCGTTCTATTTGAAACCCGTTCAAAGTCTTCACTGTGTCCTTGACAGCTGAAGAATTTGCGAACGAAACATTAAAATATTCTTATCTGAATTTTCGGCTTTTGCCGTTCAAACCGTTCCTTATCCCTCGATAAGATTTATCTATTCACCCTCGATCTAACACGATCTCCACTTCACAGTTCGTGGGTGACACATGTCGCTAGGATGAGAAGGGTCAGGGGCACGTTTGTCCATTTTCTTCGGACGAGCGGTTTCTCACCTCTGCTATAAATACCCCTCACCCTCCTCAGAGCTCATTTACCCTGCTCGATCTTACTCCCTCGCTCAAGCTCTCAGACCTAGCGCCGCCGCTACACTCCATCGTCGCCGGTGAGGAAGAGCTTCACTGCCTCGACCTCGTCGCCGTCGTACTCACGCCGGCCGCGGAAATCCTCACTCCGCCGCCGCCGTAGCTGTTTTCCATCGCCAAGTTAGGGCGTGGAAGATCTGAACGGACGAACATCTCCACTGCCACTCTCAGTTCGTCGTGTTCTTCGTCAAGGGTAAATAAAATTTATTTTTTACTGCCCTTGTTGATTCTGATGATTTTCACAAAATCTTCAAAAGGTGTTTATTCTTCAACTTTCATGTTCTTAAACACCAACTTGCTTCTGTCCTTGATCAGTTTCTCTAAGCAACGTTTTTCTTCAAGATTCCTCAATTGTGTGGATTTTCAATCTACACAACTCTGGAACCTAAGTCAAAAATGCTTAGTGAAATTCCTCAAGACACCCCTGGTCATCTTCCTCAAACTTGATACTTTTGAAAATCTTCTGAGAACGCATATGACCTCTCCAAAACTCTTTGCACCTATATTCTGTTCACAGGTACACATGTCCGCTGCTGAATCTCTAGGTTCTCATCGACTTAACTCATTTGCAGCGCTCCTTGAAGAAAAATTGCACACCTCATCAGAAAATTCGATTGTTCAAAACCCTAAAGTGAAGAAAATGGCTGATGGTAAAAGACCTCAGAAGGGAGGAAAGAGGCCAGAAACAAATACTGCTTTTGAGATCCCTGATGACATCTATGATGAATATTGTACTCCTGATGAAGCAACTCATGGCAAGGAGAACAAAAATCAGCGCAAAGTGCGCATTCAGAAGATTGAGAGGAGATGGGCAAGAGAATGGAGGGAATATCGCTATGTCACTCCCAAGTACATGAAGAAATTTGCTCTTAACCCTCCATGTCCAAGACCTCCATTGGCTCCTGGCCAAGAAGCTGATCCCACTTGCATCAGAAGAGGTGAGGAATTTCCTCAGGAGTGGGCTAAGCGTCAAGCCAAGCTGGCCAAAGTGGCTAAAGAGGTAGTAAAGAAATTCAATGAAGATTCTGTTGCTGCCGCCACTGAGGCCTCTGCTATCAAGCCTAAGAAGGCTATGCTAAAGAAATCAGCTGTTAAGACAAGTTCCTCAACTGCAATGCCCTCACGGCCTGTTCCTCAAGCAAATTCCTCAAAAGCAGCTCCAACTCCCTCGGTTGCAAAATCCTCAGCTGCTCCTGCAAAGTCCTCAGCACCTGTGCATCTTGCCACATGCCAAAGGACTACTGGAATCTCAATTGCTTCAGGAGTCTCTGCAAGTTCTTCAGCTCCACCTCAGTCTTCAACAACTCCGACCTTGCTGAAGAAAAAGGCCACTGCTGGACGAGGCACAAGGCCAAGTCCTCACAAGAAGCAAGTCGCCTTTCAGGTTCCGTCAAGCGAAGACGAAGCTGATGATGAAGAATTAGCTGAGCTCATCAGAGATCGACAACAAAGGGCCGCTAGAGCCAAAGGCAGTGCTGTGCCCCTCATGCTGGATCCAAGGAAGATCCTTGATTTTATTGATCTATGGCACAAGAACCCTAACACACCTTTGCCTGAATTAAACCTCACTCCTGGTCAAAGTCACATGTTGACGGCCTTCATAAATGAAGAAAAATGGAAATTTGAAAAGGCCAGGCAGGTGAAGAAGGCTTAGTACAAGAAGGAGCGTTTTCTGAAGAACAATGTTGTGAAAATGTCTTCTGAAGAACTTGTGACTATGCAGGCTGAGATCAAAGAACTCAGTGATGAATTTCATGCATTCCATGCAGATTGGCTAGGCGCCAAAGTCAGATTCGTCAGAATGGCAAAAGGATTTACTCCAAGTGTTGCAGCTTCATTACAACCCAAATTTCCTCAGACTGGAACATCTGTTCAGTCTGCTGAAGAAATTGAAAGCGCCAGAGCTGATGAAGAAATTCCAGTCTCTGAAGAAAATGCCAGTGCAACCTCCAATATTGCGCCTGAAGAGCAATCCAGGCCAGTTGAAGCATCTGCTACTGTGCCTGAGGAATCTGAACAAGCCAGGGCAACTGCATCAGTTGTGCCTGAAGAAATTCAACCAATTTCCTCTGCTCCTCCTGCACCGATGACAAGCATCAACCTTCCTTCTGCATCAGAAGCGAAGAAAACCAAGGCTGCGGAGCGAGCAGCTGTGAAGAAAAGGAAAGCATCTGCATCTTCAGAGTCTTCAGCCTCCAAGAAATTGAAGACTTTGAGGAGTTCATCTGAAAACCCAATTGATGCTATTCCAATATCAAGCATGCCATCAAAGGAGATCATTCCCTTTGGTGAGGAATATGAAATTCCAAGTAAATCTGATGAAGAAATTCCTTCTGCTGCTTCGACAGAGCAGATGGATGAAGAAATTGAAGTGGATACTTTTCCTTCAACCCCACTGGTATCATCGCCCATGCCTCAGTTCACAGCTGAAGAGGCAGGCGTCGAAGGAACTGAAGAAGATGAGGATGTGGATATTGGGTCTACAACACCTATTCTGAATGATGACTTTTGGGAAAGTCATCACCCCAATTCACCTCTGACAACTCCTCTACATCATGTTCCTCAGTCTCCTGTGCAAACTGAAGAAATTCATACGGACTCTGATGAACGTCAAGCTTCACTTCACTCTATACCTGAAGAAGTTCCAGCCACTAGTGCTGATGTACATATGTCTGAAGAAATGAAGGCCAAGGCTGCTGCTGAAATTCCTCAGCCAGTGGCTCCAGTGGCTATACCTCAAGAGGCTATGAAGAGTTCAACTATAAATCTTCAGCCCAAGCCACAGAACCCTCACTCCAAGAAGCAGAAGTTTAATGCTGAGGATTTCTTCAACGAGCACATATTCTTCACTGACTACAATCCCTATGACTCTGCTCGTCTTCGTCGCAAGCGTTTCTGGACTGCAAGCCAGATGAACTTCTACTCCTCATTGTTGGTTGATAAGGATAAGATCTTTGAACATGAGCAAATTCCTCATGTAGATATGGAATCGCTGCCCTGCTTCACACCAGTCCTCAGTGTTCTTCATGACGCTGGGTTACTCAATTTCTGCACCGACATCTGCGATTGGAATGAAGAACTCATTCTTCAATTCTTCGCCACGCTGCACATTACTGGAAATGTTGATGATGTCAATTCATGGGTATTGGACTGGATGACCGATAATACTCATTTCAAAGCACCGGCCTCTGAATTGCTTCATGCCGTCCCAGTCAGTCCTCCCACTGAAGGTGCTAGGCTTCTCTATGTTGAACCTGAACTGTCTGATCATCTGATGCAAGTGCTGATGAAGCCTTTGAAGCCAGGCCAAGCTCCAAGGACCAAATTCCTCGTCAAGGAATTGCTCTATGTGCCAAGGACAGTCTATCGCATCTTGACCAAAACCCTCAGTCCAATCAAGGGCCACAACTCTGATGATGAAGAAGTTGTTGGCATTATGAAGAATCTATTGTTCAATATCATTCACGGTATTCCTATCAACTACCATGATTTCTTCATGAGGACTTTGGCCAATGCTGCTCTGTCGCCTTTTGAGTTGAAGCCTTATGCTCCCTGGATCATGAGATTCATCAGATCAAGGTCTTCAATTCATTACATGGCTGACTTTCAAAATCATCTCAGCTATTTGCCCCCTATTGAAGTCCTCAAACGGACTATTTCCTCAGCTGACGAGAAGGGCAAGGCTGCTGTTATTGATGAAGGTACTCGTCCATTGGATGGACAGTTTCGCAAAGCTACTTCCTATTCCACCAATGATGACTCTGCAACTCAAGATTCTGCCGCCAAAGCTTCAGAACATCATCCTCAAGCCACAGCTCCGCGTGTGATGACTGATCGTTAACTTCTCCTTAGTCTTCATCAGAAAGTTGATCGAAATCACAAGTGGGTCAAGCGTCAGTTTGATGCAATTCTTCAGAACATGACAGTCACTCAAAATACTGTGAAGAAGAATCACTACTACTTGCATGAAGTCTTTGACCGCACTTGGGCGATTCTGTCTAATCTTCATAGTGCTGAAGAACTCAAGGAGATGGGCTTCCAACAGGACTTTGACTGGTCCCAGCCACCTTCGAAGAAATTCAAGAAAGTCAAAGTTCCTCAGCTTGTTGCCAGTTCATATTCTTCATCGCGCGAGACGGATGAAGCTGAAGACTTGAACGACACTGCGGCAGGCCCTACCTCAACAGTCGACCCCAACAATGCTGGCGCTCCTCCATCGACATCATGATGATATTCTTCAGGGGCGTTAGTCCTCATTTTTCGTCCCTTTTGGTCATTCGATGACAAAGGGGGAGAAATTTGAGTTTAGTCTTCAAGCGGGTCTTATATATGGGTTATATTTTTGTTAAGTTACAACTCTTGCTTTTCTGAGGTGTTTGCTCTGATGAGTTGTAAACTTAAGTCCTATGGTGGTCTGATACTTTTGCTCTGTTTTTCTGCATGCTATTTCCTCAGTGCCTTAATGCACGCATGCTGAATGTCGTCAGACACCATATTTCATCATGCATTTCAAATTCTTCATATCATATGATAAATGCGTGTATGAATTTCAAGATATAGGAGGAGATCTCCATGATATTATTCAACAATGTGCATTTGCTATTTCAAAGCAAATTCTTCAAATATGCACATCTTCAGGGGGAGTTCTTCTATATCTTGCAGTCAAATTCCTCAATATTAGTATTTACACTTCATATGTTTATCCCCGTTGAAAACTTAACCTATATTGTCATCAATCACCAAAAAGGGGGAGATTGTAAGTGCATCTAGTGCCCCTTAGTGATTTTGGTGTATTGAAGACTTATAGGTTAAGGGTCTAATGTGTTTGTGAGTGTACACAGGTCTATAAGTCTATGAGGAGTTTGTTATTTACGATGAATGTCAACCCCTAAAAATGAATGTCTTCAACTGAAGACTTTGGTTTTCTTGAAGACTTTGAAAGTGAAGAAATTGGTGTGACCCTAAAGACTTGATATTCATGCGAGGATTATGAAGCGTGAAGACTTTTGTTTTCGTAGTTTCATTTTCTTCTTCTTGAGTCATAGAAAACACCGTACTGTTAAAGGGGGTCGAGGTAAAACTAAGGAAATATTTCCAAGTGATGCTCAACTCAAAATCCTACACCTACCCAATCCTTTCGAGTGAAGCCATTGGAAATCTCATACAGTTTAGTCAAGTTCTTCAGTGACAGAGACGAAGTTCTTCTGTTCTCTGAGGAATTTGTTCTGACTGAGGAGTTAGAAATTCGCCAGTGCGGATTGCCTACAAGTGAGGATTATGATTGCCCTGAGGAATTTGATACTCAAATTTCCGACCGTTGCTGTGCTACGTGCCAGCTGTCCCAAAATATCTACCCACCTAACGGTCATATCATTGAAGGGCATTTATGTCTTGTCATGTCGGGCTGCTCCCTAGGCTATAAATAGCCGCCCCCCTTCAACCACCAGCTGGTTGGCTGCTCCGAGAGATAGATTGACACTTGTCATTTAGAGCATCCCATCCTCCGAGGACTTTGAGCGAAAATCATCAAGTGAGGAAAAACCCAAAAACCCAAACACCTACAAACCCAAAGTGATTGAGCATCACTGAAGAGATTGTTCCTGTGTGGAACCGACGCTTGTTACCTTTGAGGACTGTGCATCCTCCAGACGGTTAGGCGTCATGGTCTAGAGCATCCAAGAGGAAATTGTGGATTGCTGAGTGACCGAGTATGTGAAGGTTTGGAAGTCACCTGAAGACTTACCACGAGTGGTTGGGCGAGGTCTGTGTGACCTTAGCTCAAGGAGAATACGGTGAGGACTAGGTGTCCTGGACTGTGTGTTCAGGACTGGGTGTCCGGGACTGTGTGTCCTCAGGTTTAAATACCTAGCCGCTCCAACCAGACGTACAACTGTCACAGCAGTTGGAACTGGTCTACCAAATCATTGTCTTCACCGAGCTACTGGTTCTATTTCCTCAACCCTTTCTTTTCCTCGCATACTTGCTATGTATTTGATCATTACTGTTTGAAGACTTTGACTGAAGACTTTCTCAATTTCCTCAGTTCAATTTCTTCAGTCAGTTTGTCTTCAGCCTGCTTATCCTGTGTTTACGCTACTCGTACTCTGTGCTTGTTTTCATTTCATCATGATGACTGTGCTACTGCTCTGCTATGCTTGCATCTGAGTACTTATTCCGCTGCTAAGTAGTTCGTCTCTTAGGAATTTCCTCACCTTGAAATTCCTCAGTGACGAATTTGTAAAAATCGCCTATTCACCCCCCCTCTAGTCGATATAACGCACTTTCACCTTCACAATGGCACATTGTAATATATTAGAAAATAGTGGCAGTAATGAGATGATTCTATGGAAAACCATGCTAGGCATGTGCACACAGAGAACCCAATAGCAAAAGTAGACTGATATATTAAACTAAACACTACCAGTCTGAGTTTCAAAATACTGATACATTGACAAACCACACATACAATTTTCGCATAGCCTTCTGAAAAAATGACTTGCTTCTTCGGATAATTCATCTAGCCTTTCCCCAACTAAGTTGTTATGGGCACTCGAGCGGTTCACAAATGAAATTTTTTATTACACAAACATATACATCGATTTCTTTGGCTTGACACAAAGAAAAAATCATTGCATTTTAGGCAGGAATATAAGTGATATAATAATCAAGGAAAATAAGTTAAAGAAAAAATGTCATAGTCAAAAGATTTGCAGCAATACATGACAGTGCTATGTTCCGGCTTTGCTCCACTTCAATAAAACTTCGTTTAGCTCCACTGGGAGTTCCTTCTTTTTCCTATCATACTCATACTTCTTTGACTTGCAAAATCTTCTATCACACTTTGTGTCGAGCATATCCATTGGATATCCTCCATTAGCACCACTTAGTAAAAGCAATGAATAGCTACTCTGACAATAGAGTGTGGAAATAATTTGGATTTCTGTAACATCCCCACTATCACACTACAGTGATCTCTCTCTAACAGTGGCCATGTCACCATGATCACTCAGTCAATCAGCCACTTGTCCAAATTCAAATTTGAAATGCAAGTCAAATAATTATTTCTTTAAACAGCAAATCAAAATTGTTCACAATATTGCAAATAATCCAGAGGCAATTATAAAATTGTAATCCACATTAATGAAATTAGTTAAGTAACTCGAACAACCTCAAACAGTAACAAACAGCACCCATTTAAGCCCTTCTCATTTAATAAAAATCCAAATGAAATCATATTATACCCAAACCAGTTCCTGGTGTTAGCTAATAATACTCTGCAATTATTGGGCTAAGACTCATATTTTGTAAAAGTCTACAAGTGGCTAAAACATTTGTCAAGCAGAAAGAATAATAGAAACAGAAAAAAGAAATAAAGAAAAATGCCTAAACCCTACTGTGCCTACGGGCTCTATTGTAAGAGTGCGCGGCCCAGCCCGTCAACCCCTCTCTTTCTCCCTCGCGTGCGTGTCGACGCCACCGCGCCCAGATGCTTCCTCGCCGGCCGATCATCGACAGCTGCCGCTACAGGGGCTCGGCTAGGGTTGGTTAAGAACGCCAGTCGCCCCCCCCCCTCCTAACACCAGCCCCTTTTCCCCTCGCTCGCCTCTCCATCTTAGATCTCGCTCGCCCGAGCGAGCTCGTTGCCGCCGTCTTGCCATTGAAGCGGCCCCCGTCGACCCCGCGACCAGCTGAGCAGCTCGGAAGCTCCGCCAGCCTCTCCCTCTTCTCCTGGAGCTCTCAGGCGAAGCCGGGGAGGCCTGCATCGACGCCAGCGACCGATCCCCTTTTCGGCCACCGTGCGCCATCGCCGTTCGACTCCGGCGTCGTCCTGCGCTACTAAGCTCCCGAAGGCTTCCGTGCGCCGCTCGGTGAGCACCCGCACCCCTTCTCCATCCCCCAGGCGCTCGCGTAGCTCTCCTAACTAGCTGTTGCACTGTCGCCGCCGTGACCGAGCTCTGCTCGCCGCCGCTGAGCTCCATGCTCACCCTCCTGGTGCACCTCGAACTTGTTCGAGCGCGTCACCGTGTTCGATGGGTCACTAGGGTCGCGTAGCACCGATCCATTCATCCAAACGAGCACCGCAGCTACTGGCACCTCGAAGCCGTGGCTCCGGCCACTGCCGCAAGCTCGCTTCCGGCGAGCTCGGGCCTCCCAGCGACCAGCCTCCCACGCCACTCGATGCGCGCCATTCCCAGCTCTCGGTAGGGCCAAACGGCGCCTCGAATGGCTGCCTCTGGGCGAAATCCGAACGTCGCCGCCTCTCTGTCGCTCGCCGGAGATGCGCCGCTGCGCGCCGACGTTTAAAACGCCGACGGGACCCACCTGCCAGGCCATTAGGGTCTAATCTCCCTCTAACCTCAATGACACGTGGGCCCTGGTACTGTAGCATTAGGTTTAACTTAGCTAACCTATTAACTAACCGGGTCATTGACAACCGGGCCCCACCTCACTAATTATCTGGTTAGATTAAATAAAATACGTTTAAATTAAACAGTCACTGTCAACTGGGTCCCACTGGACCCAGTTGACTAGTCAATATGCTGACTGGGCAGGGCCCAGTCTATGACATGTGGGACCCCTAGGCTCCTTTGACCAGTCAATGGTCTCGGTTGACTGCTGACTGGGCAGTCAGCTGGGGCCCACTGTCAGCCTCTGTTCTGCTTTGCTGTGTACACCTTGTGTGTGCATGTAGCAATTTAACCTTTATTTCTGAATTAGTATTAATTCCAGAAATTCCAGAAAATACTAAAATCTTTAGAAAATCATAGAAAATAAACCGTAGCTCAGATCGAAAAACTTTCTACATGAAAGTTGATCAGAATGACAAGACGAGTCTGATCGTGCCGTCTGTTTCCATGTCGGGACCCTCTACGTAGGTGAACCCGTAACTTTCCGCCCGTTTCCGGTAGATGAATAGTGCATATATACCGGTTAATAAATTCAACTTAAATCCTAAAATAACTAATATGACTTAGACATACTTTTAGGCAATCCTGCACTGCACATTAGCATAGCATGCTCTGTGTTGCATATGTTTGCTGTGTAATTATCTGTGTTTCCTCCCCCTCTCCTCTCTCGATAGACCCCGACACCGACGTAGTCCCCAAGGCCGACGCAGCTCCGGAGGTCGACTACGCTCCTGGCAACCAGACCCTTGCCGCAGAGCTTCCAGGCAAGCACCCCCCTTCTGAGCATTCCGATATTGCCTATTCTCTTCTCTCTTATGCTTGCATTAGAAGTTGCTGCTGTTACTGTTATCCTATTTCTGCTGCATAGCCTGTTTATTGTAACTTGCTATTGTTATCTACCTACTTATCCTAAACTGTTTAGTATAGGTTGGGTAGAGACCCATCAGAGACCCCACTTTGTCCCGACTGCCCCGCTGGATTATTAGAAGACCCGATCAACGGGATCGAAGACCAGGCCCCGGCACCGCACATCACTTCCCCCTTAGTTGCTCGACACTACTGGGTTACTATCGAGTGCCGAGGATGATACGTCATCAGCACTTCTGATGTTAACCTTGTGGTTTGATTATCGGTTGTGGTCATCGAGGGTGATTCCTCCTTCTCCATTCCCGGTAACGACACTGTCGTGCAACTACTCAAGAGTGGACCTCGAGGGTGATTCCTCCTTCGTTCACCTTAACGATAACATCAGGTGGAATTCCATCGAGTGTGATTCCTCAAGGTTCCCCTTGGTGTTAGACACACTGTTACTATGGTTACTATGACTCTACACTGAACCATGTTACTAAAGACGGGTCGGCCCTGAGGGGTACCCGCGCGATCTTAATTACGAGAGATGCGGAGTCGGGTTGACCTGGAGGGTGCCCGAGAGATGAATACGAGGCATGGCCGGGCATTCTTAGCCCTTGCCGTAAGTCCTCGAGACGGGGCGACGGGGTCACATCGATCGTGAGTCTCTGCTCGTTACCGCGCGCTCCTAATCCACTAACGGTTTGGATATTTGATCCGAGGGGCATCTGGCCTGATAGCACTAACCATCACGTCGGCATAGTATGGTCGTTCTGCGTCGTATGCATCAGCCGAAGCTTAATGGACGTCAGCGACTGAGCGGCGCGCGCCGAGTTGGACTGGTTACGCAACCGCGCTTGTATTAAGGGGTTACCAGGTCTGCTCTCGACGACCCCGTAACGTGTAGGAGTTCCCGGGGCGATGGCCCAAGACCCCTGGGGGCATAGGTTTAGTCCGGCGTGCTGACCTCTCTGTTAAGCCTAGGTCGGATTGCGGCGTATCGTTTGGCCGAGGCCGGGAATGACCCAGTAAAGTGTGTCTGGCCAGAGTTAAGCGAGCGTGGTGGGTAAGTTGGTGCACCCCTGCAGGGAAGAAACAATCTATCGATAGCCTGTCCTACGGTAACGGACACTCGGAGTTGTATCCCGATCGGTACAACTAGAACCTGACACTTGAGATGATAACTGGGTAGTATGGCTCTGGGATTTCTTTCTCGCAGGGAGTCGAGTAAGGATCTCTGGGCGAGGTTGATGACACTACTACTACCTTACATTATGCTAATCTGCACTCTTCTAATGCTGCAAGACCGGTGAAGCTGCTGAAGATGCTAGTCTTCGATAGGACTAGGCCTTCTCTCTGTTCTGGCATTTCTGCAACCTAGTCCACATATACAGCCTCCCTTTGATAATGTTGCATATGTAGTGTAGGTCCTTGCTTGCTGAGTACTTCGGATGAGTACTCACGTTTGCTTTGCTTTCTTTTTTTTCTCCCCATATCCTTTTGCTGCAACCAGATGACGTAGCCCCTGAGACCACTGTCCCCGCCGACGGCTACTACTACTACCCTCCTGGCGAGTACTACTACGAGGAGCCGTCCGAGGACCAGGAGTAGGTTCGGAGGGTCCCAGGCAGGAGACCTGCGCCTTTCGATCGTAGTGTTTTCTTTAGCCCCGCCTTTTTAAAGGCCTATTCTGTTTTGTCTTTTATATCTGTACTCAGATATCTAACGCTTCCGCTGATGCTTGTTTTTCATCAAGCTTATGTATTCAAGTCCTCGAGGCCCTGGCTTGTAATATAATGCTTGTATGACTTTATTTATGTTTTAGAGTTGTGTTGTGATATCTTCAAGTGAGTCCTTAGGCTTGATCGTGTGCATTTGCGTGTATGGTTAGTGCACGATTAAGCCGGGGTCGTCACAATTTCCATATCTACATGATGGATAGTGCAATTGCAAAATATGACGGCCATAGAATTTGGAAACACTGCATAAAAGACGTATAACTGAATCTTTAAACCATAGAATTGAATTGGTCATGACTGAAAACTCTAACTTAGTTGATTAAGAGCCTCAAGTACCACACATGCAGTTTCATAAGTTTGATTCACTTGTTTGAGATTTGCACTCGTCAAGTTGGCAAAAGAAAATATCTCAATTTTACAAAAATCAACAACTGAACATGTTACTGTTAAATTGATGTGTAAATATAGGATAATCAATCTTACGATATCAATTTCCATTGCCCATTATCATGAAAACATGTAGCTATGAATATTAAAAGGGAAGCACACACCCTCCAACTTGTGTGAAGTTCATAATAAAGTGTGCGTAACATAAATTCCACTTTTCCGGTAACCATGATTTTGAAATGAACAGGAGAGTTAAGTCTGATGGTTGTTTCACAAGCAACTAAGTGATTGTGCACTGTTAGCCACGAATAGAACAAAGCAGACAAACCAGCTGTTGTACTCTCCAAATCGAAAGCAGAGTCTTCTAAAGTGATTTAACACCGAGGAAAAATATAACACCTAAAGTAGACTATGTGCCAACCCAAAGAGCGCAAATTATATAACACCTCAAAAAGCTATCCTTAAAATAAATTTCTGGGACACATCAAGGAGAGTATTACCAACAAAAAGAATATAGGGAAGGTCACTTCATTACCTTGTACGGGACAATCAGAGAGTGAGAAAGCATATGTTGACATACTGCCGGTAAACTTCAACATGTCATTAGCAAGTACACCATGCTACCCCATTAAGTAAACTAAGACATTACAATTTGTGTGTGCAATCAATCATTTAAACTGTATAAAACTGTACAGCAGAGATGTTTTCACAGTTCCTAGATATTGAACTAAAATCTTAATTCTGTTGGTTCTGATATATTACAGAAAATCATAATCTTTCCCTAATAATGGTTAGTTTGAAAATTTTCTGTACGGTCAAGTTACATATGTGTAAAGTTCAGTTTAATAGCCAAAAATTTAACATCGTAGTGATGGCCGGAAAAACTCATTTAGGCCACCCTTCTTCATTGTATTCTTCCCCAAGTAAGCCATTTGTTAATCTAAGCATTATCTTCCATGGATTCCTAGGCCAACTCCTAACATGAGTGTGATGTTACTTTATGTGATCCATTTAGGTACTGTTTAACCCATACTACAACACTACTGGCAGTTCAGATACACTATAATCCTTTCGATAAAAGAAGATGAATACATTAGTGAGATATGTCATACCATGTATATACACTTTTTACTCCTAGAATCAAACTATTTCTTATGATTAATCCATGTAGTTTTTCTTGGTAAATATGCATGAAAATTCTCAATACCCTAATTATTTTTCCATTCATGAGTGGCCTTCCAGGATTTAAATTGCTTAGATTCATGTCTTCTCCTTTTCTCATACTGAACTAACATAGTATAAGAACAAAAATTTAGTATATATTAAGAAACACCGAAAATACCTGCTCAAACTTTATGTGGTAAATTCTGCCTTCTGTAGGCTAGCTGCCTCACTTTGCTGTTGAGGTTTATGCCTTTATTCAGCAGAGAGCTTCACGTCCAACTAATACACTGCAGAAGAAGGTTAAGGACATGCCCAACTTGGTTCCAACAATAATTACATGAACATGAGCGTGTACTAGCGAAGCTCCAGCATCCACTGGCTAGAAAAATTTGAAGGCAGACAGTTAGTAATTGAATGCCCCTGATAGCATTGATTATTTTACTAAAGATGAGGTGAAGGAGAATGCAATTTGAGTGTTACCTTCTATGCATATTCTGATAGCTTGCTCTGCCGGATATGGAGGAGAGGATGAAAGCATCGACTCCTGTTTAGCCAAGGCCTCAGCCAGCTATGACACTCTTGAGCTTCAACCCAAAACTATCATTACATACAGGAACAATATCTCACATCAGAGCGGAGGAAGAAGGGAGTGCCTGACCTATAATATGATAAATAGATCAGAGGGCTGATTGGCATACTGTATTACTGTTACATAGCTGTTTTCCCCCTTGAACAACAAGATTAAAAAAGCAACAGCGCACCTCTGCCATAATAACATTATTTTGAGAGGTCTTTCACTTATAATGAACCAGAATTTATTTTTCTTGGACTGAAACCCATACGTAACTGCAAGCCACAAATGGAACAAATATGAGTTCCAGTGAAACAACATCAAACACATTGATTTAATAAGGCGACAGAAACCAAAAACACTGCCATGTATCTATCATCATGGTACTATTATCTGAAAGTCTGCTTACATACCTATATGCGATACATGAGGTTATGTCAGAATAACCAAAGGATACATCAAGGTCAACCTGTAAAGTTCATAAGCTTGCCTGCTCCATGAAAAATCTAACAATGCAAATAAAGAATGTATAAATGTCATATAGAAATCTGCCAGTAACATATGCATATATCTGAACTAATTTTGGATTAAGATAAAATATAATTCACATGGGACTATAACTTCATGCCTTGGTTTTTTTTTAAGATTCAGGAAGTGCTAGCTTTCTCATTGAGATACATGTAGCAGTATGTACAAATGCCAAAGCGGACGAAAGAAACTAAGAGAAAGTTAGCCTACTATATGCATCACAGGAAGAGAAATTCATAGCTTTTGCACCAGCTAGCCTCCAGTCCAGGATCAAACGCCAAATTGCATGGTCAAGTCTTTGATAGCAATGGACTTCCCTGCTGCTCAATCATAACCTGCATATGTCTCAACCTTAGTAGTTAGTACTGAAACCATTGCAACCTATCATCCCTTATGGAGAGATAAGGATTACTTACTGTTTTTTTTTTTGTAAAATAGAGGAGGGGAAGAGGGCCTGCCGAGGGTGAGATGACGGCAGCGGATAGCATAGACTGGCAGGGGAGCCAGAGAGCCACGGAGGCAGAGCTCAAGCCTCCGGTCCTTCCTCCAGCATAGCAAGAGAAGTGAAGGAAGAGGGAGGGAGCATCGGGTGGCTCATCGAGAATCCATCCATGGATGCCTAATTCTGCTCGTTGGGCTCGTGAACTCGTCGAAGAACCTTGGACCCGTCCCAACCTCGTCCGCCAGGTAGGTTCCTGGGGTGGCCACCCTCAGGCCATCGGGGGAGACGACGCATGGGGAGCTAGGCCGGGGAGCGCGCTGCCGTCACGTGCGGGGTGCGGGCGGCGGTGCGGAGGACGTCGGTGCTGTCGGGGTTGGGCTGGACCTGCATGAGGGCAAGGGGATCTGGGCGGCCGGAGAGGATGAGGCGCTGGGCGGCGAGGTGGACCTATGATGATGATGATGCGGATGCAATGCTTACGAGACGCCCATATGTCATGGAGCACTGCCTTGTTAACTGAGTCAATTACACCACAGGTGTCTAAACTTGGCATGAAAAATCAGTTTGTTGCTCAAACTTGTGGTGTACAGATTTCTGGTGACAGAACTTGGCTTCGTCGTGCAGATACGGTCAGAATCACGTTTGGATACGAACTGGGTGCTGACGAGGCCCGCCAGCGTGGCGCGGAACCCCCTGTCAGTGGCTGGACGGCGCGGGCAGAGGCGTGTGGCCCTGGTTTTCACGAAAAAAACCCCGGGATTTATAATTTTCGCAGAAAAGCCCCTACAGAGGCGGGAGAGGTGTCGCACGTAAGTTATGCGCATATGACCCTGCATATGGCTGGATTAGTGAATCAAAACCTGCCTCTTCGACTCCCTCACCTCGAGTTCTCCTGTGTCGCTCCTCTCAATCGTTCGTAGGCGACGGCGGCGGTGATTGGGACGACGGCGTTGATCGGCTGCATTGACGGCGATGGAGCCCCGTCGGCGAGATCCCGGGGAACCAGCCCCTGTATATGGTGATCATGCCCTCTATCTCTCTCTCTCCGCCACCTCTTTCTCCCCTGTTTACGTTAGGGTTTGAGAATGGTGAAAATCTTTAGATTGGTCTTGATTCCATCGGTGGATGCTTGTTAGATGCCCAGATGTAAGAAGCCCCATTTGCATTCATCCGTAGTGTGGGCTGTGTATAGGATTTCTCCCGGGTCCAAAAGTGCTATGTTTTCGTGATCTTAAATATTCAGATATGTCTGAAAAATTAACCCCCGTGTAGAAGATTGTTAGAACGTGTTTGCTCCTGTGAAAACATTGGATGTGGGTACAGCAGCTTGTAATTTTGATGAAATTGTACTTAACTGAATTTTTCGACACTTGCTAACTGAATTTTTCGA
Organism: Thinopyrum elongatum; assembly: GCA_011799875.1. Lineage (NCBI taxonomy): Eukaryota > Viridiplantae > Streptophyta > Magnoliopsida > Poales > Poaceae > Thinopyrum > Thinopyrum elongatum. The sequence goes on along the minus strand of CM022302.1, from coordinate 547,509,276 downwards.
CAGTTGATAACTGGATATTTGGACAGCAGTAGATATTTGAAAGTTAGGAAATTTAAGTAGTTTGTTTGCTGTTATTTTTGGAATAAGCAGTGTTAACTGCAGATCCATTAGTTAGATCCATTATTTGTGACTGCACATGACTGAATCCTAATGGAATTTGACAATAGTGTTAAATGACAATAGTGCCGGCTATGTACATGGTTTCTCCCTGGTTAAAAAGGGCTCTGTTTTGTGAACTGAAATATTCAGATGCCTCAGAAATTAACCAACCTTTGTACAAGATTGTTAGAACATGTTTGCTCCTGTCAAAACATTGGATGTGGGTACAGAAGTTTGTAATTTTCATGAGCTGTAGTTAACTGAATTTTTCGACAGTAGATAACTGAATTTTTTGACAGTTGCTTACTGAATATTGGGATAGTGGTTGTGGGTACAGCTGTTGACTTTTGAAAGTTAGGAAATTGGCTGAAACATAATGGAAATTGGCAAGAGTGTTAAATACATGCTGTTTTAGGCAGTTCCAAGTGAACATCTTATCTATTTTAAGCAGAGTTAAAGATTGTCTCTGTGAACTGAATGTTTTTGCAATCTCTGAATTGTAGGTGATTTTGATGGGCATTTCACAGTAGAGATTCATCACAAAGGATTTTTCTGTGGAACTGACAACAACAGCAGCTACATTGACTATGAAGTTGATTGGTTTGATAATTGTGATTGTGACACTTGGTCTATATTGTGGATTGAAGACTTTGTGAGGCAGTTGGGCTATGACAGAGAGACAGGGCAGCATGATGTATACTGGTGTGAGCCTGGAAGGACACTTAATGAAGGAATGAGAGAGATGAAGTGTGATGCTGATAGCCTTGCCATGATAGCAGCTAGCACAGTACACAAGAATTTGTTGCTGCTCATAGACCATGGAGAGACATTAAACAACCTTCTTAGGGATGATATTACAGTTGATGGACAGCCTGAGTTGCCAAAGGTCATAACCCCAACAAAAGATGTCAAGGGAAAAGAACAAGCTAGCTCAACTAAAGTGAGAAGTGAGTCAACTGAAAGGAGAGCAAGGAGATTGTTTACTAAAGCAACATCTTCAGGATGTGCTGATGAAGAAATGCAGGAAGAAGATGAAAATGGTGCAGCAGATTTAGACACAGATGAGGAATTCTATGACAGTGACTATGATACTATGGATGGGGATGATGATCTGTTTGAGGAACATGTTGACAAAGAGGTGGATGATCACAAAGAAAAGGTTTATACATGTGACTATGAAACAGAGCTAGCAGAAGATGCTCTAGATGATCCCACCATACTGTTATCCAAAGAAGAGAGGGACAAACTAAAGTACAACTTCAAGACTTTCAATCCAGAAACTGATTTGAATGCCCCTGTTTTCATATTAGGTATGGTGTTTGGTAGTGTTGAGGAGCTGAGACATGCTATTACCTCTTATAGCATCAGAAACAGAGTTGCAATCAAAAAGACCAGAAACACATCAACTACAGTAGAAGCAGTATGCATTGATGATTGCCCATGGTACTTGAAAGCAGGGTTGGATAACAGGAAAAATAGCTTTGTGATTAAGAAATACTGTGATGAGCACACATGCCCTAAGACATGGAAGCTGAAGGGTCTGACTTCTCCATTTTTAACCAAAAAATTCAGAGATGAGTTTAGGGGCAATGAGAAGATGCCATTGCAGAAATTTGAGGAGAAGGTTCAGCAAGAGTACAATCTAATTCCAAGCAGGACCAAATTGGGAAGGGCTAGAAGAGCATCAGTAAAGCAGATCAGAGGTGAGGATGATGACCAGTATAAGATGCTGTGGGATTATGGAGAGGAGTTGAGGCAAACAAACCCTGGCAGCAAGTTCTACCTTTGCACAAAGGAGATCTTTGATGAAAAAACCAAGGAGACAAAAGAACATTTCTCAACTTTGTACTGGTCATTGGATGCATGCAAGAGAGGCTGGTTGATGGGATGTAGGCCAATAATATTTGTAGATGGATGTCACATTAAGACCAGGTACAAAGGGAATTTATTGACAGCAGTGGGTATTGACCCCAATGATTGTATTTTCCCCCTAGCATTTGGGATTGTGAAAGTGGAGTCCACTAGCAGCTGGGAGTGGTTTTTGGCTAGCCTAAAGGATGACCTCAACATATGCAACACCTCTCCATACACAATCATGAGTGATAAGCAAAAGGTATGTGCAGCACCTTATGCTTTTCACCTTATTGCTTGATATAGTATAATGTAGTTAAGATTTAATGGTACTTACATTGTTTATGTGTTCTCCAGGGTCTTATAGCTGTAGTTGCAAAGGTGTGGCCAGATGGTGAACACAGGTTTTGTGTCAGGCATATGTATCAGAATTTTCACAAGCTTCACAAGGGAGAACAACTAAAGAACAATCTATGGGCTATTGCAAGAGCCATAAACACTCCAACATACACCAGAGCAATGGAGAAGATGCAGGCAGACAGTGTGCCTGCATACATTTGGGTTGAGAAATGGCCACCAAGAACATGGATTAAAGCTTTTTTTAATACTTTTCCAAAGTGTGACATCCTGCTCAATAACATGTCTGAAGTATTTAACAGGTAAGCATGTAGTGCACTTCAAATTAAGCATTTCTGGGTTGTGCTTTGCTTTTTTGAACTGTTGAATGCACTGAACTAACAAGTTTTATTTTATTTCAAATGACAGTTGGATTTTGCCATCCAGAGAACTTCCTATTTTCTCCATGGTGGATAGTATAAACAGCAAGATCACAGCTAGGTTATACAACAAGAAGAAGGAAGTTGCAGAAGATAGGAAATGGAGTATGAGATTGTGCCCAAAAATTCAGAAAAAGCTGGACAAGTACACTGATTGGGCTGCCAACTGCATGGTCTTTGCAGCTGGTCAGAAGGTTTTCAAGGTTGTGTCAATGAACCACTCCTACATAGTAGACTTGGAGATGGAAACCTGTACCTGCAAGAGATGGGACCTGTCTGGCATTCCCTGTCACCACGCTATTGCTTGTGCTAGAAATGAGAGAATTGATCCTGCAAGCCTGGTGCATGAGTGCTACTCAGTAGGGACATACAAAAAGGCTTATGCTTTCAATGTAAAACCAGTGAGGGACCAAGAACATTGGACTAAGATGCATGGCATTGATGTACATCCACCTGTGTACACTAAGGTAATGGGCAGACCAAGGAGGAACAGAAAGAAAGATCCAGAGGAGAAATTGATGAAAGAAGGTGGGAAGAAGTTGACAAAGCATGGTGTAACCATGCACTGCTCTCTTTGTGGAAGTGCAAATCACAACAAGAAAGGCCATAAGAAGTGGGAGGAGACCAACAGAGATGCACCTATACCTACAAATATTACAGATGATGAAGAAGAGGAGTATGATGATCCTACAATCATTTCTGTAAGTTCAAACATGCTGATCAAGTCATTTTGCTGCTAAATTTTACACTTGGCAACATACATTAACATGTTATTTCTTCTTTGTTTAGAACATAATGCCACACACAGTCCATGCACACATGGATCCAAGTCAAACCCCAGGGTCCATGGTTTATCTCATGCAGCAAATGGTAACCTTCTCTTGAGCATGCTATTTTTTTGGTTTCTGCATATATTTCTGAATCTTGTGCATTTTGTTTGGTCCACTTAGGAGAGGAAAGCATACAAACCAAGCATGGATCATGGACCTCTTCCAGAATCAGCATTTTTTGCACAAGCAAGAAATGGCATACCCCCTCCCAGGGTTACAACTGCTATGTCAAGAGGCAGGGTTAGAAGAAGAGGAGTCACTGAAGACATACCAGAAGATGTACCACAGTCAAGCAACCAAGCAGCTGCAATTTCAAGAGGAAGAAAGAGAAGAGCTGCTGGAGCTGGAGGAGCAGCTGGCAGGGGAGGCAGAGGAGCAGCTAGCAGAGGAGCTGGTGGAGCAGCTAGCAGGGGAGGAAGAGGAGCTGGTGGAGCAGCTGGCAGGGGAGGAAGGGGTTCTGGAACAGCACACAGCAGGGGAGGCAGGGGAGCTAGGGGATCAGCTGGCACAGGAGGCATAAGAACAACCAACCAAGTAGCTGGAAGAGGAGCAGGGGAAGCATATACTGGACCAGGGGCTGGACTTTGGAACCTTATGTCTGGACCAAATTCAGAAACTTCTTATGTGCAAGCTGAAGTGGAGCCAGTCACACAAAATGCACCAGAAGAAGAGTGGGTTGATGATTTCCAAACCTTATAGATCATAATGCAAAGTGAATTAGTTCATGAGTGAACTGGATGCAAGTACAAGTTCATGTATGAACTTTTGTCAGAAGACATGTTATGACTAATTTCCCTTATGTTTATGCTGTAATATGAGGATCTGAACATGCGTTTTGCTGCTCTATTTAAGTAGACTTGTATGAAGTAATATGAGGTTGGACAAAATGCAATTCTGATGATGCTCTGCTGCTATAAAGTTTGAAATTCTCCTGTCAAAAACTGATGGTTTTTGTTTCCCTGAGGTGAGCATGCCCCTGATTTCTCTCTCTGCAACCTCTCTCTCCCTTGTTTATGTTAGGGTTTTTGTCAGTTGCTAGGATCAGTGGAAATTTATAGTTAGGTCTTGATTCCATCGGTGGATGTTTATGTTAGGGTTTTTGTCAGTTGCTAGGATCAGTGCATTTTCTCTGATTTTAAAAACTGCATTTTCAGAATTTATGCAGACAGAAACTGCATATACAAACTGATGCTTGCTTCCTGTGTTACTTTTCTGAATTTATACAGACACAATACTGTATTTTTTAAATTTTGCCGGCAAAAACTGCTCTTATTCCTGTCATGCTTTTCTCTGAATTTAGAAACTTCATATACTTTTCTGAACCCAGTACCTATTAGTCCAAACCCTGTGCGTGTTACCAGTAGGTTGTTATGAGAGTATTGAACATGTGGGCACACTCTTACTTGTTATCTGTCTGAAAAAATGAAGTTTCAATTTGTTCTCCATCCAATCAATTGTCGCTGTCTAAACATGCATAGTTTGTGTCAATTCTAAAGCACAGTAAAATATTAACAAAAAACAACAACTTCACCAAAAGGCACATTGTCTGAAATTCACCAAAGATAATTCAGGAACATACAAATTTTCACCAAACATAATTCAGCAACATACATGACCTTCTAGACTGGACAATGACAGCATCACTTCTTGCTTGACCATAGCAAACATGATTGCAACTAACCCAAAGTACATGAACACAGCAAACATAATCATCCTATCTCTAGATTGTAACTGATCTTTGTGCATCCTTCCAATCATCTTCTTCTCTACTTTGTGCTTCTCCTTGTAGGACTGGATGTGCGGCGACGACGACTTCGGGATGTGTACTGGATGTGTACACATAACCCCCAGGTGTGTACTGGATGTGCGGCGACGACGACTCCAGGATGAGCGTGCAGATGAAGCTGTCTGCGGATTTCTTGTAGGACTTCATGGACAACGCCTCGCCATCTATGAACTCCTGCAGACCAAACCAGTCACTCATGTGTTATTTTAATTTGGTAGCAGAGGTGGTGTTCAGAAATGAGACAAGGTTGACTGGAGCAGTTTCAGAACCTTGGAATTGAGGACATTGAGGCCGGCATGCTTGTTGTCCCAACCAAACTCGTTGATGCTGTCCTCTGCTCCGAGGGTCTTGCCGTTGTTCTGTATGTACTCCCGGAAGGTGTCATCGCCGGAGGCCCTCCGCAGCCACGCCGCGCCCCACAGCAGCTCATCCTGTCAAGAATGTCAATTTAGTCAGTTCTGGAAGCCATAATGTCAACTGAGGGGAGCGCCGCCGCCGCCGCCGTGCTCAACGGAGGGGAGGGCCGCCGCCGCCATTGTGCTCAACTCAGGGGAGCGCCGCCGCCGCCGTCGTGCTCAACTGAGGCGAGCGCCACTGCCGTCGTCGTGCTCAACTGAGGGGAGCGCCGCCGCCGTCGTGCTCAACTCAGGGGAGCGCCGCTGCCCTGTTCTGGAATTGGGGATCATGGGTTAGGGATTTTGGACGTACAGAAATGGGATCGAGCAGTTACGTGCGACGGCGGGGCCTATTTTGTGAGAAAAATATGAATTCCAGGGTGTTTTCGCGAAAACCTGGGCCACACACCCACGCCCGCCCGCATCGTACAGACACTGACAATGGGTCCCGCGCCATGATGGCGGGCCTCGTCAGCACCTTGCTTGTATCCAAACGTGAATATGACCATATCTGCACGACGAAGCCAAGTTTGTCACTAGATATCTGTACGCCGCAAGTTTCAGCACCAAACTGATTTTTCTTGCCAAGTTTAGGCACTTGTGGTGTAATTGACTCTTGTTAACCTCATATATGAATTTTGCATGTGCCAGTGCAGCTGACATGTAGGAGCCCATAACGATGAATTTGGATTTGTCCTTTTCGAGTGGAGTGAAAATCCATACCAGTCCCCTATGCCAGGAGTGCCCAGATCCATTGGCTCAGCTGTTTTGTATCCAGGCTGCAGCACGAGCATATATAAACTCAGCATTAAGAGAGAAAAAGCACATAGGGCAAGCTAGCTTATAGATGCATACATGATACATGATACTTATCTATAAGCAATGGTGTGTGAGCGGAGTATAGTTGACTAAGTAATAAAATACTTGCATACATGATACATGCATGGTGTGTGAGCAATATATCAGCAGGAGAACAGCTAAATAAAGCAATCTATACTTATCTATAAGCGTCAATCAGTGCAAATCTTTGTTATCTGTTTTCGACACATAAAGGCGTATACAATATCCATCTCCTTTGCAACCCCATCCCAGCCGTCCCTGTCGGTGAGGCCATGGTCTCCTCCTCTCTCGTTAGCCAGTCCAGCAGGGAGGCGATGGGAATCCCGGGTCTGTGTGTGGCGATGTAGTTAAGTCACTTAGGAATTAGGTTTCGCTCCCTGATGGCCGCGTTGTGGCGGTCTTGGCAGGACCATGCAGATTAAGATTAAACACCCCGATCTCTTTGTCCACCTGGTCAGCTCTGTCTTTGTGTCTTGTAGGCCGTCTTCAATGGAGTCATGCCGCAAAGTGGACGAAGGTGTTTCCCTCTCGATCTTCCAGTTTCTTCTCCGACCGTCGATGTTTTGTCAACTTTTATGGAAGGTTAGATCTCCCCGGATCTGCATTAGTCATCCAACCCTCTTCGGGCTTTCTTCTTGAGGGCGGAGACTGATTTTTGTCGCTGATGCCTTTCGGCTCCGATCAACGACTCATTGTTTCCTTGGCTCAGATTGTATTTCAGAGGTCCAGAGGCGGCACTGAGTTTTGCTCAAGTCCGCGAGTGTAGGAAGAATACGACGACGATTTTCAAAGGATATGTATGTAATTTTCTGTATCGTTAAAGATGATCCTATATGGTGTTTTTGCAAACAATGAACTAAGTGTAATTCTATTTTTATAAAGGATAATGTATTAATATCAAGTATACCGGACCTCTCCAACAACACCATATGAAAAGCTAGTCGAGACTAAGCTTTTTTTGTATGAAGAAAAATGCTAATCGTTACATTAAAAATATACACATCCAAACAAAAGTATTCCGGCTTACTCGTCCTATTGTAAGCAATATATATACTTGAACATCCCCTCTGCCTGTCGGTGTAAGTTTTGTCTATATTTTTCTTCGTGCAATATATTATTCACCCAAACTTTGTATTTTCCTTTTTGTTTAAACATTTAATAATGGAAGTATCATTAATGCCTGCGTCAAAGAATAAAAAGAAAGTTGTGACAACAGAATACTGGTGGAGTCAATTAGGTCCATATGCCGTAAAAATCTCCTAGTAAAAGATGTCATATTGGAGAACTTTCAGTAAGTGTGCAGATGATGTTCCGATTGTGGAGCGCTGAGTATGAAAAACCCAAGACTAGTTAACGATGTCCTGTTAGCGTCCAATTTACCAAATGTTCACACCGGCCCGTTTGTAGTCTATTTTCCAGTGCTATGCTTGGAACACCAATTGCTTACCGTGGCATGTTTGTGGTTGGATGAAGCAGTCAAGAATTTTTACCCAACACGGATGGAGTTCTGCAGATTGGGCCTCCTCCATAAGCCTTTTTTCTTTGTCCTTCGTTGGCTATGTATTTCACTTTCTTTTCTTGACTATGTTGTATGATGGTGCTATGACCAATGTGTAGAGACCGGATGTAAACTTGTTATACTTGTACCTTGTGTTGATACGACGTTGTGAGCCAATAAAAACGCCTTCTATCGGGAGAAAACACAACCTACAACCATGTTCTTTATTTAGTGCTGAATCTGATAGTCACTGAGAATGGGCATCAATAAAAACACGTCTCTTGTCTAAATTTCTTTCTGTCTTGTGTGTGGCAGGTCCCACCTTGGAGGGTGAAACGATGAATTTGAACTTGTCCTCCTCGCATGGATTGAAAAATCAGTACCCATTTCCCTATGCCACGAGTGACCTGCTGCCTTAGCTCGGCTGTTTTGTCTCCAGGCTGCAGCATGATCCTACATAAACTCGCCGAAACAACAGCCTTGAGAGAAAGTAAATCACACTGGGATGCAAGCAAAGCTATAGCTTATTAACGCAAGCAAGAGCTCTCTCGGTAATCACGATGGCGAAAGCCACCAAGGTCGTGGCAATCTTAGGCATTCTTGTGTTCCTACAGGCCGTATCATGCGCCGTGACCCACCACCACGCTGATCCAGTGACGTCTCTCGCCGGCGTCCAGGCAGGAACGATGACAGTGGACGGGTATGAAGAAGGAGAGGAGGGCGGCGGGCCGGCAGCGTGCGACGGCATATACCACAGCGATGGAGATTTCCTGGCAACCCTGCCTACGGAGCTGTACGCGGGTGGGAGCCTGTGCAAAAAGTTCATAGGCATCACGAGCACGCAAACCGGGCGCAGCGCGAGGGCCATGGTTGTGGACGTGTGCGATGACTGCGGGGACGACGAGCTGGGGACATCAGCAGCGGTGTGGAATGCCCTGGGGCTCGACACCAATGCTGGTGTCGCGCCCATCAGGTGGTCTGTGCAATGAAACATCGTACGTATCAGTAGGTGCAAGTCTATCAGAGTGACTGAGTGAAAAAGATCAATCCAAAATAGTAATAAAGTACTTGCATGCGTGCATGGTGTGTGAAGCATACATATGTAGTACAAATAATGTACTTATAAGTGTCAACCAGTGTTGATCTATAAGGGTGAAAGTCAATGTAAAGTGAGATCTCAGCTCGCTATTCTCCTGCACTGGCCAATGCATACCGGGCTTCAACATCCTCTTGCAAGTTTTGGTATTTTGTCTGTGGAAATATTCTTTTTTTTTTTGCGATCGTCTGTGGAAATATTCTGCGAGCTACGCGCGGGATGTGCATCAAGCCATCAAGAGGTACAGTGGCCGGTGTCTATCCTCGATCGTGTTAAAAAAATGCGCTATGTGTCCAAGAAATATTCTTTTCTGAAAGTTGCATTCAGTGTAAGTTTGTAAGAGTGTAAGTCACTACTCCCTCCTTTCCTATTTGTTAGGCTTTTTTCAAAAATAAGAAAATGGCCAATGTAAGTCGGTGTAAGTATAATAGTGAAAACCGACGTAAATAGTAATGTTAAAAACTACCTACATACGTGCATAAGAATGGATGTCCATGTAAAATAATGTCAGCCAACACGACAAAACAACTATGTAGGGACCATTTTTCTAGGATGCTTTTATTTCGATCTCTATCCTAGAAAGCATCACCACTCTAGACACGCTTCTTAGGATTATGTGCATAGCATCACAAATTCCATTTTTATAGGTATATTATTTTAATCAAAGTCTTGTTGTTTTCTGTGAATTTTAGAAACAAAATTAAAGTCGTCGCCAAAGAAACTTTAGTGAGTGGAGATAAAACATATATTGTCGAGCGAACATGCTTGGAGAGCTCCACATGGTCCATGTGATAAAGCAACCTAAAAACAAATAAAAAAAATTGCTCGGAGAGCAATATGTTGCAGTTTCTGTTCACTAGGTTACAAATCTTGTAGAAGAGGGACTGGCTAGACCATATGAAAAAAATCCAACAGTAAGGGATGATATTGGCTATGTTAGTGCTTGGCGTCGTTCACATGCAAGCTTGTTAAAATACAAGCATTGAGTATGCTCCATACTTAAGGTCTATTAGTTTCAATAATCATGGTGATATTTAAATAAAATAACTAAGCCAACCACTACACACAACTACAAAACAGCGATACATTTTTTCTGATAGATTCATCAACTTTTCATCATGTACATCTTCTAAAGGTTTACAGTCATGTAAACTTTTCTTTGTTAACTTTCTTATCGGGTAGTTGAGGATTTAAAAAGAAGTGCATTGAAGGAGTCAGAAGCAGTTGATGAACCATTCTCTAAATGATCAATATTACGGATTTTAGCTCCAGTATGTAGGCTCTTTTATTAATATCTTTGCATCCTTCATATGAATGTTTCATTTGATTCAATTGTGAACTACACATATGTAGGCTCTTCTATAAATATCTTTGCATCCTTCATATGAATGTTTCATTTGATTCAATTGTGAACTACACATACTTTCAGAAGATGTACTTGTTCCTGCTAATTTCTCTACTAGAAGCTACAATGATTGCTATTAATGAAAACTAGATGATACCCCGAACGTTGTTGCGGTTATACATGTGTATATATCTCAAGAATTCCTAAATAACACCTTTTATCGAAAAAATTGTTACTTCATTCGAGTCGAGTTCAGTACGATGCTAGTTCTTACTGGTATACTTGGACCTAAATGACTCCACGAATTTCCTAGCATATTTTTAGTTGTTATTGTTTAGACGAAGTAGAAATGTTCTCTTCATTATATTATGCTTTAGAGGAAAAGGAGAACGTATAATTTGGGCTAATCATGCGGAGCAAAATACAACGAAACTTCCTAGAGGACGGTCAAGTATATTTCTCATCGAGTAGCAAACTTAGATTGTCTTACATACAATGACTTATACTGTCACAAACAAACATACATGATTGACACCACGGTGGGTTTGTGTTTTTTTTTTCTCCTATGAACGCGATGCTTCCCCGTGTTCCTTTGCTGAAGGCTCTTGAATTTCGCAGCCTTAGCCTTGGCTGCCTCGGTAGCGCAAGTGTCCTTGAACTTTTCGAACTCCTCTTCCGTAAGTGTCAGATTTTCCTCCAGAATCTTGGACAGGGGTTCCTCAGGCTCAATAGCTCGTTTCACCCTCCCTTTCCAGGAGGCCAAATCATTGTTGAACATGCCCATGGCGTGATTGTTAATCTTTTTCATCTTCGGATCATCCCACGGTTGTTCTATGCTATCATCCCGGTCGGGGAACTTGAATCTCTTGTGCAACTTCGTCAGGAGCAACTGCTTAAAATGTTCTTTACTCCTTAAGTCATCGTCGTTGATGCTCGCGCATTCCCGTAGGATGCATCCTACTTGGTTCCCATAGCACTTGCGAGGTTCTTCTGGCTCTAATGGCTCAAACTTGCCAGGGGCCATCTTTGTGATCACCAGTCGTCCGATGCCGAGTTTGTTAGGTTTTCGTATCCTCTGCTTCTTCTTTTCGGTAGCGGCATCGGCGCCGGTACCTTCCCTGCCGGTATCTTCCCCGCCGGCACCTTCCCCGCCAGTCTCGGCGCCGCCATCGGTGCCGGCGCCATCAGTGTCGCTGTCGGCGTCAGTACCATCATCGAGGCTGACCAGCAAACCTTGACTGTGCTTAGCAGACAAAAAGTCGAGGTACTGTTGTTCACCCTCATAATCCATCTCGTCTGCATCTTGGTCAGAAGGTCCGGTTTCTTCGTTGTTCGACATGTTTCCTATGATTAAGTCTCCTCGTTTAATTCTAAAACTATAATAAAATGAGAAATGACATAAAAAAAAAGATCTATGTTTGCCGGAATGCCGTTTCCCAGCAAATCCCGGCACTCGATATGCCTACTTTCCAGCACAAGTCATGCCAAAATTCACGGGAAATTTTGGCATGACCTTTGCTAAAAAGTGGACATATCGAGCGCCTGAAATTCACCGGAACGGAAATGAATCAACATTCCAGCGAAACATAGGCCACCCGGATCATTTACCCTGCACATAATCATCATTTTCCAAATATGACATGTCCAAAACATCACATGTCCAAATTCCAAATATGACATGTCCAAATCACATGTCCACATATCACATGTCCACTTCAAATTTGCATATAAAAGGAAGAAAAATATAGAACTTGAAGAAAAATGCAAGAAGTCATTTTTCTTCATAATATTTGAAACTAAATTCAGCCTACCTAAATTTGAAACTAAAAAAATTTGCTTTAACTAGGGTTCATACTAATTCTGTTTTTTTAAATAGCAACAATTGCTTAAACTAAAAAATTTAAATAGCAACAGTTGCTTTAACTAATCTGTCCTAGGTTTCATACTAATTCTAATTAACTAACTAGCACTATACAATTTAAATAGCAAAAATTGCTTAAACTAAAAAATGCACCTAGGGTTCATACTAACTAGGGTTCAAATTGCACCTAGGATTCATAATATAGCCAAATTAACCTACTAGTTTGATACCTAGCTAAATTTATAACTAAATAGATAACCTAATTAACCTACTGCCCTAACTAAAACCTAAGTAAATTAACCGAAGAACCCTAGCTAGCAGAGAGAGGAGGAGCGGTGGGGGCTTACAAAGGGTGCAGGGGCGAGGAGGCAGGCCCGACGACGGCCGAGGTTGGGAGGGGAGGAAGCAGAGGAGGGAGGCGTGGCGCGCCGGGGCCCGGGTCGGGGGCGAGGGCGAGGTCGCCGGGGTCGGGGGGTCGGGGGCGAGGGCAGGACTCCGGCGAGGTCGAGGGCGAGGGCAGGGCTTCGGCACTTGAGACAGGGGCACGGCGAGGGCACAGGCTCCGGCGGCGACGAGGGGGGAGAAGAGAGAGTGGGGATTTGGGGGAAGAAGCAGAGGCGGGAAGCCTGCTGGGGGGTTAAGTCAACATAGCAGTAGCGCGTTTCTACAAGAAGCGCTACTGGTATGTTGACTAGCTATAATTCTTTTTTAGAAAAGCGCTACTGCTATAACCAGTACGTACCTATAGCAGTTTTCCTGTTTGTTTCTTCTATTTTCTTTTCCTTTTCTTTTCTTCTTTTTCTTTTCTTTTCCTTTTTTCCGAGAGCAGGAATGAAGGGAAGGTGATACAATGTATATAACTAAGGCGATATATATTGCATCATTTGATGGTTAAGTATGTATACAAAATAGGAACATATATATTACATCATTTGACCCATGCATAACGGTTAAGTGTGTACACAAAATAAGAACATATATATTACATCATTTGACCGATAACGGTTTCTCAGCGTCGTTTTTGAGTGAGCTTATTTCTCTTCTTGTTCGTTGAAGAATAATTGAGCCCCTCATTGTGACTTTTACTTTTCCATGGTGTACGATCTTTCTTAGGTAATAGGTAATGTAGTATTGATTCTTCTTTTGACGTATACTTCATCGTCATCGTCATCTTCCCTCATTGGGTTGCCGTACTAGTCGTAGTCTTCCTCGTTGGCGACTCCATTCATTCCAATGATGTTCTTTTTGCCTCTTCTCACGACAACACGGCTGGGATTGCACGTGTCGGTTATGAAGAAGCATTGTGTCACGTGCTTAGCGTGTACCCATGGCTCGTTTTTTGCGATAGCGTTCACGGTAGCGCTCTTGGCGTCGGGTATAGGCATGGTAGTGAAATACCGGTTTTCTCTTTCGGCATTCTTAGCCCATCTGACACGGAACATCGTCGCGTTGTGCAGTCCAGAGTAGTCAAGCTCCCAGATCTTCTCGACCCTTCTGTAAAATCTCTCAGTTGCGCCGTTGTCACCACAATATGAACACACAGATGCACCATGACTTCAAAGAACGCGGGCGGGAAGTACATCTCAAGCTCATTTAGTATCACAATGATCTCTTCCTGTAGCCTTCGGAGCTGCTTCACACTGATCGACTTTCGAGAGATGATGTCGAAAAAGTTGCAGAGACCAATAAGCGTGTCACGGACGTGCTTGTCCATTATCCCTCTAAGAGCAACAGGTAGTATCTGCGTCATCATCACATGACAGTCATGGGACTTCATCCCGCTGAACCTTTTCTTCTTCGTGTCTAGATATCTGCTTATCTTGCCACAGTAACCGGAACTAACTTTGATTCCGGTAAGGCACTTGAAGAATTGATCGATCTCAGCTGGACTTAAGGTGAATCAAGAAGGGGGGCAATAATACTCTTCCTTTACTTTTTTGCCCTTCTTCTCCCGCGCCTCTGTCTCCGTCTTTGTCTCCTCTGACTTTTTACGGGGCGGCATGTGCAGATCTGCCCTGATCTCCAAATCTTGCAAGTCTTTTGTTGCCTTCGGCCCATCCTTGGTCTTATCCGGCATGTTCATCAGTGTCGCAAGCAAGCTCTCAAGGACATTCTTACAGATATGCATTTGATCAAGGCAATGAGGTGTGTCGAGTTTGTGCCAGTACTCCAAGTCCCAGAAAACAGACCTCGTCTTCCATACCTTTAGCAGCGGCTCCGGCGCCTTTTTCATCGTCTTTCCCGGCGCGGGGCACTGTTTCCAATTTTTCAACAGCTCGTCAATTTCGGCGCCGCTCCGCTTACGTGGAGGTCCTCGATGCTCAGCCTCATCATTGAATAGATCTCCACAGTTTCTCCACGGGTCGTCCTTATCGAGCCATCTTCGATGCACCATGTACACGATTTTCCCAGACCCGCCATCTTTCTTTGACGTTAGCTGCTGAGACGTCGTATCATCCATGCACCGCGTGCATCCGCAATATCCATGGCACACCTAGCCTGCGACATATCCGTAACCGAGATAGTCATGCACCGTCGTGATCAACGCGGCTCTCATATAGAAATACTCGCCTTTGCTGGCGTCTCATGTCAGCGCCGGTGTTTTCCATAACATGTCTAACTCCTCTTGAAGTAGCCCAAGATACAGATTAATATTATTTCCTGGTTGTTTCGGCCCTTGAATCAGCAAGCTCATGTGTATGTACTTCGACTTCATGCACAACCAGGGGGGAGGTTGTACATCCATACAAACACAGGCCATGTGCTATGGTTAGTGTTCTGGTTGCCAAACGGATTCATGCCATCGGTACACGCGCCAAGCACGACGTTCCTTGCATCACATGCGAAATACCGATATTCACCGTTGAACGCTCTCCACTGGCTTCCATCCACGACGTGTCTCAGCTTCGGATCATCTCCATCGTCGGGCTTCTTCCTCTCCGCGTGCCAGCGCATGAGCTTTGCTTCCTTGGGATCTACGAAATACCGCTGGAGACGGGGAGTGATCGGTAAGTACCATACAACTTTCTGGGGAGATTTCTTCCCGGCCTTCTTGTATCGAGAAGCATTGCACACCGGACAACTGGTTTTTTCTGTGTGCTCCTTCCGATAAATTATGCAATCGTTGATGCATGCATGGTATCTAACGTGCGGCAGATCAAGAGGGCACACGATCTTCTTTGCCTCATCCACACTAGTAGGACATAGATTCCCCGCGGGAAGAACATCCTTTAGGTACTTGAGAAGCTCATCGAGGCTAGTGTCGGTCCATTTGTTTTTAGCCTTCGTCTTCAGGAGTTCGAGCGTGAAACTCAAGCGGGTCACCTCGGGATTGCAACCATGATACAATGGAGTGTTCGAGTCTATCAACGGTTGCTGCAGCTTGGCCTCCTCTCTAGAAGCAGCTCTGTCAGTACTCGTCTCCTTACGAAGCAGTGCTTGAACATGAGGGTCCCGCACGATTGAACTTAGTACCGACGAATTCTGCGGCGTGGAGTCCATGTTTTCTCCGCCGCCATGTTCGGCCCCTTCTCCGCCGCCATGTCCGGCCCCTTCTCCTCCGCCATGTCCGGCCCCTTCTCTGCCGCCATGTCCGGTCTCTTCCCCGCCGCCATGTCCGGCCCCTTCTCCGCCGCCATTATCGATCATCTCTTCGTCTTGCCCCGTGTCGTCACTGCCTGCCCCGTCGGCGTCCTCAACATCATCATCCTCATCTTCAATTATCCACCGAGTATAGCCATCCATGAAACCAGTCATGAGCAGGTGCGCCATCACACGACCATCGTCATAGGGGTCGAGCCAAACTCGTCCTTTGCATCTTCGACATGGACAAAAAACCTCTGTCAGGTTATTTTCTATCATGTCCTGCACCGCCGACCGCAACCACCTGTCCACCATCGTTCCACTGACCATCATGAACGCCTGCACGGTATTAATAAATAAATTGATTATAAAAATGCATTCATGCATCAAAGTCATACAAAAATTCGGCATGACCTTCACTAAAAATAAGACATATAGAGTTTGCCCGGAATTCGCCGAAACGGAAATAAATCGACATTTTGGCAAAACATAGGCAACTCACAAGCACAATTCGGCGTCAACTCATGCCACACACATAATTTCCATCATATCGCCCGATTATGTCATATCGCACACACATACACATATTTCCGTTCTTGCAAAAGCATAAATTTTTAATCACCTGTAACGCCCCCTTGTAATAAGCTCTGTGACACTCTGTTAATCTTGCCAAGTCATATCATTTGCAGTGCTTAAACAAAGTGGTTAATAAAAGCAAATCAACTCCATTCTGAAAATCAACTCAAATTCATAAGTGAAATATAAATTTGCTCAAACACCTTTGGCAAAATGTTCTTTAATTGGCAAATAATCCAGGAACATTTGAAAAATCATCATCAACAAAGTTGGAGTTAGACAAATGACTCAAGTAAGATGAAACAGCACCAAAACAACATTATTAAACCCCTTTAAAATCATATCTAATTCAAATGGAATTCAAATCTGTCCAAACCACTTTTTGATGAGAGCTAAAATGGCACTGTAATATTTGGACCAAGTTCCATATTTTACAAAAGTGCACAAGTGGCCTAACGAATTACAAAACTGAAAAGAAAAGTGAAACAGCAAATAAGAAAAGAAAAAGGCCTAAACTGGACTGGACCTAAGTGCACAGTGCACCGGTCCAGCCCAGCCGGCCCGCTTCTCTCTCCTCCCTCCCTCTCTCTATCGCCGTGTCGGCGCGCACCTGGTCACACCGCCGAACACCGCCCGAACGCCGACACCTCGGCACTCCACCGACGCCCGCGGCTCGACGGGGAGGATAAGGCCGAGGCCAGTACCTCCTCCCTGCCCTCCTCGACCACTCCTCCCCTCTTCCCTCGCTTTCCTCCCTCAGATCCCATCGCGGCCGAGCGCCTCCGCCACCGCACGTCGCCGTCCACCGCGGCCACCGACCGCTTCGAGCTGCGTCGACATGCCCTGAGGCACGGCCGCCGTCCGCTTCGTCGTCTCAGACCACGCACGCGGGCTGGGAACCCCCTGGAGCGCCCGCACGCCGTCTTCTTCCTCCTCCAGACGTCGGAGCTCCGTCGCCATCCCCGTCCACCACTGCTGCTACTAAGCTCCCACGGGTCTTACGTGACCGCGCGGTGAGCCTCCCCCGTCCTTCCTTTTCCCCCTTGTGCTTCGTTTCTACCGTGGCTAGCCGACCACGAGCCGAGCTCCGCCGCCCGCCATTAATGCCGTTGCTCTCGCGTCCGAGCTTCTCAACTCGAGCCAGTGGCTCCGACGAGCTCCTGGAGCGCCGTAGACCTCGCCTAGCCTTTCGCTTCACTCGCACGCGCTCTGCATCGCCAGTTCCGAGCTTCGCCCGAGAGCGTTGCCGCCTCCGCTCGTCGCCGGCCCCGATTTTGGCGATCTCCGAGCAAACCACCGCCACCCCGAGATGCGCCTCGCTACGCTCGTTCGAATGCGCCAAGCCCCGTAGAAAATCGAGGCCTGTGGCCGTTTTCCGGCCAAGTCCGGCGAGAAACGCCGCGAAAATGGTCGCCGGAGACAATTCCGGCGACGCTGGCGTGGCAGCCCACGTGGGCCTCCCCACAGACGCTGCCACTGGGCCCCCTGGGTCCCGTTGACCCAGTCAAATGCTGACTGGGCAACGCCCAGTCACTGACATGTGGGCCCCTCGACTAATTAATCCAATAATGATTTAATTAAATAAAAACTAATTAGTTTAGTCAAATGACTCACTGACAAATGGGGCCCGCCCGCTAATTAACTTAGTTAGTTAATTTAAATACCCTGTTAAAGTCACAGAGGCTGACATGTGGGTCCCACTGGACCCATATGTCAGGTTTGACTGGTCAGCCGACTGTTGACTTGCTAATGTCAGCATGGCATCATGCTGACGTCATAATTCCTTTTCTGTTAATAAAATAAATTCCAGAAATTCCTAATAAACTTTAAAAATTCATATCTTTTAAACCGTAACTCAGATTGAAAAGGTTAAAACATGAAAGTTGCTCAGAACGACGAGCCGAGTCTGATCGTGCCGTCTGTTTCTTTGTCGGAACCTCCTACGTAGAAGAACTCGTAACTCCGGACCCGTATCCGGTAGATGAATAGTGCACACACCTCGGTAAATAAATCCCAGATTAATCCTAAAAATAACTAAAATGACTTAGATGCATATTTAGATAACCCTGCACTGCATCATAGCATCGCACGCACTGTGTTGCATCTGTTTGCATTAAGTTTACCTGTTTCTTCCCCCTCTTCTCTCTCGATTAGACCCTGACGTTGACGTAGCTCCTGAGGCAGACGCAGCTCCGGAGTACGGCTACGTCCCCGACGACACCACCGACGACCTTGCCCTTGCCCCAGAGCAAACAGGCAAGCACCCCCATTTTGAACATACCTATATCGCCTATTCTCTTCTCTCTTATGCTTGCATTAGAACTGCTACTGCTACTGTTTTCCTATATCTGCTGCATAGCCAGTTTATTGTAACCTGCCTTGCTACCTTACTAGTTATCCTAGACTACTTAGAATAGGCTGGGTAGAGACCCGACAAAGACCCCACTTGATCCCGACTGCTCCGCTGGATATCAGAAGACCCGATCATCGGGATTGAAGATAAGACCCTGGTACCGCACATCACTTCCCCTTAGTTGCCGACACTACTGGGTTACCGTCGAGTGCCGAGGGTGATACCTCGTTAGCACTTCTGATGATAACCTTGTAGGTTAGTTAATCGGTCGTGGTAAGCGAGGGTGATTCCTCCTACACCACCCCCAATAACGACATCGTCGCGCAACACTTCAAGTGTGGACCTCGAGGGTGATTCCTCCTTCGTTCACCTTGACTATAACATCAGGTGGGATTCCATCGAGGGTGATTCCTCAGGGTTCCCTTGGTGTCAGACACACGGATACTTTTGTTGTTTTAACTTGCACTAAACCATGTTACTAAAGACGGGTCGGCCCTGAAGGGTACCCGCGCGAGCTTTATGCGAGGTGATGTGTATTCGGGTGTACCTGAAGGGTACCCGAGACTTGAACACGAGGCGTGGCCGGGCATTCCTCGCCCTTGCCGCAAGTCCTCGAGACGGGGCGACGGGGTCACATCGATCGTGAGTCTCTGCTCGTTTCCGCACGATCCTAAACCACTAAACGGTTTGGATATTTGATCCGAGGGGCCTCTGGCCCGATAGCACTAACCATCACGCGGGCATAGTATGGGCGTTCTGCGTCGTATACTTCAGCCGGAGCTTAATAGACGTCAGGGACTGAGCGGCGCGCGCTGAATTGGACTGGGAACGCAATCGCACTTGTATAAGGGGTTGCTAGGTCTGCTTTCAGCCGCCCTCGCAACATGCAGGAGCGTCCGGGGCGATGGCCCAAGACCCCTGGAGGCATAGGTTTAGTCCGGCGTGCTGACCTCTCTGTTAAGTATTCGGTCGGGTTGCGGCGTATCGTTTGGCCGAGGGCGGGCATGACCCAGTAAAGTGTGTCCGGCCGGAGTTAAGCGAGCATGGTGGGTAACTTGGTGCACCCCTGCAGGGAAGAAACTTATATCGATAGCCTGTCCTACGGTAACGGACACTCGGAGTTGTATCCCAATCGGTACAACTAGAACTTGAGATGAGAACTGGATAGTACGGCTCTGGGATTGCTTTCTCGCAGGGAGTCGAGAAAGGATCTCAGGTCGAGGTTGATGATACTGCTACTACTTTACATTATGTTCATCTGCCCTCTTCTAATGCTGCAAGACTGCTGAAGATTGTTGAAGATGCTAGTCTTCGATAGGACTAGGCTTTCCCCCTTCTGTTCTGGCATTTCTGCAGCCCAGTCCACGTATACAGCCATTCCTTTAGCAATGTTACATATGTAGTATAGATCCTTGCTTGCTGAGTACTTCGGATGAGTACTCACGTTTGCTTTACTTTCTTTTTCCCTCATATCCATTTGATGCCACCAGACGACGGAGCCCCTGAGCCAGATGCCCCAGTCGACGACCAGTACTACTACCAGCCCGGAGAGTACTACTACTACGAGGAGCCGACTGACGACCAGGACTAGGATCGGAGGGTCCAGGGCAGGAGGCCTACGCCTTTCGATCGTAGTATTTTATTTTGCCCCGCCACTGTGAAGGCCTATCTCTCTCTTTGTAATATATCTGTACCCAGATATCTGATGCTTCCGCTGACGCTTGTATGCCATCGAGCTATGTATTCGACCCCTCGAGGCCCTGGCTTGTAATATAAAGCTTGTATGACTTTATTTATGTTTTAGAGTTGTGTTGTGATATCTTCAAGTGAGTCCTTAGGCTTGATCGTGCGCATTTGTGTGTATGGTTAGTGCACGATTAAGTCGGGGTCGTCACAGGTTGGTATCAGAGCCGACTGCCTCTAGGTATCCCCCTTTCCAATTCGTTGGTCGAAGTTGAGTCTAGTGGTCAAAAACTGTTTTACTAACTTGGCTGTGTGGCTTATGGCCCCACGTCACCAAATGGGTGGTATTAGGATCTTTTACTCCTCGATCTTTACTCTGGGACTCTGATCTCTCTTCTATTTCGGGTTAAATTTTTTACTAACACCAACACTTAGGATCTCGTAATTCCATCCTCCCGGAGAGCTGGATATCTGTGCGATTTCCTTGTCATTGATCTGATTAGTCTGATAATCATTTTCCTTTCCATTGTTTTGTTTAACCTTTCCTTCCGAGATCGGTTATATTTCTCATTGTCTTACGACAACCCTGAACTTCTCTATTTCAGATGGATCGTCTGTTTCCACCGCGGCCTACGACCCAGCTTGTGCTTCGCACTTGGGCTTGTGATGCCCCTGGGTTTCCAGTTGTTCTGATCGCCCTCCTGACTAGACTGGGTTACCGCTGGTATCCCGAGTACATGGTCTATGAGGTTTATCGCGAGTTCAACCAGGAGCAGTACTATGCTGATGTTCGCATCTATGATCAGCATTCTGACTCGGACACTGAGCTACACCTTTTCCACGGTATAGGCGTGACGATTGAGATGGCAGTACATGATGCCGCCTACTCTGCTGTCGCACGTCTCCGAGGAGAGCACGATGCTAGCTTGGATGATTCTGTGTTTCGATACATTCCATATGCACCTGTTGGAGATGCTACTGGATACTACACAGCTATCTGTGCCCCGTATGAGTCTCGACGCTACGATCCACAGATTCTGATTCAGTGCACTCAGGCTCTGGATCGCACTGTTCGGGCTCTTGCCGTCGAGTTGTTCGCCACTCGAGCACGCTACTACGAGGCTATGACATAGTTGCTACCAGCTGTTCGTGCAGGGATACATCCGGAGTATATTTCTTTACCGACGCAGGACCGAGATGCCGCCAGGTATTGATTGGCCTGCAGTGGGAGGTCACACGCCTGCACGTGAACCTCTTCTTACAGTTCGAGACCGGGTTCTGCGTCAGAGTGCACATGGAGCACAGGATCCTGCCGCGACGAACATACGTCGTCCGCACTTGCAGTTACCCCGTTTCAGTGGTTTTCTCCGACGTTGATGTAGCCTTTGCTATGTCACGTTGTGTACTTCCTTACCGCGTGCCTGCGTGCCGCCTAGTGTGTCTAGTTTTTCAATTTGCGCCGTTATGCTGCCCGATTGTAACCGACTGTGTATGGATCTGTATGTCTTAATGACTACTTTTAGCATCTATTGCACTATTTCAATAATGTCGAGTTACATCATGTTTATTGCTAAACACTTGCATAAACTACTGCTAAACTACCCCTGTTGAATTAGCAGGATGGCTGACAACAACCCGCCACCGCTGCCACCACCTGATTACATGGCAGCGATGATGCAACAGTTTGAACTCAACCGCCAGTTTATGACGGGGATTATACAGCAACTCCCTCGTCCTGATGCTAATCAGCAGCCACCCTCCATCACCTTGCCAGAGTTTATGAGGCTCAGTCCATCGTTTTCCCTACAAGATGCCTCCGCACCATCTTATTGAACTCAAGGAAGAAATTGATAAATCCTTAAGGAAGGGTTTCATTCGCCCTAGTTCCTCTGCTTGGGGAGCACCTTCTCTCTTTGTTAAGAAGAAGGATGGAACTAACCGTTTGGTCCAAGATTACCGCCCCATCAACCAGGCAACTATTCAGAATAAATATCCGCTTCCCCGGATCAACGATTTATATGACCAACTCGCAGGATCTTCGGTGTTTTCTAAACTCGATTGAGGTTGGGTTATCACCAGATCCATGTCCGCGAAGAGGATATTCCGAAGACTGCATTCGTTACTCGTTATGGCTCTTACGAGTACACAGTCATGTCTTTTGGCCTGACAAACGCTCCAGCTACCTTCTCCCGTTTAATGAATTACATATTCATGGATTGCCTCGACAAATTCGTCGTGGTATATCTGGACGATATTCTGGTTTATTCGAAGAACAAAGAAGAACATGCTGAGCATCTTCGCCTTGTTCTGGAGAGACTTCGAGGGCACAAGTTATATGCAAAGTACTCTAAGTGTGAATTCTGGCTTTCTGAGGTAACCTACCTTGGACATGTCATCTCCAAGGATGGTATCGCAGTTAACCCGGAGCGAGTTCAGGCTATTCTTGACTGGACCCCTCCGAAGAATGTCAAGCAAGTCAGAAGTTTTCTCGGGCTTGCAAGTTATTATCGTCGATTCGTCGAAAATTTCTCCAAGATTGCCAAGCTCCTGACTGATCTGCTTCACAAAGGCGTTAAGTTTGAGTGGACAGACAAATGTCAGGAAAGCTTCCAGACCCTTAAAGACAAGCTGGCATCTGCTCCAGTCCTTGCTCCTCCAGACTCCCGCAAAGATTTTGTGATCTTCTGCGACGCCTCTCGTCAAGGACTAGGTTGTGTCCTAATGCAAGAGCGAAGAGTAATTGCTTATGCTTCGCGACAATTGCGTCCACATGAAGAGAATTACCCAGTGCATGATCTTGAACTTGCTGCTGTGATTTATGCTTTGAAGCAGTGGCGTCATTACCTCCTTGGTAATCGGTGTGAGATTTACACCGATCATCAGAGCTTGAAGTACTTATTCACTCAACCGGAACTTAATCTTCGTCAGCAGCGTTGGTTGGAAACAATCA
Source organism: Thinopyrum elongatum (assembly GCA_011799875.1). Taxonomy (NCBI): domain Eukaryota; kingdom Viridiplantae; phylum Streptophyta; class Magnoliopsida; order Poales; family Poaceae; genus Thinopyrum; species Thinopyrum elongatum. Next base: position 547,485,755 of record CM022302.1, on the reverse strand, counting down.
CCGATTATGACTGTGGTATTTCCTACACTCCTGGCAAAGCTAATGTGATGGCTGATGCCTTGAGCCGCAAGTCTTATTGCAGTAACCTCATGGTAAAGCAAGCTCAACCCCAGCTATATGAAGAATTGCGCAAGCTGAACCTCTGTATCATCCCGCAAGGTTCTCTTAATAACCTTGTGATACAGCCAGATCTTGAGAAAGCTGTCAAAATTGCGCAAGCCAAAGATACTGAAATTGATCTAATGAAGAAAGAGCTTCACCTTGAAAAATACAGGGATTTCTCGATTGCTGAAGATGGAACCTTGTATTTCAGAGACCGCATTGTAGTACCTCGCTTCGAGCTGATGACCGACAAAGTCATGAAGGAGGCCCATGATACACCGCTATCTATCCATCCGGGTAGTACCAAGATGTATCGAGATCTTCGTCAAAGGTACTGGTGGTCTAGGATGAAGCAAGATATTGCTCGATATGTTACCGAGTGTGACGTTTGTCGTCGCGTGAAAGCAGAACAGCAGAAACCTGCTGGAATTCTGCAACCACTTCCTATTCCTCTGTGGAAGTGGGATAAAGTGCAGATGGATTTCATTACTGGTCTTTCCAAGTCTCAGAAGGGTCACGATGCCATTCTTGTCGTCGTCGACCAACTCTCCAAAGTTGCACATTTTCTGCCAGTCAAGGAGACTATCACTGCTAGTCAATTAGCAGAGCTATATATCTCCAGAATCGTTTCACTCCACGGCATTCCCAAGGAAATCAGCTCAGACCGTGGCAGCATTTTCACTGGCTATTTCTGGGAAAGTTTCCAGAAAGCAATGGGAACTCACATCACCTGGAGTTCAGCTTATCATCCTCAATCCCAAGGCCAAGTTGAGCGCGTCAACCAAGTGCTTGAAGACATGCTACGAGCTTGTGTTATATCCTTCGGTAAGAAATGGGAGGAATCTCTCCCATATGCCGAGTTCTCTTATAACAACAGCTATCAAGCCAGCTTGAAAATGGCCCCCTTCGAAGTTCTCTATGGATGTAAATGTTGAACCCCTCTGAATTGGTCAGAAACTGGGGAATGACCTCTTGTTGGACCGGACATCATTCAACATGCCGAAGAACAAGTCAGAATTGTCCGGGAAAATCTCAAGGCAGCCCAAGACCATCAGAAGAGTAATTATGATCGCAAACGATGGGGTGTGATCTATCAACCTAGTGATCAAGCTTATCTTCGTGTCACTCCTATGAAGGGCACCCGTCGTTTCGGAATCAAGGGCAAGCTAGCTCCTCGCTATATTGGTCCTTTCCGCATCGTGGCTAGACGTGGACAGGTGGCTTATAAATTGGAGTTGCCACCGCAATTCTCTCATATTCATGATGTATTCCACGTGTCGCAACTTCGTAAGTGCTTCAAGGAATCTCCGCATCGAGCAGTGGACCATGAGATGCTCCAGTTGCAAGATGATCTTTCCTATAAGGAGCATCCGATTCGCATCCTCGACGAAGCTGAACGTCGAACCCGTCAGAAGACGACCAAGTTCTTGAAAGTGCAGTGGTCGAATCATACTGAAGATGGAGCCACTTGGGAACGCGAGGATCATCTTCGGGAAGAATATCCTAGACTCTTTCCTTCTACCTCCTAAATTCTCGGGACGAGAATTTCTTTTAGAGGAGGAGAATTTGTAACGCCCCCTTGTAATAAGCTCTGTGACACTCTGTTAATCTTGCCAAGTCATATCATTTGCAGTGCTTAAACAAAGTAGTTAATAAAAGCAAATCAACTCCATTCTGAAAATCAACTCAAATTCATAAGTGAAATATAAATTTGCTCAAACACCTTTGGCAAAATGTTCTTTAATTGGCAAATAATCCAGGAACATTTGAAAAATCATCATCAACAAAGTTGGAGTTAGACAAATGACTCAAGTAAGATGAAACAGCACCAAAACAACATTATTAAACCCCTTTAAAATCATATCTAATTCAAATGGAATTCAAATCTGTCCAAACCACTTTTTGTTGAGAGCTAAAATGGCACTGTAATATTTGGACCAAGTTCCATATTTTACAAAAGTGCACAAGTGACCTAACTAATTACAAAACTGAAAAGAAAAGTGAAACAGCAAATAAGAAAAGAAAAAGGCCTAAACTGGACTGGACCTAAGTGCACAGTGCACCGGTCCAGCCCAGCCGGCCCGCTTCTCTCTCCTCCCTCCCTCTCTCTATCGCCGTGTCGGCGCGCGCCTGGTCACGCCGCCGAACACCGCCCGAACGCCGACACCTCGGCACTCCACCGACGCCCGCGGCTCGACGGGGAGGATAAGGCCGAGGCCAGTACCTCCCCCCTGCCCTCCTCGACCACTCCTCCCCTCTTCCCTCGCTTTCCTCCCTCAGATCCCATCGCGGCCGAGCGCCTCCGCCGCCGCACGTCGCCGTCCACCGCGGCCACCGACCGCTTCGAGCTGCGTCGACATGCCCTGAGGCACGGCCGCCGTCCGCTTCGTCGTCTCAGACCACGCACGCGGGCTGGGAACCCCCTAGAGCGCCCGCACGCCGTCTTCTTCCTCCTCCAGACGTCGGAGCTCCGTCGCCATCCCCGCCCACCACTGCTGCTACTAAGCTCCCACGGTTCTTACGTGACCGCGCGGTGAGCCTCCCCCGTCCTTCCTTTTCCCCCTTGTGCTTCGTTTCTGCCGTGGCTAGCCGACCACGAGCCGAGCTCCGCCGCCCGCCATTAATGTTGTTGCTCTCGCGTCCGAGCTTCTCAGCTCGAGCCAGTGGCTCCAACGAGCTCCTGGAGCACCGTAGACCTCGCCTAGCTTTTCGCTTCACTCGCACGCGCTCTGCATCGCCGGTTTCGAGCTTCGCCCTAGAGCGCTGCCGCCTCCGCTCGTCGCCGGCCCCGATTTTGGCGATCTCCGAGCAAACCACCGCCACCCCGAGATGCGCCTCGCTACGCTCGTTCGAACGCGCCATGCCCCATAGCAAATTGAGGCATGTGGCCGTTTTCCGGCCAAGTCCGGCGAGAAACGCCGCGAAAATGGTCGCCGGAGACAATTCCGGCGCCATTCCAGCGACGCTAACGTGGCAGCCCACGTGGGCCTCCCCACAGACGCTGCCCCTGGGCCCCCTGGGTCCCGTTGACCCAGTCAAATGCTGACCGGGCAATGCCCAGTCACTGACATGTGGGCCCCTCGACTAATTAATCCAATAATGATTTAATTAAATTAAAACTAATTAGTTTAGTCAAATGACTCACTGACAGATGGGGCCCGCCCGCTAATTAACTCAGTTAGTTAATTTAAATACCCTGTTAAAGTCACAGAGGCTGACATGTGGGTCCCACTGGACCCACATGTCAGGTTTGACTGGTCAGCCGACTGTTGACTTGCTGATGTCAACATGGCATCATGCTGACGTCATAATTCCTTTTTTAGACCGTGGTTATGTGGCAGGGGGTGTGATTTTAGGTTTTTCTCCCTAGGAGGAGCTTTTTATGGTGAAATTTTTGAGCACTGGAGACACAGACTTCATTCATTTTTTCTGAATTTAAAAGTGTGTTTGTTGTACAGACTGAATTTGTTCATTCATGCACATTATAAACTACTCCCAGGAGTTTTTCTGTTGTCCCTGTGCTTTGTTGTTTGATATTGCTCGTCCCATATCCTCTGTAAGACCATGCATGCTTGTTCTATTTTCTCAGTTAACAAACAGTGTCAATTTTATAGTTGAAACTGAATCAAACAAATCTAACTGGGGTGTTATAATTGGCTGTCTAATATATGTACTCCAATAATTGGGGTGTCACTAATATAATTGGGGTGTTATAACTGGAGTATCTTGCTAGTTTCATTCTGGAGTAGCTGACTTTTTCCCTACCTTTTTTTGACAAGCTTGTCTGTCAAGAAAAGTACCCAGATATGGACTGGCACAAGGCCTACAAACAAACAACTAAGCCCACAAACAACCAAACAAATAACCCTACAATCAAACTTTCTCCTGACTCCTGAGTTCTGAAGCCTTTTTACTCCTAAGGGTAATGTGCAGGTAATCTCCCTATGCTACATCTAGCTAAAATCTGAATTTATTTATCTACCTGATGTTTAATTTTTCTCTGTTTGCAGATCAGTGGGAGATTGGACAAGAAGATTATGGAGAGGAATGTTTCTATACTACTGGCAGGGGGTAAGGACTTGGACTACTGGCAGATTATATAACATTGCCAGTTTGAAGACAGAAACATCAAACATGATGCTTGGACAGACTCACTCAGTTCTAGGCTGCTCCACGAGTAATAGAGGGAGAAATTCAGTCTACTCTACGATCAAAATTCAGAGTATCTTCGATCAAAATTCAGTCTACTCTGATGATGCCACAAGAAGAATTCAGAGTATCTTCGATCAAAATTCAGAGTATCTCTTATGGTGCCACAAGATAAAAATTCAGAGTATCTCTTATGGTGCCACAAGATAAAAATTCAGAGTTCAAATAAAAATTCAGAATTCAGAGTATACCTTGACAGAGCAGGGGCATACACTGCTTGCGGCGGTGGAAGAGGCCGAGCCACTTGAGCCGCACGTCGACGTCCTCCTTGGTGAGCTTGTCGGCGTCGATCTGCTCCATGGGCAGCTTGGTGAGCTTGTGAGGCTGGTGCGGTACTTCTCCTTGAGCACCCAGTACCCGCCCTCCCGCTGCAGCGCTGCTCCACCCGTGGCTCCAGCCGCTCCGCCGGGACGGCCGAGGCCGACGGCGAGGCGGCCGACGACGACGGGGCGGAAACGGCCGCGCACTGGAAGGGGCGGGCGCGGTTGGGCCGGTGCTGGGACGACGACGTCGCCGCGTGGGCCGAGGGCGGGAGGAAGCTCTGCAGGGAGGCCGAGTACGCCATGGCCGCTGCTTGTGGGAAGGTTGCTGCCGGCGTCGTGTTGGTAGTGGTCTGGATCTGGCGCCTTCGGCCTCGCATCGACGGAATCCGTCGCCGGCTTGAACTCAAAGGTCCAAGCTTTTTGGAAGTTCGTTGCAGGAAGGAGGAGAGGAGCGCGGCGAGGCCACCGAAGGTGGGGGAGGAGAGCGCGGAATCCGTGGTGGGGGGAGGGGGGAGAGCGCGGCGGCGAGCCGGAGAAGAGCACAGAGCGGACCGCGGCGGCCAGCCGAAGAAGAAAGTGAGGGCGAGGACCGCGGGTTCGGTCGGAAATAGATGGAGGGGGTTTTCGCAAAAAAGCAGTCGCGACATCTAAATCCGAACGGAGGGAGTACAATTTAACAACAAAGTAAAAGAAGCTGAGAAGCTAATATCTGGTGCAAGATTTAGCCTTTTTATCCTTATATGTCATGTAGGATACATACAGGGGCACAGGCACGAAAATATCAGGAGAAGCTTAGAAGGGAATATCTTGAGTATTTGCAGCGCTTAAGCTCTTGAAATAATTACACCTAAGTTCACATATTACACTAGGTTCACACCTTCTTTTTCAACTAACGGCTGCAAAGAATAAAAAACGTTTATTTGCAAGCATTCCTAACTGTTAGGTACCCGGAAAAAAGTATGGTAGGTCGGACCCAAGACCCCCTGTTCCCCTCGCGTCGCTCCCGCGAGCGACCGAGGGGACGCACCCGCCGCCGGCCTCTAGGCCTCCTCCTCCCCTCCCTCCCCTAGCCTCCGCCGGTCTGCACCGCCGGGCAAAGCCCGGTTGGTGCTGGCAGCGGCGGGGCCTCTTCTCTCCCTGGCGCGGCGGAGATTGGAGCGGGCCGGCATACCTGCGAGGAGGCGCGTTGCTGGACCGGGGCGGCGCGGCATCTGGGCTGCTCGGCGACGCCTGAGCTTCCTTGGCGGCGGGGTGGGTTCTGCTCGTGGTGTTCTGTGGCGGCGGGGTGTGCTCGGGGTGGTGGTGAGTGGCAGCCAGATCCGATCTGGGATGGGGCGTCTCCTCCGACCGTTGTTTCGTAGGCAGCACGGGCTGTGGCGGCGCGGGCCGGCCGCCTCCGGTGGCTGCGGGCGCTAGTGGGGGTCTGGTGTGGTGGTTAGGCTGGTCGCCGACGGCCTAGTCATGGCCCCCCGGTGGGGGTCAGCTGGTGGTTGCGGCGGCCGGCCGTGCTGGTGGTTGTGCGTGCCCGACGACTCCCGCGCTTCGAGCTCGCCGGGTGGCGCTGGTTGGGCAGTGACCCGGCGTGGCTGCTGCCCCGACCGTGGGTGGCTCCACAGCGGCGGCAGCTGGCATGTTCCGGTGTCGGTTCGTCCGTAGTTGACTCGTGTCGGCCTTCGCTTCCTCTCCTCGTCGTCCAGGCGTTACTTCGTCGAAGGGTTATCCTTCTCCTAGCTATCGTCGAAGGAGACCCCACTTGATCCCGACTGCTTCGCTGGATATCAGAAGACCCGATCATCGGGATTGAAGATCAGACCCTGGTACCGCACATCACTTCCCCTTAGTTGCCGACACTACTGGGTTACCGTCGAGTGCCGAGGGTGATACCTCGTTAGCACTTCTGATGATAACCTTGTAGGTTAGTTAATCGGTCGTGGTAAGCGAGGGTGATTCCTCCTACACCACCCCCGATAACGACATCGTCGCGCAACACTTCAAGTGTGGACCTCGAGGGTGATTCCTCCTTCGTTCACCTTGACTATAACATCAGGTGTGATTCCATCGAGGGTGATTCCTCATGGTTCCCTTGGTGTCAGACACACGGATATTGTTGTTGTGTTGACTTGCACTAAACCATGTTACTAAAGACGGGTCGGCCCTGAAGGGTACCCGCGCGAGCTTTATGCGAGGTGATGTGTATTCGGGTGTACCTGAAGGGTACCCGAGACTTGAACACGAGGCGTGGCCGGGCATTCCTCGCCCTTGCCCCAAGTCCTCGAGACGGGGCGACACGGTCACATCGATCGTGAGTCTCTGCTCATTTCCGCGCGATCCTAAACCACTAAACGGTTTGGATATTTGATCCGAGGGGCCTCTGGCCCGATAGCACTAACCATCACGTGGGCATAGTATGGGCGTTCTGCGTCGTATACTTCAGCCGGAGCTTAATAGACGTCAGCGACTGAGCGGCGCGCGCTGAATTGGACTGGGAACGCAATTGCACTTGTATAAGGGGTTGTTAGGTCTGCTTTCAGCCGCCCTTGCAACGTGCAGGAGCGTCCGGGGCGATGGCCCAAGACCCCTGGAGGCATAGGTCACTAGTAGAAAACAGGGCTTTGGTCACAGGGCAATATTCACATTAGTCCCGGTTCAGTCACAAACCGGGACTAATGTGAGCATTGGTCCCGGTTCGTGCGGCTAAGGCATTAGTCCCGGTTCACCTGAGCCCTTTAGTCCCGGTTTGAGACACGAACCGGGACTAAAGGGCCCTTTAGTCCCGGTTCGTGTCTCAAACCGGGACTAAAGATTAGACCTTTAGTCCCGGTTTGAGACACGAACCGGGACTAAAGGGTGCCATGCCCTTTAGTCCCGGTTCTTGTTCTCAATACCGGTACTATCAGGTCCCATTTTCAAACTCTAACCTACCCCCCCCCCCCCCCCCCCCCCCCCCGTGGATCGCCTTTTCAGTTTGGTAAAAAGCAAAAGAAAATGATAAAAACTTCAAAAATTAAATTCCTTCGAGATGTAGTTATGTTACTACATCTACTAGTTAGGAAAATTTAAAAACTTAAATTTGGACATGTTTTGCAAAAAGTGTAGGGAAAATGTAAAACGGCTATAACTTTTGCATACGATGTCAGAAAAAAACGTATAATATATCAAAATGTTCAGCACGAAAATCCACATCCGATTTTGACAGCTTACGGCTTGTTTGCAAATTTTTAGAATCCTCAAATTCTAAAAGAAAAAAAAGTTATGCTCAAATTTCAGTTTTTTTTAATTTTCATTAAATCTGGTCAAACTACTTATTCAAGAAGTATTAGTGTTACTAAATAATTATTCAAGAATATTAGTGTAACTAAATAATTATTTCAGTTTTTTTGAATTTTGGTCAAATCTGGTCAAACTGTGGTCAAACAATGGTCAAACTACTATTCAAGAAATATTAGTGTTACTAAATAATTATTGTTTTTTAGAACAATAGTTTCAAACTCAAACAGTGAAATTTGTGACTTCATGCTCAAGCTAAACTCCTGAGGGTTAATAGGATTGACATCTTACTATTGTCAGGAAAACAACAAGTGCAGACTTGGAAACGAGGGAGAATAGAACCCGGAAGTTAAGCGTGCTCAGGCTGGGGTAGTGAGAGGATGGGTGACCGTCCGGCAAGTTAGATGATTTGGAATGATGAGGGGTGATTAGAGATTAGAGGTTAAATTGAGCAGTGATGAGGGGTGATTAGAGGTTAAAATAATCCAGAAATTTGAAAATTGGGAAAAAAATTCAAAAAAAATTTCAAAAAAAAAATCATAAAATTTCCTTTAGTCCCGGTTGGTGTTACCAACCGGGACTAAAGGTGGAGCTCTAGGCAGCGGCCACGTGGACAGCCTTTAGTCTCGGTTCGTGTAAGAACCGGGACTAAAGGGGGAGGCTTTAGTAACGACCCTTTAGTCCCGGTTCCAGAACCGGGACTAAAGGCCCTTATGAACCGGGACAAAAGGCCCTTTTTCTACTAGTGGGTTTAGTCCGGCGTGCTGACCTCTCTGTTAAGTATTCGGTCGGGTTGCGGCGTATCGTTTGGCCGAGGGCGGGCATGACCCAGTAAAGTGTGTCCGGCCGGAGTGAAGTGAGCGTGGTGGGTAACTTGGTGCACCCCTGCAGGGAAGAAACTTATATCGATAGCCTGTCCTACGGTAACGGACACTCGGAGTTGTATCCCGATCGGTACAACTAGAACTTGAGATGAGAACTGGATAGTACGGCTCTGGGATTGCTTTCTCGCAGGGAGTCGAGAAAGAATCTCAGGTCGAGGTTGATGATACTGCTACTACTTTACATTATGTTCATCTGCCCTCTTCTAATGCTGCAAGACTGCTGAAGATTGTTGAATATGCTAGTCTTCGATAGGACTAGGCTTTCCCCCTTCTATTCTGGCATTTCTGCAGCCCAGTCCACATATACAGCCATTCCTTTGACAATGTTGCATATGTAGTGTAGATCCTTGTTTGCTGAGTACTTCGGATGAGTACTCACGTTTGCTTTACTTTCTTTTTCCCCCATATCCATTTGATGCCACCAGACAACGGAGCCCCTGAGCCAGATGCCCCAGTCGACGACCAGTACTACTACCAGCCCGAAGAGTACTACTACTACGAGGAGCCGCCTGACGACCAGGAGTAGGATCGGAGGGTCCAGGGCAGGAGGCCTACGCCTTTCGATCGTAGTATTTTATTTTGCCCCGCCTCTGTGAAGGCCTATCTCTCTCTTTGTAATATATCTTTACCTAGATATCTGATGCTTCCGCTGACGCTTGTATGCCATCGAGCTATGTATTCGAGCCCTCGAGGCCCTGGCTTGTAATATAAAGCTTGTATGACTTTATTTATGTTTTAGAGTTGTGTTGTGATATCTTCAAGTGAGTCCTTAGGCTTGATCGTGCGCATTTGCGTGTATGGTTAGTGCACGATTAAGCCGGGGTCGTCACATCACCTATCTCGAGATCGAGCACGGTGATGATGATGTCGATAGGTGTCGCCACACACACCTATGGAATGATCAAAAGTGGACAAAGCTCTTCTTGACAAGGCTAGATCTAGTTAGGGAGGTACATAGGTCACTTCACTAAATTCTAGATCTACCTAGCTAGCTAGTTTTGGAGGAGACAAGTTCAACTAGTGGAGGGGGAAGGAAAAAGAGAAAGGAGATGCATTAATGGAGGTGGTGTAGTTAGCTAGGAGTAATAAAGAGAGAGAAAGATAGGTAGAAGAAGGAGAGTAATGGGGGGGGGAGTAGTGAGGAAGAAGCAAAATGAGGGAGAGAGGAGGTGGGAGCTAGGGGAAAGTGCGGAAGAGAGGATGGGGGAAGGGGAGGGGGGAGGAAAAGGTGGTATGGCTGTGGCTTAGCAGTAGCGCTGCGCGTAAAACGCACTACTGCTAATAAGATAGCAGCAGCGCGCTTCTGGCAAACGCGCTACTGCTAAGCGGGGGCCGCCATGTGGCCAGGTTCAAAATTAGCAGTAGCGACCTGCAAGAAAAGCGCGCTACTACTATTACTTTAGCAGTAGCGTGGTTAACGTGGGCGCGCTACTGCTAAACCTAGGGTGGCGGGAACGGTCGGTCAATTTTAGTAGCAGCGTGGTTCTACCGAGCCGCGCTACTGCTAAGTTGGTAGCAGTAGCGCCTGTTTGGGGCACGCGCTACTGCTAATTAGCAGTAGCGCCCCTTCCTGACCCGCGCTGCTGCTAAGATTCTGTGTATAAGTTTTTCCCTAGTAGTGTGAGTCAGAGTTCAATGGTGTAAAGTCGAACCGCGCCCTCCAGCGTCCTGCCGCGCCCAGCCGCGCGCCTCAGCGTGTGCCCTCTGTGCCAGGCTACGCGCCACTGTGAAATGCCGGTCGCGCCCACTCGCCGCGCCGCCCGCCTCACCTCACCTCGGCTGAGCACGCCGCGCTGCCCAAATCTCGAGAGTGGAAAAAGGAAGGACCCCGCCGCCACCGCCGCCACACAGGCTTTGCCCAGCAATGCCTGCCGGCCACGGCGAGGGGAGGGAGGGTTGGAGAGGAGGCGTTTCCCTGGCGGCTAGGCCTTCGCGCGGGTCGCCCGCGGGAGGACGAAACAGGCGTGGTTATTGTCCATCTAATCAAACTCCTAATTTTGCTTATTCAGTCAAACTAATTTTGTCTACTCACTTCACTGCCAAATGGAAACCCTAGCATGCAAATCAAATCGGGAGGGGATGATCTCACCGATGATTTTGTACGATGCAGAAAGAAGGTGGGAGGGGATGAACTCACCAATGATTTGTAATCGTGCCAAACCAAAACCCTAGCAGCCCGTTGTTTCCATCGCCATCGCCGAAAGCCTAGCAATGCAAATCATATGAAACCAAATCAAATGGGTATAGGGCAGCGAGAGAGGGAGCTGTAGATATTACCTAGGCACTGGAGCCCGCCGGAAATGGCCATTGGAATCGGCCGGCGAAGAGCGGCGACAGAAACGGGATCGAGAGAGGCATTGGGAGAGTGCAAGCAGAGAGAGAGGGAGCGAGAGGGCCGTTGCCACCTTGGTTTTCACCCACTGCCTCCAACGCATTTTTTGGGCTTGGCCAAATACGCCAAAAAAAATTGTTAACAAAAACAAATAAATTTCTTACTTTAATAAAAGTAATAAAATATTTCTACTTTACTAAAAACAAAATATAGCACGAAAAATGTCAGCATTTAATAAAATATAGTGGAACAGTAATTATTAAAAACAATATTTTCACTTTAATAAAAAAATTAAAGGACTAAATATATTTTTAAAAATGTCAGCATTTCCAATTCAAATATTCTTACTTTCAGAAAAGTGACTACAATATAATATAAAAATGTTCACCATTTCCAATTAAAATATTCTAAATTTAGTAAAAATAAACAACAATATAACATAAAAAATGTTCACACATTTTAATCAATTAGGAATAAATAAAAACAAATAAAAATGTTCCAAAAAATAGACCCTATGTCATATAGTGCCGACGTGGCAAATATGGCACGCTACTACTAAACATAATAGTGTTGACATTCCATGTTATGCCACGTCACCACTATATTACGATTTGTACCAACTGTGGGGTTCCACCTACAACTGGAGTTCAACTATTTTCCAACGCCATCACTATGGTGTTAGTAATGTCGTACCAAAAATGCCAACGCCACCACTATTTGAAAAAAAATAGTGATGGTGTTGATGAAAAATGGCGCGCCACCAAAGAATGTTGTGGCCACCCGTTTTTCCACTAGTGTTTTGCGGCAACAACAACAACGTCGGCACCTGCTTCTCCAACAAGCGGGGGCGGTGGTGCGCCACGCCAAATAGTTGGTGACCAAGAGAAGTGCCATGTATGCAAGTTCGAGGGGCATGGCATGTGGCATTGCAAGAAGCGCTTTGATGGCAACTGAACCAACAATGTTTGACATCCAGGAGGAGGAGGAGGTGGTGGTGGTGACAATCGATTTGCAACGCTACTCACTCATATAGACTTTATACCAATTGGTATTTGGACGCCGACGTGATCGACCACGTGACAAGAGAGTTGGAGAAACTCGTCGTTCGCAATCGCTACACCGACACGGAGAAAATCCACAGTATGGGTGGCCAAGGTATGGAAATTGCTCATGTTGGTCATACGGTTCTTTCTACTCCTCGTGGATCTTTAGAATTAAACAATATCCTTCGTGCTCCTCAAGCCGATAAAAAGCTTACTTTCCACCTACAAGCTTCTCAAATATAATCGCTCTTTTCTTGAATATTACCCTGAACTCTTTTTTGTTAAGGATCTTGCCACTCGAAGAACAATTCTTCAAAGCGGGAGTTCGTGTGTTGGGGGGGGGGGGGGGGGGGGGGGGGGGGGGGGGGGGGGGGGGGGGGGGGGGGTTGTTCCCCATAACCAGTTGCTAGGGTGCTCCTCGACGTCAACTGCTTGGCATCCCTCGTTTTCGGTGGTCCAGAAAACTCTTCAAGACTTTAGTATTCCTATATCAAATAAGAATATCATCTTTTAGTTCGTGATGCATGTCAGATGGCCTAGAGCCATCAACTTCCGTATTATAGATCAACTACTGAGTCGAAATCTTCTTTAGAGCTTGTGTTTTCTGATGTTTACGGTCTTTGACCCGTTTATGTAAGCTTTAGAGATGATTTTAGTAAGTTCAACTTGATCTTTATGCTTAAAAATAATTCTGACGTGTTTCAAAAATTTCATCTTTTTCAACATGTTGAATGCCTATTTGATCACAATATTATTGATCACAATGTAAAAGACAAAAATAAACAAGAACGTGTTTGGGCCAAATATATTTGTATATACCATATGTCAGTGAAGCGCGGCGTGCCGCCACGCACTACACGCTAGTCCTTTACTAGTGCTCCCAAAACAAATCGCTTACACTGGCATGTGAGTGGTTGCAACAAGCAGTCAAGGAAGTGGCATGTGTGTGGTTGGAACAAGCGGTCAAGGAAGTTTTTACTTACCACAGATGGCGTTGTTCAGGAGATCAGCCTTGTCCATAGGCCTTCTTTTTATCCTTTGTTGACTATATATATTCCGCCTTCTTTTCTTGACTATGTTGCTCCTTAGATGTGTAGAGACCGGATGTAAACTCGTTATGCTTGTACCGTCTTGATATGATGTCGTGAGACCATAAAAACACTCTTTATCATGATTTTTTTTTAAACAAAACCTACAGCCATGTCCTTTTTTTTAGTGCTGAACCTGATGGTCATAGAGAGCGGGCATCAATAGATGCATGTCTTCTGTCTTGTCTGTTGGCAGGTCCCACCTTGGAGGGTGAAACAATGAATTTGAAATTGTCCTCTTAGCATGGAGTGAAAATCAGTACCCAGTTCCCTATGCCACGAGTGACCAGATCGATTAGCTCGGCTGTTTTGTCTCCAGGCTGCAGCAGGACCCCTATATGAACTCCCAAAATGAACCAACGCCATTGAGAGAGCACACAGGGTAGCAAGGTAAGCTAGCATAGAAACGCAAGCAGGAACTCCTTGATAATTACCATGGCAAACACCGCCAAGGTCGTGGCAATCTTTGGCGTTCTTGTGTTCCTGCAGGCCGTATCATGTGCCGTCGCCCGGCACCATGCTGATCTAGGGAGTTCTCTCGCCAGCGTCCAGGCAGGAACGATGACGGTGGACGGGTATGAAGGAGAGGAGGGCGGCGGGCCGGCAGCGTGCGACGGCATATACCACAGCGACGGGGATTTGCTGACAACACTGCCTACGGAGCTGTACGCGGGCGGGAGCATGTGTAACAGGATTATAGGCATCGCCAGCACGCAAACCGGGCATAGCGCATTGGCCATGGTCGTGGACGTGTGCGATGACTGCGGCGATGATGAGTTGGGGACGTCAGCCGCCGTGTGGAATGCCCTGGGGCTCGACACCAATGCCGGCGTTGCGCCCATCAGGTGGTTTGTCCTATGAAACATCGTATTACGTATCGGTTCAGTGCAAGTCTATCAGAGTGATAGAGTGAAAAAGATCAATCTAAAATACCAGTAATAAAGTACTTGCATACGTGCATGTTCTGTGAAGCATACATATGTAGTCCAAATAAGGGTGAAAATCAATGTAAAGTGAGATCTCAGCTCGCTAGTCTCCTGCACTGACCAATGCATACCAGGCTTCAACATCCTCTTGCAAGTTTTGGTATTTTGTCTGTGGAAATATTCTCCGAGCTACGTGCGGGATGCGCATCAAGCCATCAAGAGGTACAGTAGCCGGTGATTATCCTCGTGCTAAAAAAATGCACTATGCGTCCAGGAAATATACTTTTGTGAAAGTGGCACTCAGTGTAAGTTTGTCTAGAGTGATGATGCTTTCTACGATTTTTCCTATGAGCTTTTATTTCGATTTCTATCCTAGAAATCATCATCACACTAGACACACTTCTTAGGATGATGTGCATAGCGTCACAAATTCAATTTTTATAGGTATATTACTAGCACATATGCCCGTGCGTTGCAACGGGAGATAGAATTATCATGTATTTAAATTTGGTGAGAATTGTATGTGCAATTAGAGCATCGTGTGCATCTCTACGTTAAAAATGTTACCACATATAAGAACATATGTAAAATACTCTTTCAGTCCCAAAATAAGTTGTACTAAATCAACCACACTTATTTTGGGACGAAGGGAGTATTAATTAAACAATTACCGGTACATCGCAGTCAGTTCTTTTTGTTTTATATTCAAATCTTAAGCAATTATGCATTTCAATGTCTAATCAACTACAACCGCCCAAGTAAAATTATATGTTTGGTTTCCAATGCTACAGTTTATATTTATTATCTATTTTCGCTAGGAAATACTTGATAGTAGATAAAATCAACCAGTACATATCTAGAGCATGGGTTGAACCACTTATGTGGTTGTGCATGATGTCATACAATATCCATTTTTAGGGCATCATACAGTGTATATGTTATTAAAGAAAGATAGCTAGCAAAGTGGAAGAGATGTACTTGTTTGGCGTCTTGACAATGGTAAGCAATTAGATGCAATGAGGTAGTATTGGTGGCTGTGCCTGGGGCATGCTAGGTCAAACTAAACTGGTATGGAAGCTTCTGCTTGAATATGGTGCTAGGAAGACTGATGACTTGTCATGTATACTTGGCCTAGATCATTTTGAGGCGTTCGTGCACCTTCCCGGTCTCCTTGGCGTCGAGGTATGTCGGAGGCACTCCCTGTGCATCCACTCTTTCAAGGAGTTCATTGTATCTCCGTTGTCCTTCTTGCAAAATTATTTTCCTACAGCTGAAAGGTTCCTTGTTTATTTCAATGTTCAAACTCGTTAACTGCTGAATTATATGAATAGCCTGTAAGAATTTATCTGTCTTGATTAAAGCATTGACAACAAAATCAAGAATATCTTCTTATGTGCAAGAACCTAATGCATCTTCAAGCATGTCCAAATACACTCTTAATACTAACTCCAATTTTCTCCTTCTGACCAGAAGATTCAGAAGTATTTGATAACATGAAGCTGAAGGAGTCAAACATGTAGACCTTGCACGATCAAAAAATAGCCACTGATTTGTTGAGGTGGCCAGCTTCTAAATACATCCGGATAATCCGACAAACATTCCATTTGCGCCGGTTAGAGCCTTGTTATCACCCAACAATAGAAGCAATGATTCGGCTTGGCTGGGCATCTGAACATGTGCAAGTATGGGTTGAGAAGGACAGCATCAATAAGGAAAAAGCTGGATGAACAAATTCGTTGCAATCTCTCATGTCTGTATAAGCAACTCAGACTTAATCTTAATTCTTGCAAAAGAACAAATTCATTATAACCTCAAAATCTGATCCTAAACTTGCTGAGCAACACATGCACGTACACGAAGGCTGATCCTTGATTTATTCCTACATTGGCTAGATGCTATGTACAAAAGGAGACGATGCTTGCCAGAGAAAAGGACACATACATATGAAACCCAAATCTGACGAATGTGGCCAGACACGAGCAATGATGATTTCGTTCTGTGTGTTCAACCCGAGCACCTCTGTAGTCTTATCCATCTGACCAAATCTCTCATGCGTAGACTATGGCGGCGATGCAGCAGCACCATACACGCATGCTTTGCAATTGCTTGACCATGGCCTCTTCACCTGGCCACACCTCCGTCTACACCATCCGCCATCATCACCCTCGCCTGTGGTGCTAGACCATGGCCGTCGATTGGGGCGGCAGATCCCACATGCCGCAGTCGATCCTGTCGTGCAGCGTCGTAGGGCTTGATGTGCCACAGCTGGCCACAGGAAGGAGGCCGATGCGGAGTTTGCGGCGTGTTCCACGGGTGAGATCGGGGGAACAGGCACGGCCGCACGGGGCAAGAATCAAGCGGAGGGAAGAAGGAAAAGAGAAAATTGGGTTGGGGATGGGACAAACACGGACCGGTAGCCCACCCGTGCGTTGCAGATAGCTCTAGTCGTCGGATTGGACATATACTTTTTTAGGCATAATATAGGACAAAGCGGACGAAAATTACTGGACCAAACCAAGAATATTAACTTTCTTTAATAGTAGGTATAGATTTTAACCGAAGTCTTGTTGTTTTCGGTGAATTTAAGAAACAAAATTAAAGTTGTCGCGAAAGGTTGTAATCTCTTGAAAGGTTGAAATAACCAAAAGTTCAAAATTTTGGAAACTTCAAAACATTTTAGAAATTTTCATATACTTTTTTTTGGAAATTTCAAAACGTTGATATTTGAATAGTATGATTTTTCTGAAAGATTGAAACCCAAAAGTTCGAAACTTCAAAAGTTTGTAAAAAGCATTGAACCAGTCAGTATAACATTGATGAGGAGTTGAGGACTCTACCAAGCTTTGCAATAGTGGAGTGCCTCTTTTTTATATATAGGGCACTTGATTGACTCATAATACGGCATCAAGCAGATACGTACGAAACAAAATCACATCCGGGCTCTGCAAGATCAGGATGTGCACAACCTGCACAACCACACACACTGTGAAATAAACGCTGGGATAAAAAGTTGTACAAGACCAAGACAATCCTTGGCCGTCGACTCCAATTGTGTACACATCATCGTATACAACTGTCGATTTTCCTGCCACTGAGGGGTAGACTACAAACGGGGCAAATGTGCTGGACTGGGTAGAAGCTTTTACTAGTAAAACTAAAAAGCACATTATTTCTACATACCCACAATGAGAAAATCAAGCCGGCTATCACTCATACCCTTATATGTACGCTGAACACGTGATCGATGCATGCCACATAGCCAACTACGAAACATGTTGATGATAGTACATGACGGATAAAGATTGGACACCACTTGGATGACCTCTTATTTGACTAACTGTATTTTCCTGTTAATTTACACCTAGATTACTACATGCACTTGTCTTGATCTTTCCCTCAATCATCTTCGTTTGTTGTGCAATATTAATTAGATTGAACTTGTATTGCAACACTCCATTCTTTTCTGGCGATATAAGATCCAACAACATGCGTGGTCTTAACAATGCAAAAATATACTATGAGGGAAGAATCCGTGTTTTGTCTCCAGGTTGCAACACACGGCAAGCTAACATATACGTAGCTTTTAAACGCAAGCAGGAGCTCGATCGCTGAACCGCCGTGCTGAGCACTAGAAAGGCGGTGGTGATCCTTAGCATCCTTGTTTTCCTGCAGGTGTCCTGCGCGGCTGGCCTGGCCATCGACGTCCCGGCGGTGATGTCATTGAACGGGTTCCAGCAAGTAGAAGAGGGTGGGTCGGCGGCGTGCGACGGCCAGTACCACAGCAACGGCCTCTTCCTTGTGTCGCTGACCACGGCCACTACCGGAAGCAGGGGCTATGCCTACGGCCCAAGGCCGTCGGCATACCCCCGTTGGCATAGAATACGTCAGCGTACTCTTGTCAGGCCGTCAGCATACTAAAGCCATCGGCATAGCTGCCAGCCGTCGGCATAGTTTCACCGTCGGCAAAAAAAAGGACGAGACGGCAACTGACGGCGCCGTCGCTAAGTCCAACCAACCAGGAGCTGCCATGTGGCAAAACTATGCCTACGGCTTTGCCGTCGGCATAGTCTTGCCATGTGGCAGCTCATGGTTGCTCCTGACCGAGGACTATGCCTACGGCAAAGCCGTAGGCATAGATGATCTATCTATGCCTACGGCTTTGCCGTAGGCATAGTCCTCGGCCAGGAGCAACCACATGGCATTTATGCCGACGGCTTTGCTGTAGGCATAGATGCAAACATATATTCATGAATAAATAATACAAGTGATATTGCAAAAACTAAATAAAAGAAACTATATTCATAATAAATAAAGCATTGCAATTATTTGGTCTGAATAATAAACAATAGACTTTATTAATATGAATGTCAACTACAAGCATTCAGGAATTACACTTAGAGGAAAAAGAAATAAAAGAAGAAAGGAAAAGTCCTAAACTAAACCTATACTAAACTATCTACTTCATCTTCTGCTTCTTTCTTCCAGTTCATCAACCTGCAAAACAAGAAACAACAAATAGGAAAAACTTGATTAAGGTTAAAATGTAGCATTCCCCTTAGGGAAATGCCTTTGCTGTAGGAGCTAGCACTTAGGAGTTTGGAAACATTAGTCAAACCCCAAATCAGATTAAGTTGATCAAAGAAACAGTAGAGGAGAGCCAACACTGCGTAAATGGAGCCAATGGAACAGTAACCAGCAAGGCCAAAAGGAACAGGTTCAATTGGCAGTAAGGAATA
The DNA here is from genome assembly GCA_011799875.1 of Thinopyrum elongatum. NCBI lineage: Eukaryota > Viridiplantae > Streptophyta > Magnoliopsida > Poales > Poaceae > Thinopyrum > Thinopyrum elongatum. The sequence continues at coordinate 547,466,905 of CM022302.1, read as the reverse complement.
ACCCAATACAGAAGTAAAGCCAGCAAAGTATAGATCAAAGCCAAACCCAAAGATCAACTCAAATTAGCACTAACTTCATGATTAGGGGATCCCTCAATTAAGCTTGGGTTAGTTTTTAGATGAAATCCAACTAACCCACTACTAACCAACTAACCCAGAGGTAGGGTTTGAAGTAGGGATTGTTGTCCTCAGGCAGCCTAGTAGTGCTAGGACTATTGGATCATTGGATCAAGTAGTGCAGCATCTGTTGTTAAGTAATGGTGAGAGCCTCAGGACACCATCACTGGCTTGGCAAGATTAAGGAGCACATGTTCTTATCAGTGAGAGTAGGAGAGAAAGAAAGAAAGTGTAGAGACCAGTGTAGCATCTGTTCAAATTAGATTTAGGAGAGAGGGAATTGGCAAGGAAAGATATAGTCCATAACCTGCAAGAAGAAATAGGACATTGATAGCACACTTACTAAACATCTGCTGTAAGCAGAACACATACACCCACCTACACATGGGTACTATTATGTATATAGGTACACAAGCATAAGACATGCACTTGGTATAGATAGGAGTATAAGCATGCATCTAAACCATCTGAAATAGCTAAAGCAAAGAAAGAGTTATCACTACATGCAACCATCAGGACTATGACCTGTACAATATACAACTAAACCAACCAGTAGATGATGTACTAAACCATACAAGAAATGCCATTACATGGTATTTAGATAAAGACTAGTATATATCAAACACAGATACCAGCTTGAAAGAGTAACTATAATTTTATACCACTACAGGAGCAAATCATGAACTACACAGAGTAATTGCAGTAAAGAGATGAATCGATCCCACCATTGCAGCACTGGTTGAGCGACAAAACAAATATAACAGTAGTTCCATTGGTTCAGCCAACAAGTTAAAAGAAGTAGCAGAAAAATAGCAGTACTACCGTCATAAATAAGTGCAACATAGCAGAGAAATACAAAATATGTCATGACCAAACTGCAGTAACAACCAGCAGTCATATTCAACATCTAATTAAAGTATAAGAAATTATATGACACCAGTAATGAAACAATACTAAGCATGATTGATAATTGCCCATAATCAGGAGTTACAGTTCACACCTAAATAAACTTCAAAACTATATAACAGTATAAACAAGCTATCAAGTGACCCCTGTATGTACATGTGACATAAAGCAGTAGCATACTAACTAAAAAAGTAGCATGCCTCATGACAGTAGTACTGAGCACAATCAGTATAGCCTTAGACTAGTAATTCATGCATTTGATCTTAACAGTTTTACAAAACTGATAACAATAGCACGATTAACAGTACAAGAAAACCAACAACTATATCCATAGTGCCAACAACTGTAGAAACAACCTAGAACCACTTGAACTACATATAGTAGGATGTCAATAACATAGTGGCATTATCCAAGTTCTTACACAAACCAGAACACCAAATCAGATACATAAGCAAGAGCATAACCACAGGAGCAACTAAAGGGATAGCAACAATTACTGGCAACATTAGAATAACCTTTAGTTGGTCCTAAAACAATCAGCAGTAGCAATGCATCGACAGAGCCGCAACAATGGCCAAGACAGTAGAAGTAGTAGTAGGCCAGAGAGGAGGAGAAGTGGAACTCACTGGGCTAGGGTTGTAGCCGATGCCGAGCACGTCACCATCCCAGCACGGCGAGGCAGCAGCCACAGCACCGCACGGCGCCAACCAACGCCGGGTTGCGTAGCACGCCGTCCCGACCGGCGGAGGGGCACCATGCACAGCAGGAGCATCACCCAGGCAACACCAGCACCACCAGGAGGTGTGGGAGGCCGGCGTGGTTTGAGGACGGCCTTCGTTGCGGGAAGATGATCAACATCAAGAGCTCGGTCGGGATATCCCAGCAGGCTATGGTCGTGGACGAGTGCAGCACCGAGAACGGCTGCCGCACCAATGAGATCAGTAGGTCTGTCGTTGTGTGGGAGGCACTGAAGCTCGATACCAGCCTGGGCATGGTGCCAGTCGATTGTAACGTCCATGCGTGCATCTGGTTTCAACTTCAATAATATGCATGCGTGCATGCGTAATGTGTGTGGATAGTTTACTTTATGCGAGTGTCAATCAGTGTGAAGTTTTCACCCGCAAAAATAAAATAAAATAAATTCAGTGTGAAATTCGTAATGGTACAATACTACTATAAGTCTATAAAATGATCACAGTTTGCTATAATGTGTTTCCTTTCGTAAGTTTGACCTCTGTCTATTTTCCTCCTTGCAATTATTCTTCCAAATTCGATAATTTACCTTTTCCTTTAAGCTTGAATAATAATGAAAGCAGCATTCCTACATCGTTAAACAACAACAAAAAATTGCGCGACAGCAAAGAATAATATCATCTTACCACACTCGACATGAATGAAGTAACACGACAAGAAAAGGAGACACGTATCGGGAGAGCCCCATCCAGATTCAGTTGGTCTAGATATGTGGATGGGCCGTAACATACCCACGTGACTACATGTGTCGTCAAATAGAAGTTTTTTTATAAATCCTCAAAAATTATAATTCAATTAGCTTTTTTGCGGAAATAATTCAATTAACCATGCACAAGCTAATAATTTCTACACGTAGTTATTATATGATGATTCCCGTAAGGGGTCAACGCGGCCCCACCTCACCTTTGTATGCTGATGGAGGTGCCCCGGCATGCCGCACTCTGCGCCAAGAAGCGGCGGATAGGCAGCTCGTTTCGCCATAAGGGGCAACCAGTAGTTGGTGGCTCGCGCCATGGCAATGGGAAAGTTCCTTTTTCACCCATGCTATTGTTTGAATCGCTAGTATTGGACTTCTCGTACGTAAGGCAAGGAGTAATCGGACCAGGACCAGGAAAAGTCACTGATTCGAGGTCCAACGTGGCCGAGCTCCACATTCAGTGCCAAACGATGTTGAGGAAGTGTGGGATGAAATAACGATAGCATCTTCTTCCTCTCCCAGCAAGGTACAATGCAGTACAACGCTGCTTCGTCGACCAAACGGTGAGCTTGTGTGCGTGCTTGTTAGAAGTGTGTGTATGCCGCATTGGGCTAGGCGTTTGTCGAGGATGGCTTTCAGAGTATTTGGCAACGGTAGTACAGGCGAGGAGTCGTCGTAGACAGAGCACAAGCGACACCGAATGCGACCTGGCCTAGCCGCACGATTATTGTCGCGATCTGGAGTCATCAGTATTTAATTCATGCTCCAGCCAACTCATTCAAAAGTTCAAACTGATCAAGAGAGGTGGGCAATATATTTCAACACTCCCCCTCACGTCTAGTCTATTTTAGTCCTTAGACGTGGGATCGATGTAGGCCGCAGAATCGTTTTATTTAATACTGCGTTGGCAGGGTCTTGAACTTAAGACCTCTTGGTTCTGATACCATATTGAATTCATGCTCCAGTCAACTAATCCAAAAGTCTGAACTAATGAAGAGAGGTGGGCAATATATTTCAACAACCAGGACTTACTGCTGGGGCCAACTATGGGAAGCCGTCGGGGAAGATAAGGGGGAAACATTGTAGGAGCGGGGTGGCCGCGGCGGTTGAAGCAGTGGGGCGGCGGTTGAGTCAGAGTCGATTGTGTTTTTCCTTTTTTTTTAGCATATTGGGCAGGGGCATTTGTGTCCATGCAAATGTATGAAATCAAATACGGTCTTGTTCTTTTATCGTAAACTAGTAAATGTGCCCGTGCGTTGCTACGGGTCATTGTCGACCATGGACATAGATGGTCAAGAAGCCACACTCTCACTCGAGCGGCGCCTCCTCCAGCTAATATGCTCAGGTGGAAGAACTGTAGTTGGATAGGGAGGAGTGCTCGGAGAAGTTTGAACAAGTGCCTTTTTTATTACTGCTAGTCCTGAATCATGCATTAGTGTAACCTTCGTATGTAAATCTTCAAAAGGAACTTCTTGTGTGCTCTCATAAAGCATGATTATTTCTCTGTATCAACTCTTCAATGGGTCTATCTTTCAGACCGTGCATATTCTGAATTAGGAGAACCTGGCACTTTTTTGAATCCGGATCAACTCATAAACTAGTGGACGTTTTAAGTTGTAAGTTCAAAAACTAACGCGACCTAGCTAGCCACCGCCTCCCAAAAAGCTAGGGTTCTCTGCCTCCCGCCGGCGCCGGCGCCGGTCCGTCCCTTCTCCGGTGGCCTTAGGGTCATGGATGCGGAGTGGATCTTGGCCCTTGCCGGTGGGAGGGCTCCGTTTTTACATCTTTTTTCGAGCTTTGTTAGGGTTTGTGTCCTGCTCAAGAAGGCGAGACGGCGGTGGCTCTCTGGAGATGGAATAAAGGTCTCCCCGCCTAGCCCCCATTCCGGTGATGCGTCTAGCATCATCGGTGGGCGTGTGGAGGTGTGTCTCTGGCGGATCTGTCTTTGGTGGATTTGCTCGGATCTGTTCAGCGTTCGCCTTCGTTCGTGTGTCTTCAGGTTGGATCCTTCTGATCTACACTCTTCATCCGCAGCGGTTGCTGTTCTGGTGCGTTGGTTCTATGGGGCCTTAGCACGACGACTTCCCGACTGTCTACTACAACAAGGTTTGCCCGGCTCCATTGATGAGAGCGGCGCGCCTTTGGCTCGTTTCAGTACTTGCAGTCGTCGCTAGGTGGTCTACAGATCTGGATGTAATCTTTATTATTTCTAGTGTTCGTTGTACTATCATGATTGAAGATGAATAGATCGGAAGTTTTTCCCGTAAAACTCATAAACCAACGATTGTAAGGAACACTTGCACGCTTGCTAAGATATACCTCTAACTATCTAAGGGTGGCGCCAGCTCATTGCCATTGGGTTCAAGTGAACTCATTGGGTTCAACCATATCTTCGTGTCCACTTGTGACTTCGTATTTCAGGTTTAGGTTCCTAAAATCATGTCGTTTTTTCACCTATCATTTACGGTATATGGAAACAAAAAAACTTTATAGATGGCATCCGGAGTCGAGGAAGACGTGGCCTCCTCGACATATTCTCGGGTGCTGCCGTGCCATGTTGTCCATTTGTTTTATTGTGATGCACATGCTCCATGTTCCGTTTTTTTTTTTTTTGAACACAAGAGAGGTCCCGAAGGACCTCGACGCTCACTTACATATTCATTAAAATCTGGCAGGTTACATCCAAGGAGCTGAAAAGTAAAGAAATTACAGACCGGTCCCTGGATATTGCAAAGAGGACCCTAAAGAAAATTTGCAGAACGCGATCAAGTCCACAAACCAACCGCAGAACGAAACCGGCGACCTCACCGCCGGGGACGGAACCACTTGGGGCAAGGTCGTCGCCGCGCCTCCTACTCCGCAACCACGCGGACGAAGATGACACAGACGTTAATCCACGGCTGGACTGCCTCCCTTCGTGCACATTGGCTGGGAGGAATTTCTCTGATGGCCGCCCTTCGACCTGAAAATGCGGCGGCGCGCGAGTCAGCCAAAGTCTCGAGCAAATCACCGCCGGAATGGAGCTCAGGACTCGTCGAATAGATGAAGCTGCCCTCCCATCTCCTCTTGATTCACCTTCACCTCGAAGACAATCAAAAGAAAGAAGAGGAGCAGACCAACTTCCTCCTTGCAAATAACTCATCAGCACAGATCGAGAACCCGGCATGGAAACAACCTCGCCTACAGCATCATCGCCATGATGGTTACAAGTCGGAGCAGGGGAAACCAAAACCAGTCGGTCTGGGCCTTGGCCAGCGAGCTTATTGAGAAAGCTTTGACCAGAACTTCCACCAACAGCTAGCTCCCCCCATGAAAGATAGCAGCAGGTAGAGCTGGATCTCCGTCGGAAACTGCTCGAAGCTACCGACAAGAAGCTCAAAGAGGGAAAACAGAACGACATCACGCCAGACAACACAAAATCCGCAGCAACACCTAGACCTATATAAACAACCACCCGGGCTCTCCTTACATCCCTACTCCGGGCGGCAGCGCCGCCGGCGAAGGAGGGAAGAAGAGCCGGGAAGGAGGTGGGGGCTCTCATGCTCCATGTTCCTAATGCTTTATATCTTGGAGCCGCCGGTTGTCGTGTTGGCCTCTGACTAACCAAAGATGGTGGACGCCCTAGACCAGAGGCTCACACAGCTAGGTCTCACTAGCTAAGGACACCTGCCTTCCACAGGTGTACGTTCTTGCGTGCTCCCGTAGGCCGAATCATTGGCTAGAGGAGTAGGAGGCCGGGGCTAGGCGCTCACCGAGGCTGCCACACGTTGCAAGCTGCCGTCATGTGGAGCCATCGCAGTGGTGTATGACGGCGAGACGGACAAGATAGTAGGTAATGGCTAATACGCTGCACATCGTTGTACGTGATATAGGGCGAGAAGGACGCCGTGAGAAGGTAAAAACATACATATTCCTTTTCTGTTTTTTCCATTGCATTTTTATAATGTGTTCTACGTTGCAATGCACGGGCAGATAATAGATAGATGTTCACACCGGCCCGTTTGTAGTCTATTTTTCAGTGCTTGGTACACCAGTCGCTTACAGTGGCATGTTTGTGGCTGGACTAAGCAGTCAAGGAATTTTTACTATGTTGTATGGTGGTGCTATGAATGTGTAGTAGAGACCGGATGTAAACTTGTTATGCTTGTATCTTGTGTTGATACAACGTTGTGAGCAAATAAAAACACCTTTTCTCGGAAGAAAATGCAACCTACAACCATGTCCTTTATTTGGTGCTGAACCTGATAGTCGTTGAGAGAACGGGCACCAATAAAAACATGTCTATTGTCTAAATTTCTTTCTGTCTTGTGTGTGGCAGGTCCCACCTTGGAGGGTGAAACGATGCATTCTAACTTGTCCTCCTCGCATGGATTGAAAATTAGTACCCAGTTCCCTATGCCACGGGTGACCTGCGGCCTTAGCTCGGCTGTTCTGTCTCCAGGCTGCAGCACGATCCTACATAAACTCGCCGAAACAACAGCCTCGAGAGAAAGTAAATCACACAGGGATGCAAGCAAAGCTATAGCTTATAAATGCAAGCAAGTGCTTGGTCGGTAATTACGATGGCGAACACCGCCAAGGTCGTGGCAATCTTAGGCGTTCTTGTGTTCCTGCAGGCTGTATCATGCACCGTCGCCCGGCACCACGCTGATCCAGTGACGTCTCTCGCCGGCGTCCAGACAGGAACGATGACGGTGGACGGGTATGAAGAAGGAGAGGAGGGCGGCGGGCCCGCAGCGTGCGACGGCGTATACCACAGCGACGGAGATTTCCTGATAACGCTGCCTACGGAGCTGTACGCTGGCGGGAGCCTGTGCCACAAGTTCATAGGCATCACGAGCACGCAAACCGGGCGCAGCGCGAGGGCCATGGTTGTGGACGTGTGCGATGACTGCGGGGACGACGAGCTGGGGACATCAGCAGCGGTGTGGAATGCCTTGGGGCTCGACACCAATGCTGGTGTCGCGCCCATCAGGTGGTCTGTGCAATGAAACATCGTACGTATCAGTAGGTGCAAGTCTATCAGAGTGATTGAGTGAAACAGATCAATCCAAAATAGTAATAAAGTACTTGCATGCGTGCATGGTGTGTGAAGCATACATATGTAGTACAAATAATGTACTTATAAGTGTCAACCAGTGTTGGTCTATAAGGGTGAAAGTCAATGTAAAGTGAGATCTCAGCTCGCTATTCTCCTGCACTGGCCAATGCATACCGGGCTTCAACATCCTCTTGCAAGTTTTGGTATTTTGTCTGTGGAAACATTCTTTTTTTTTTTTTGCTGTGGAAATATTCTGCGAGCTACGCGCGGGATGTGCATCAAGCCATCAAGAGGTACAGTGGCCGGTGATTATCCTCGATCGTGTTAAAAAAATGCGCTATGTGTCCAAGAAATATTCTTTTCTAAAAGTTGCATTCAGTGTAAGTTTGTAAGTGCAAGTCACTACTCCCTCCTTTCCGATTTGTTAGGCTTTTTTCAAAAAAAAAGAAAATGGCCGATGTAAGTCGGTGTATGTATAATAGTGAAAACTGATGTAAATAGTAATGTTAAAGTACCTACATACGTGCATAAGAATGGAAGTCCATGTAAAATGATGTCAGCCAACACGACAAAACAACTATGTAGGGACCATTTTTTTAGGATGCTTTTATTTCGATCTCTATCCTAGAAAGCATCACCACTCTAGACACGCTTCTTAGGATTATGTGCATAGCATCACAAATTCCATTTTTATAGGTATATTATTTTAATCAAAGTCTTGTTGTTTTCTATGAATTTGAGAAACAAAATTAAAGTCGTCGCCAAAGAAACTTTAGTGAGTAGAGATAAAACATATATTGTCGAGCGAACATGCTTGGAGAGCTCCACTTGGTCCATGTGATAAAGCAACCTAAAAACAAATAAAAAAAAGTGCTCCGAGAGCAATATGTTGCAGTTTCTGTTCACTAGGTTACAAATCTTGTAGAAGAGGGACTGGCTAGGCCATATGAAAAAATCCAAACAATAAGGGATGATGTTGGCTATGTTAGTGCTTTTGCGTCGTTCACATGCAGGCTTGTTAAAATACAAGCATTGAGTATGATCCATACTTAAGGTCTATTAGTTTCAAGAATCGTGGTGATATTTAATTAAAATAACTAAGCCAACCACTACAAAACAGTGATACATTTTTTCTGATAGATTCATCAACTTTTCATCATGTACATCTTCTAAAGGTTTACGGTCATGTAAACTTTTCTTTGTTAACTTTCTTATCGGGTAGTTGAGGATTTAAAAAGAAGTGCATTGAAGGAGTCAGAAGCAGCAGATGAACCATTCTCTAAATAATTTCTTCGGCGGGTGATTTGCTGAAGAAATGAACAGGCTTTGTGGTACCAAGTAAGAATCCAATTATGTATCAGCTGTCTTTCCCGTCATCGACCTTTGGAAATTGGGCTAGCAAATAGCCGCAATAGAATGCCAACAATCTACTACTCCCTCCGTCACGGTTTAGAAGGAAGGCGCGCTTGGAAATTTTCTAGGACCTAGATGGTTATCTATTGGTTGTGAGATGGGCTAAAAAATAGCATTCACACTACACATGCATATAGGAGTAGTACATCGGAGTACTAATTAGCTACTAGGAGTAAATGCAATGCGCCCTAAACCTTGTCTATTGTGGAAACGCACGCAAATTTAACTATGCCTTCTAAACTGTGACGGAGGGAGTACTAGTAAACAGGCATGTCACTTAATTCTCTTTTCTTGTAAATGAATGAGCGCCTAGGGATTCCCATCAGGCAGCCAGGGAGGCGCCACTTCAGCAATCCGTGTCACCACGGCCTCCTGTCTCTCTCTCTCTCTCTCTCTCCATCATGCATGCCTTGTAGTAAGTCGACCATCTCTGTATATACTGGAAATAGTCATCCATCCGCACGCGGGTTGCGCGTGTGACTTAATTAGGACGATTTGATCTTTTGTGCCGGGCATGGGTCGTGCAGAAAGTGTTGTCCCTATAGCAGGGCTCTTGGGGAAATTGTGTTGATTAATTGCATCAGGCTAGCTATGTCCAATTTACAATCTGTTGAACAACGGTGGGCGATGAGCCGAAGAAATGAATAGCCTTTGTGGTACCCAAGTAAGAACCCAATGATGTATCAGTTGTCTTTCCCGTGATCGACCTTTGGAAATTGGGCTAGCAAATACTCCTGGCCGCAAAAGAATGCCAACAATCTACCACCAGTAAACAAGCATGCCCCTTAATTCCCCTTTCTACTAAGAAATGAATGAGCGCCTAGGGATTCCCATCGGGCAGCCAGGGAGGCGCCACCTCAGCAATCCGCGGCACCACGGCCTCCTCTCTCTCTCTCTCTCTCTCTCTCTCTCTCCATGACGCCTTCTAAGACGAGCATCTCTATTTATACCGGAAATAGTCATCCAGCCGCATGCGGGTTGCGCGTGTGACTTAGGACTTTGGACTTGGGCGCCGGCCGGCGAGAGGCGATGTTCTCCTTTCCTTTCCTTTCCTTTCCTTGTGAGTTTGTTCTCCTCACCCCATGCACCATTGGTCGGTGGTCGGTGAGTAGGTAGGTTAGATTGAATTGAAAGCTAGGAGGATTGGAGGTGAAAATTAAGCGAAAACATGGACGCAGGCGGAATTGGGGAAGAATGGTCCCTCTGGTTGTCTGCAAAGAAAGAAAGAAAGAACGAAAGAAAGAAAGAAGGAAGGAAAATGTTGGCCTTTTTGAGAGAGGTAGCTCATCGACCGGCGGAGTGCGGGTTGATCGAGGAGGTCCGAGATGGCACGGCAATGCCGTCGGGCGGGCGGGGCGAGGAAGACATACGTAGGGCAACCGGCAAGCACGAAGGTGGGCAGCCGAGGACTGAAATGGCGGCGGCGACGCACGTACGTAAGTAGGATTCTCGGTCGGCGGCGAATGATCGAGGTTGGGAGGTGGCGAAATTAATAGTTGGGTGGGAGCTCGAGGAAGAAGAAAGGTAGGGGATGGACCTACGAGCGCGGCCGCGGAGGAAGAAGACGTAACGAGAATCCTTTTTTTTTTTTGAGGGATAAAAAATCCTACCCATTCTTACGTGCGCATCGTTTCCTTTTTCTATTTGTGAGAAAATGATGAGAAGGAAAAAAAGGAGATTTTTTTTTATAACTCCGCTCTCCGGATTTTATTCATTCAGCGGTAGCATATCCGAGTGCACAACGCATCTCAGAAAAACAGGGATTACATTAGAGTATGTAGCAACATTCTCTACAGCTAAAGCTTCCTTAGCACAAGTATGAGCAACAGAATTCACTAGACGGCTAGCAATAACGAAGCTCGAATCCCTGAAAAAACGGCAGCTCCTCCTGCATCTCTTGGAAGATGTGGAACCCCTTCGATTTGCCTCTCAGTCTACCTTCCCATAGCTGAACTACATTGATGCAGTCTGTCTCCACTATCACATGCTGATAGTTCTTCTCCCTGGCGAGCAAAATAGCATCTCTACATGCCAACATTTCCAATGTTAGGGGATCAACCACCCCTTGGTAGCCAGTACACCGCGACACTAGTAGTCCGCCGTCGCTATTTCGGCCAACTACGCCGGTGCCGCCTTTTGCACTATCCGCGTCAACAGCTCCATTGACATTCATCTTTACAACCCCGGCCATCGGCGCCTCCCATCGCTGCTGCACGTTGACAGCAGGTATATGTGTCGCAGGAGGGAACTCCAACGCCCCCACAATTTCTGAAATAATCTCCATGGACCGCTTCGGTTGGTACCTTTCTTCATGGTGAGTGAACCTGTTCCGACTGCTCCAAACAGCCCACATCACCGTAATGCATATAGCTGCCTCATTCTTTGGCACCAAACTAGCATCAAGAAAATCAGTGGCCCAAGTGTTTGGATGGAGACGTGGCTTCTTTATACGAAATACTGTTTCTGCTTCCACCCAAAACAACTTGGCGTGATCACATGTTAACAAGCAGTGAAAGAGACTTTCATCTCCATGTCCGCACATCGGGCAGACTGAGTATTTGCTCACATTTCGTCGTTGCAGTTCGTGCAGGCAGGGTAGCATATTCTTCACAACCCGCCACCAGAAGACCCGGATCTTCGGCAACATTTGTAGCTTCCAGAGCTCCTTCCACGTGTGATCAGCTCCCCGAGAACTACCCTCCAGGGCCTGCAAGTTTTGTTTTCTGTCCATTGTCTCTCGGTAGGCCGATCTTACACTGAAAACACCGGATTTCTCCCACGCCCACGCCCAAATATCCTCTCCACCTCGTCTAGGTCTCGGCATTGCCAATATAGCTTCAGCATCTAGTGGCAGGAATATCTGACGTACCATTGCGTCATCCCAATTCCCAGTATTTGGATCCAACAGATCACCGACCAGCTGAACCGGGCTATCTGTGAGCCTCCCTATTGGGCGCATCGATCTTGTGCCCTCAATCCAATTGTCATGCCATATCTCCGTCTTCGTTCCATCTCCAATCACTAGTAGAAAACAGGGCTTTCGTCACAGCCGGATCGGAGCATTAGTCCCGGTTGCATTATGAACCGGGACTAATGTGAGCATTAGTCCCGGTTCGAGCGGCTAGGATGCTGGGCAGGCATTAGTCCCGGTTCAAATGTGACCTTTAGTCCCGGTTGGAGCCACGAACCGGGACTAAAGGGTGCGATGCCCTTTAGTCCCGGTTCGTGGCTCGAACCGGGACTAAAGGTTAGGGTTGAGGCTTTAGTCCCGGTTGGTGGCTCAAATCGGGACTAAAAGTTACACCTTTAGTCCCGGTTTGAGCCACCAACCGGGACTAAGGGGGTTTTGAAATTTGTTTTTTGTTTTTTCATTTGTTCTTTGTGTTTAGTTTCTGTTTTAAATTGCTTATATCTTTTAGGATATTTGATGTTTTTGAGTGATTCTTTTTGCATTAGATTCAAAATTTTGTCTAGTTTCTGTTTGTGCCATTAGTTTTCAAATTTGAATGATTTAAATATGAATTTGTTCAAATTTGCTTCAAATCCTAGATTGTGAATAATTTGAGTTTAAAAATAGTTTTTAATTTAATTCTTTTTGCTCCTAGTCACATGTTAGACGGTGCTAGCAGATGTAGTAGACGGTAGGATTGGATGGACACCATCCCGGACTAAAGAGGTTCAAACTCTACCCCCCCTGTGTATCGTCATTTCAGTTTTGTAAAAAACAAAAGAAAATGATAAAAACTTCAAAAATTAAAATCCTTCGAGATGTAGTTATGTTACTACATCTACTAGTTAGGAAAATTAAAAAACTTAAATTTGGACATGTTTTGCAAAAAAATGTTATGAAAAAGTAAAACGGCCATATCTTTTGCATACGATGTCGAAAAAAAACGCATAATATATCAAAAAAATCAGCACGAAAATCCGCATCCGATTCCGACTGCCAAAGGCAGTTTTGCAAATTTTAGAATCCTCAAATTCTTAAAGGAAAAAAAGTTATGCTCAAATTTCAGTTTTTTTTTAATTTTGGTTAAATCTGGTCAAACTATGGTCAAACTACTTATTCAAGAAATATTAGTGTTACTAAATAATTATTTTAGTTTTTTTGAATTTTGGTCAAACTATGGTCAAATCAGGTCAAACTATGGTCAAATCAGGTCAAACTGTGGTCAAACTATTTATTCAAGAAATATTAGTGTTACTAAATAATTATTGTTTTTTAGAATAATAGTTTCAAACTCAAACGGTGCTTAATGCTCAAGTTCAACTCCTAAGGGTTAATAGGATTGACAGCTTAATATTGTTAGGAAAACAACAAGTGCAGACTTAGAAACTAGGGGGAATAGAACTCGAAAGTTAAGCGTGCTCAGGCTGGAGTAGTGAGAGGATGGGTGACCGGCCGGGAAGTTAGACGATTTGGAATGAGTGCTGATTAGAGATTAGAGATTAAATTCTAAAGCAGTGAGGAGGGAGGGGTGATTAGAGATTAAATTGTCAAAACCGGGACTAAGGGCGTGTTCGGTAGTTGCCTGGCTTCTCAAATCCACGACTCCAGCCGCGGAGTCCAGCCGAACAGGTCCACTCCTGGATATGGGAAAGAGAAGCTGGCTCAAATCTGTGTGTAAAATCGATAGAGCGACGGAGTTGGAAAAACCTGGCTCCAAGGAAATAGCGAAGCGGGATTTGGAGAGAAATTACGGGCGATGCCACCGCAAAGTGATCGATCCACCCACGCATCAGGGACAAGCTCGAGCGGGCTCCACACCCGTGACTCCTCTTCCCCCTCCCCAACCCTAGCCGCCGCACGCAGCAGGCGATGGCGCAAAGCACCTCGACCGCCGGCGGCCACGCTCTCCACCGCCGCTAGTCCATGCCGTGACCCACCCTTCCCCGCCCCTGCTTGCCCTCTTTCGCCACCGTCGCCGACCAGGTCCGCCGCCATCAGCAACGAGCTTCTCCGCCCCTGCTCGCCCTCTTTCGCCACCGTCACCGACCAGGTCCGCCGCCATCAGCGACGAGCTTCCCCGCCCCAGCTCGCCCTCTTTCACCACCGTCGCCGGCCAGGTCCGTCGCCATCAGCGACGAGCTTCCCCGCCCCTGCTCGCCCTCTTTCGCCACCGTCGCCGACCAGATCCACCGCCATCAGCGACGAGCTTCCCCGCCGCAATTCGAGCACTGTCCGTCAGCGACGAGCTTCTCTGCCGTCAATCGAGCTTCTCTGGAAGGTGATTTGCTGCCCGACCACGTCTGCTGCTACCAGCGTAAATGTTCTGTACATTCTCTGCTCCTACATGTTCAGTTGCAGTACATGTTCAGTTGCAGTATTGCTACCAGCGTAGCGTAGCATGTAAATGCTCATGGATGTTGCTCATGTCCATTGCAGTATAGCATTGTTCAGGTTCAGGTGCATTATACTGCAGTAGATATTGCTCATGTCCATTGCAGTATAGCATTGCAGTATATTGTGCTAATGTACATGTTCAGGTGCATTGTTCAGGTACACCTCTGCTGCTGCATGTTCAGTACATGCTCATGGATAGTGCTATTGCATTTTGTTACTATGTATGTTCAGTACATGTTAAGTACAACAATAGAATTTTGCTAGTACATAATTAATGACAGCAGCAACACTTGTACATGTTTTTTATAGTTAAGCACTCACATAATTTTTTATAGTCAAGTTCAGAGCATTTCTTTGAGCATGACTGCCGAGTGGGATGAAGAGAACACTAGGATCGTTACCAACTTGATGGTCACGCAAGTGCGGGCTGGAAATAGGCCAAACAAAATCTTGACCCCTAGTGCATTCGACGAAGTGGCATTGCAATTCAAAGTGAGAACCGGATTGGACTACACGAGCCACCAAATGAAAAACAAATGGGACAAGCTGAAAGCAGAATACGCTTTATTCAAGAAGATCAAGCTAAAGGAGACCGGAGGGGGATGGGACTTTGTTCTCAACACTGTCAAACAAGATAAGGAGTGGTGGAAGAAAGCAAAAATTGTGAGTTGTCATGTTTATGGATTGCATTTATTTTTAATAAAGTCGTATAACTTTTGTTATTACTAATATTTGTTTGCAATGTATTGTAGGACCTTAAAGGTTGCGGCAAGTTCCAAAAGCGTGGACTACGCAATGAAGAAAACTTGAGCATTATGTTTGAGGACATCACCAGTGATGGCACAGATCATTGGAATCCTTCAACAGGCATACCTCCCTCCTCTAGGGCAGCAATACCAGATACCATTGATATTGAAGCCATCACAGAAGTTGATTTGTTAGAAGATCCCCAAGTGCCACCTTCTCCTGCTATGCCACCTTCTCCTAGTATGCCACCTCCTTTCATGCCATCAACGAATAAGAGGCTTGGAAAAACCATTGATGACAAGCACAAGAAACCTAGGACTGCACAAGTGATGCAGGATGAGATTACACAGATTAAAAACATTGCTAAGGAGTCCCAAGAAACCGTTAATCATTCATAAAGAATGATGATGCCACTTCTGTTGCCAGTACCATGAATGAAGTGCTTGCTCTTGGTATTTTAGAGGGTAGTGATGAACACTACATAGCGACCGAGTTGTTCATCAAAAGAGAGCAAAGAGAGATGTTTCTACACATGGGTGTTGGCGCACGTAAAGATTGGCTTCGTAGGAAGTTTGCCATGACGTATGGGAAATAGTTGGTTCCACTAGATGGTTTCTCTTGTCTTTTGTTTATGCACTATTGAACCATTTTATGTATGCACTATCTGGATGATATTTATGTAATGTTGAACCACCATTTTCTATTTGGATGAATTATTGGTAATTGCATGTTCTGGGTACTTGCACTTTTAGGATGTTCTGGGTACTTGCACTTGTTCTGGGTACCATTTTATGTATGCACTATCTGCATGCTAGTTGGTATCTAATAAATGCATTATTCTGTATGTGCAGATGTCATGTGATGATGATAGTGATGATGACAACCAATATGAATTGAAGAAAAAATTGATTTGTCTTCATTCCGAGCATATGTCAGTCATTTGTGAAGGAGCAACAAAAATAGTTGGAAAGTATTGCAGTAGTTGGATCATGAAGAATGAGCCTAGGAAATCTATCTTGACAGGATTTGGATGGTTGCAAGAGACTATTGGAACACCAGGGGAGACCTTTACAATGTTCAGAATGAAGACAAGAGTTTTCTTTGAGCTTCATGACTTGTTGGTGAAGGACTATGGGCTCGGTTATTCTCCATTTGTTAGCAGCTACGAGTCTCTTGCTATGTTCTTGTGGACCTTGGGGGGTTGTGAATCAAATAGAAGGACCCAAAACCGTTTCAAACATTCACCTGACACTATCCACCGCAAGTTCCATGAGGTACTGCATTGTGTGGTCAGGCTGTCTTCTCACTACCTCAAGCCGAAAGACCCCAATTTTCACACTGTGCATCAAAGGATCCTTGGTGATAAACGAGCATATCCACACATGAAAGACTGCATTGGTGCAATAGATGGGACTCACATTAGAGCTTCGATTCCAGAAGACAAGCAAATCAGATATATTGGAAGGACAGGCGCAGTCACTCAGAATGTGATGGCAATATGTGAATTTGATATGCATTTCACTTATGCTTCAATTGGACAACCTGGTTCTATGCATGACACAAGTGTGCTATTTCATGCAATGCATGCGGACAAGGCCACCTTCCCCCATCCTCCAAAGGGTGAGCATGCGGACAAGGCCCCCTTCCCCCATGACTCAGAATGTTAGAACTCATTTCATGTATGCCAATTCTAACATTCATTCTTCTCTTTATTTTTCGTAGACAAGTACTACCTTGTGGATGCTGGCTATCCTAATAGAAAGGGATATCTCGCACCGTACAAAGGTGAAAGATATCATGTGCCTGACTTTCATAGAGGTGTTCCACCCAATACTCCTAAAGAAAAGTTCAATAGGCTCCACTCGTCCAAACGCAATTGCATAGAGAGAGCCTTTGGAGTGTGGAAGATGAAATGGCAGATTCTTCTAAAGATGCCAAGCTACTCCATCGAAACACAAAAGATGATTGTTGCCGCTACTATGACTTTGCACAACTATGTTCGCTTCCATGATGAAGAAGATATTCACTTTGTTCGATGTGACAGGGACCCGGACTATGTGCCAACAATTCCGGAACGATACAAGAAATTTGCTGTTCCTTCACACGCATCGGATACATCAACTACAGCGGAAAATGGTGAAGACATGGATGTGTTTAGGCAAGAACTAGCTACAGCCATTGCTCTAAGTTGGTGAGACATCGTTGATGTTTGACACATGTATGTGGCCTTTTGATTTGCAAACTTATGCAAAACTATGAGGTGAAGCTTTGTCGATCTTAGAGACATGTATTTGCCCCTTTTGATTTGCAAGCTTATGCACAATGTGGCTTTTGTTCTATAAAACATGTGTGAAACTTGATGCTTATGCCATGATATACATTGTCATATTTGTTTCAAAATTTACATAATCATTCTATGCTCAAAATATGAGATTTTCCTCTCTGTACATGCTCTCTGTTACTACCAAAACCGCTACAGCCAAAGAAAATCACAAGTACCAGCGTACAGGCATGCTGAACTGCTTCTGTACAGGAAAAATTCAGAACAGTAAAAAAAATCCCCAACGAACAGGCCAAGCATTCCTTTACAGGCCCGGTACACAGAGCAAGGAAAAAGATCTAAATCATCACTAGCCCACGTATGCCCAGGCCAGACACAAACATGGGCTGCCAAAACGGGCCGAGCAGGCACTTTCTGGCCTTTTTACCTCGTCCATCGCTGGCAACGAGAAGCTGCAGCGCCGAACAGATCGCTCGATCCTGGAGTTTTCGTGGGAAGCTGGCTGCTGGAACCGGGCGACGGAGGTGAGGATTTTGCAGCCGTGGTGAACTACCGAACACGCCCTAAAGGTCCTCCAGCCCGAGCTTCAGCAGGCGGCCACGTGGAGCCCCATCTGTCCCGGTTCGTATAAGAACCGGGACTAAAGGTGTTGGGCTTTAGTCCCGACCCTTTAGTCCCGGTTTCCAAACCGGGACAAATGGGTCTTATGAACCGGGACAAATGGCCCTTTTTCTACTAGTGAATACGGCGAATAAGCCCCGCCTTTAGGACCTCATGCCCACATATAATTGCCTTTCAAGTTCGAGAGGCACTTGCGGGGCAGTTAGCAGAAAGGAACTCACCATCTGGATAGTATCGCCCTTTCAATACCCGCGCACACAAGCTGTTAGGATCTTCCAACAGTCTCCAAGCCTGTTTGGCCAAAATTGCATCATTGAAAACTTCCATATCCCTAAATCCAAGGGGATTTAGGGATTGCCATTTTTTCCCAAGCATGCCAATGCATTCCTCTTCTATCAAGTGATCCAGCCCACCAATATTTAGACATAGTCTTAATGAGTTTCTTGCACAGACCTTTTGTGAGTTTGAAACAACTCATAGAGTAGGTCGGTAGCGCTTGTACCACTGATTTCAAGAGGACTTCTCTAGCTGCACACGATGCCAACCGTTCACACCATCCTTGTACCTTCCCTCTAGATCTCTCATTGAGATGCTCAAAATGTTGCTCCGTCAATCTGCCAACGGCAGTAGAGAGGCCAAGGTATTTCTCAGTGAGTGCTTCCCGTTGAATGATAAGTGTGTTCTTCACTCCTCTTCTATTAGAAGCACCACAATTCGGACTAAAAAAGACTGAGCTTTTTGCCAAATTGGCACTCTGACCAGAACCACTGGAGTTGTCTTGAAGAATGGAGTTTAATCTCATAGCGCTCCGATGATCTGATTTCATGAAAATCAAACAATCATCAGCAAACAACAAGTGGGATATCCATGGAGCTCTTGTACTGACCCGAATTCCTCTATCAATCCAGCCACCATCATAGTTTTTTAACATACAAGATAATCCTTCGCCACACAACAGGAACAAGTATTTGGAGATTGTGTCCCCCTGCCTTAAACCTCTTGTAGGTCTGAATGAGGGTAATAACTCCCCATTTACCTTCACCTGAAAACTCACTGTGGAGACACACCGCATAACCAACGATATCCAGGCTTCCTCAAAGCCTAGCTGCTGCATCATGCCCTGCAGATAAATCCACTCAACGCGGTCATATGCCTTCATCATGTCAATCTTCACAGCACAAAAGCCCTGCTTCCCTTTCTTTCTCTTCATTGAGTGAACGCACTCGTAAGCAGTTAGCACATTGTCTGTGATTAGCCTTCCAGGAACGAAGGCACTTTGCTCTTCTGCAATCAGTTCATCTAAGATCTCCTTCAACCGGTTAGCTAGAACTTTAGAACAGATCTTGTAAATGGCATTGCAAAGAGAAATTGGTCTATACTGGGTAATATTTTGAGGATTCTTTATTTTTGGTATAAGTACAATTAAGAACCCAATGATGTATAGCCTTTGTGGTACCCAAGTAAGAACCCAATGATGTATCAGTTGTCTTTCCCGTGATCGACCTTTGGAAATTGGGCTAGCAAATACTCCTGGCCGCAAAAGAATGCCAACAATCTACCACCAGTAAACAAGCATGCCACTTAATTCCCCTTTCTACTAAGAAATGAATGAGCGCCTAGGGATTCCCATCGGGCAGCCAGGGAGGCGCCACCTCAGCAATCCGCGGCACCACGGCCTCCTCTCTCTCTCTCTCTCTCTCTCTCTCTCTCTCTCTCTCTCTCTCTCTCTCTCTCTCCATGATGCCTTCTAAGACGAGCATCTCTATTTATACCGGAAATAGTCATCCATCCGCGTGCGGGTTGCGCGTGTGACTTAGGACTTTGGACTTGGGCGCCGGCCGGCGAGAGGCGATGTTCTCCTTTCCTTTCCTTTCCTTTCCTTGTGAGTTTGTTCTCCAAAGAAAGAAAGAAAGAAGGAAGGAAGGAAAATGTTGGCCTTTTTTGAGAGAGGTAGCTCACCGGCCGGCGGAGTGTGGGTTGATCGAGGAGGTCCGAGATGGCACGGCAATGCCGTCGGGCGGGCGGGGCGAGGAAGACGTACGTAGGGCAACCGGCAAGCACGCAAGGCGGGCGGCCGAGGACTAAAATGGCGGCGGCGACGCACGTACGTAAGTAGGATTTTCGGTCGGCGGCGAATGATCGAGGTTGGGAGGTGGCGAAATTAATAGTTGGGTGGGAGCTCGAGGAAGAAGGAAGGTAGGGGATGGACCTATGAGCGTGGCCGCGGAGGAAGAAGACGTAACGAGAATCCTTTTTTTTTTAGGGATCGAAAATCCTACCCATTCTTACGTGTGCGTCGTTTCCTTTTTTCTATTTGTGAGAAAATGATGAGAAGGAAAAAAAAAGGAGATTGGAAGAAACGTTACCAAGAAGACCGCGTGTATATAGGGGTAGGGTGTGCGCGTGTGCGTTCATACGGGTGAGTGTATGCGCGTGTATATGACCGCTTGTGTCTGTACTGATGTTAAAAAAAAGAAGAAGAAGACCGCGTGCGTGCGGGGCGTCGTTTCCCTTTTTCGTTTTCTGTTGAGTTGAGAAGACAAAAAAGAAGACAGTTCGTTCCCGGGCAGCGACAGTGGCGGGGATTCGCATCTTCGTAGCCAGGCTGCGTAGCGCCATGGTGAGGCAGGGTGGGCGCGCGAGACCGATCGGCGGCGAGGCTCTAGGGTTTGGGATTGGCTTGTCTTCGGTTTCCTCTTAATTTGCTCGATCTCTTTTTGCATGTCCCGTTCCCGTGAGCTTGGGATATCTGGATGGAACACGAGCATCATAGTGTACGTGTTTGGGATTGGCCTGTCTTCTCTTCTCTCTTTTTCTTTTGGCAGGGGAGAGAAAGACGCAAGGGAAAAAGGAGGCCAATCCCAATCCCAAACCCTAGCCGCATCCTGTTCGAGGTCGATCTCGCATCTGCGCGAAATATGGCGGCGGCGGCACTACGCAGGCTGGCGACCAAGTTCCGGATCCCTGGGGCTGCTGCCCATCGGTTTCCAAAGGTTTGTCACGCCCGTCTCCCATACCCAACTCAAGTGAATCACTAGTCCATTATCGGAGCACGCAGCTCCAGGCATCCATCGTCGGAGTACGCACACCGTTGACCAATCTATCGGTTGGTAGTCTCTTCGATTCCCGCAACTTCGTGTCTGGATCATTCAACCGACGGAGACCAAAACTTTCGCCCTTGCAAATTCAGGTCCTGCTGTTTCTGGATCATGTTGCTGCTGCTTTTGTTAAGCTGTAATTTCTAATACTTTGTGCGAGACACTTGTAGGAGTATGTTATGTATATTAGCGCTTTTATTAATCCTCCGCCCATGTATCTCCCATTGTGGTCGATCCTTGCGGCTTGCATTCTTTGCATATTAGCACTTATTTGCCTGAATTAGTTGTCTTTGCCTTTGCATACTCATGGTTTTCATGTGACATTGGCTGTTACGAGTTGCACGTCGATACATATGTGAGTTGTTAATTTACTTTACTACGTGATATTCTTTTCATGAGCTGTGGCTATTAAATATCGTTCTAACTTGACAACCATTTTATTGCCATGAAAATGTTTCTCGTTTTGGAACTAAAACCACAACACTTAATATGAATCGAAGGGAGTAGATAAATATTTGGATTCAAATCAGAACAGCGTAAAGGTGAGAACTAGCTAGCTTGGTGCATATTGGGTATTTGAACTCAATTGGCGTCAGGATTCAGTGTAACATTGCAAGTTGTTAGCTCACCTGATTTGATGAAGATGAGATATGGGATCTACGTAAAGAGCCAACATAAAGAGACCGATGAGGTCCGACGAGGTTAGAGTTAGCTAACTTGGGTTGGCAAGTTATGGTGGCCACATTCCCTAGTTATCTCATCTTTCACAATGGATTTGTCGTTTGTTTGGCACACATCTAATATTGGGGTGTTGTATGCTCAGTGCGGTGCTCTATCCAGAGTTGGAATATTAGCGTGCTTGGAACTTATCCAAACTAATCCTTTTCAGATTCAGATGTATCTCCTTTAATATATAGTTTTGCCTCAGCCTTGTTTTGTTCTGCTTTATATTTTGCAGGGCAAGCTTGAAAATGCTCTTCTTTTAAAAAACAATATTGAATCTGCTAAAGCCGCTGATCTTATCTCCAGTGCGGACTTGTTAGCTAAACATTGTTGGCAAGCTGAACAAACCATCAGGTAAATAACGCTTTGCAGATTATTCTAGTTTGATTCAGCTGGCATGCATGATGTTTAATTAAGTAGTCCAGGATGTTAAATATAAAGTTATCTTATATTGTTTTTTTATTCATTTTTAAGCCAATTTAACAAAAGGCACGAGCAAGTTGTGGAAAGGGTCCGTAAGACTACAGTGAGGGTTGTCTGTGCTGCTGTTGTGGTTGTTTCCCTTGATCGTTTGACGACATGGTACTGGTTTCCTGAAGATGATGCTGAGCTTCTGGAGGGTCAAGTTGAAGTTACAGATGAATGACCGCTGTCAGCATGTCGCATGATAAAAAATGGGTTCATCAGCTCTATGCTAATTTAGTTGCCTTCTATGACGATATGTGTATGTATTATGTGCTCCAGTATGTAGAAGCAGTCTCTCTATGAAATTTGCACGCACTTCTCCAAGTTCTTAGTGTTATGCAGCTTTTATAAAACAAAAGAATCTGGTGGCATATGTGCTTTTCCTAGCAGATGGCTGGCTGCAGTATTTCATGGATGATATATGCGATTGAGGTCTTGAGAACATTTAGCATGCTGGAATCCAGTTGGGCTCAGAGAGACGATTTATCGCTTCTGTATTCCATCAAGATTCCTGTAACCAGTGTGCCATCCGAGTCAGCGAGGTGTTTCACTGATTCGCTCTCCATGGTGCAAATCAAGGTTGGGGATGGGGCCAACGTGCTGTTTTGGACGGACAGGTGGATCGACGGGTCTGCGGCCGAGGATCTCTCCCTGCTAGGGTTTTAACAAGGTTTCATCTCTTCCAGGACGGTTCAGCAGGGCCTACTTAACTACAGATGGGTGACAGATATTGGGGCGCTTCCCACCATGCCAGAACAGCTAAAGTTTGATAGACTGTGGCGAGCTATCGCAGAGATTCTGATAATTGAGAATACACCAGATTCCTTCGTTTGGTCCTGGTCGGCTTCGGGTCAGTACACTGCTAGTTCTGAATACTGGTTACTCAGTCAGGGGCGGCTCTGTTTTCCCACCGCGTCTTACATAGTGGAAGTGTTGGGCACCCCTAAAATGCAAGTTGTAAGGATATCCAGGGTCAACATCAAGTCTAAACGAGGCCCTCGTGTCACCCCCTCAGGAGACTCGCGGGCGACTAGGGTTTTCCGCGGCGCCGCCACCCTTCCACCCCGTTCCTTCCCTTGCCGCCACCGGAGACAGGCAGACAGACGTCGGGAAAGCCCATGCGAGTGCCGGGGAAGGTGGCGGCGGGGATCTCGGCGCTCCGCCCACTCTTGGAGGCCCGCGGTTCCTTCAGCGGGGAACCCAGCCGGCGAGGTGGCGTCATCGGGCGGCAAGCGACGTTCCTAGGAGGGTGCTAGCCAGTGTGCTCGGTCCCGCGGGCGGCAGGTCGCTGGTGGAGTCCTGCCGTAGCGCAAAGTTCTTCTACTTCAGATCTGGAGGATCGAATCCCTTCTTTCCTTCTACCTCTCTCTCACCGTACATGTGGCTCGTGCGTTTGCCGTCTCCTATGGCGGTGAGTGCTAGTGGTCTGCTTGGGGCCCGAGGGAAAACTTGGCTGGTCCGGCCGGCCCAGCGGCGGAGATGCCCAAGGACGCCGCTTTCCTCCCTGGAGGCGTAGCTGAGATCCCCAACTCTCCACCCCGACCCCCTCCCCGGGTGAAAACCCTCAATCCACTTCGGATTTGGCAGTGGCGGCGCCGTGCACGTCGTGACCTTCCTAGAGGCGCTGTCAGGGGCGAAGGGGCTCGGATGGGAGGTTCTGCAGGTGAGCGGTTGATGTTTGCTTGCGTTTCGAGTTGTGCAGTGTGCTGCATGTGGTAGGTACCGGCGTATCGACAGGTTGGTGCTCTCCGGTGGTGGCGGCGTGTGTCACTCAGTCCCGGCGGTGCGGCATCTTGATCCTGACGGAGGGGGATAGGATTCCCCTTTCCGGTAGCAGTGGTGTGACGAAATCCGGAGACAGCCAGTTCTTCACAACGGTGGTGCTCTGTTTCCCTTGCCTCTTCCATCTGCTCGGTCCCCTGCTGCCTCCTCTTCGGCGTCCGAATCAATGAAGTTTTCCTTCTCCAACTAGTTGGGCTTGGACCGTGGCTGTGTGCGGGCAAGGAACATCCCAATTCGAGGTGGTTGCCCTATGTTCACCTTTTGTTGTGAGGCAGCATTCTTCTAGCTCATGGGTGAGCTTCTTCGAATCCCAATGGTACGGCGCCTACAAGCCATGGCGACGAGGTAGGGTCCCTCTTTGGTGACAGAGAAGGAAGATGATGTGTCCCCTCCTAGGTGTTCCTGGAGCAAGGTCCATTTTCGATGGTGCCTTTGTCCTACTCTGCTGCTCCGTTCTTGATTTCTATGATCCTAGTGTGGAGTGCTCGGCCTCTAGCAAGTTGTTATCTTTATTCTCATTTCATTGGCTGCATTTGGAGGTTGTAGTTCGTGTGTGCTTTCCAGCATACCCCATTGTACCAGTTTGGCTGTTGTAGTTTGGGTGTGATTGTTGTAACTTTGATGGCTTTGTTAATTCAAAGTCGGGCTCTTCGCGAGCCTCCGTTCAATAAAAAACATCAAGTCTAACTCGACTAGCTTAGATCCATATCAAAAATAAATAAAAAATCATATGCGTGAATTAGAACTCCTACGTCCAGCTAGAAGAAGAAAACTTGGAATAGGACACATGCATAAAGAAACTCCAAGTTACTCAAGCTCAGCAGAGGCACCCGAGGGGTTTACGACCCCACCGTTTTGAAATTCAAGGAAGAGAAAGGTTCAATTTTGCCAAATCGGAGGCTCGTAATCCTGGTGTGGTTTACCGGCCTAGGAATTGTAACTGACATTACTGATTATTCCAACCGAGTAATAAAGCATGCTTTCCCTCTAATAGCTGGATCAATGAGTAGTTTTTAAGAAAATTAGAACTTTGATATGCGCATTCTCAAACTTGAGAATTGAGTCACAAATTTTTAGGCGTAGCAGTTCCTTCTTATGTCACTTAACCCGTATGATTTCGCTAAAAGTTTGGCACTGCACAGAGGAAAGTTGACAAGTTGCAGTCCAGTGTACATAAATCATGCCCTGAGCAAAGCGCATCTGGAAAACCTACTACCACTCAGAAATAGTAGATCCATATGCACAAACAAAGATTAAGGGCAACTAAACCAACAACAAATGCATGCAACGAACCATTACAGCAAACAAGTACGCTTACACAAATCTGCTTAAAGCCATATATCCACTGGTCCGTGACGCAATAAGGGTCCTGAACCAGATACAACAAACCATTATCCCCTCATGTATAAATGCTCTTGCAAGCAGCAGCTACCACAAAGAGAGTGCTTGACGTAATAAACGAAGCAGCGGGTACCAAGTGGTCCACTTGATAAGCTATTAACAAAAAATTACAATAAATGGAGCAGCGGGTGGCCGTTACCCCATCACATGTTCCAAATGATAATCCCTTTTATGACCAAAGGTAAACTGCAAACGGAAACGCCCAGTATGCATGTCACATCAAGCAGCTTAGCCAGCCTTTCAGTCCACACAACCTCACGCCTGACAAAAGAAAAAAGAGGTTATTAAGACATTCATCATATACAATATTTTGAGTACTAACATTAAAATGAAAGTTGTTTGACGCTTGTACCTGAAGTTTGTCAACTGTCTTGTCAAATCGTCATAACGTGCTCGCTGAATCATGTACCAGTCTCTAGAGTTCTACTCCCTCCGTTCGGATTTAGATGTCGCGACTGCTGTACATTATGCATTTTGCAAACATGTCCTTATACTTTTGAATCATTTGAAAAACGCCCCCGTCTCCTTCCTCAGTTCTCCACCGTCGCTCGCGCGTCGCCGGCTCCGGCCACCATCCCCCGTCTTCCTCCCCCGTTCTCCTCAGCACCCAGAGAGAGTCTCCGCGCGTCGCAGGACCCAGCCGCCTGTGCAGGAGACGACCTGCGTCGTCGCGGAGGAGACGCGCAGGACCTCCACGGAGGCGCCTTGCGCTGCCGCCCAGCTGCGCAGCCGCCATGGGTGTGCCCTCGCCTACCTGAGCAGCGGGATTGCTCCTAAAGTTCTTCCTCTTCGTCACCTCCCTCTGAATCGAGCCAAGAAGCAGTAAATCGACGACTAGGTCCTCGATTTGGTCCGCCTTGGCCGCCGTCGCCGCGGACAATTTTGGCCGCCGTCGCGGCGCTGGGTCTTCGTCGCCGCTCTGGCCCAGGGTCTTCATCGCCGCGTTGGCCCTGCTCAACCTCTCCTCCAAGCCCAGGGTCTTCCTCTCCGCGCTGGCCCTCCTCCGAAGGTAGCGCCCGCCCTCGCCTCTGTTGCTGCTGGTATTCCCCGCCCCCGCCTCTGTTGCTGCTGCTGCTGAATTAAAGAGAACTTGATTGTAAAGCTGAATACTGAATTAAAGATCATGAATACTGAATACTTGAAAGAGTAGAAGCAAAACTGGATTGCTGAATACTGAATACTGAATTAAAGAGAACTTAATTGCTGCTGGTATTCCTCTCCCTGTTTGATTGTAAAGCAAAACTGGATTAAACAGAACTTGAATACTGAGTGTTGCTGGTAACACAGTTACACTGAATACTGAACGCTGGTAACACAGTTGCTGCTGCTGGTATTCACATGCACTTCCAGAAATTATTCAGTACAGAACAGTTTTATTCAGGCCCATTGCTTGTTCTGCACTAGAAAATGATTCAATGTCCTCCTTGTACAATTTGGGCATTATTCAGTACAGAACAGTTTTATTCAGTACAGAATTTGGGAGTAGATGCAGATATGTTCTGAATGCAAAATAAGTGGAACATTTGGTGCCACTGTTCCTAGTCCACTACAATTCCTAGCATTTTGCTTCCAATGATGCAGATATGTTCTGAATGCAAAATAAGTGGAACATTTGATGCTCCTGATCGATGCTCCTGATTTGCTAGGAACAGTTTTATTCAGTGGAACATTTGCATTATGCATTTTGCAAACATGTCCTAAATGCAAAATAAGTGGAACATGTCCTGAATGCCAAATGTCATTCCACTGTTCCACTTATCTAGGAATTGTAAAAGAAACAAAGCTTTTAACAGCTGCTCTTTGTTTACTCTCAAGTCTGAACAAAAGACAGCATGGTGTAGGCTCAAGCAAGCAGCCCATCACTACCTATTTGTTCTGCAATAACCAATGAAGCAAATAACCAATGAAGCAATAACCATCAGTCTAGCAAACAATTCTTGTGGAGAGAACTATTTTCAGGTGCCTCTTTGATTTAGCTGATTTAACTTGACCAGAATGTTCTTTCTTATTGGAACATGAACAGTTACCTGAGCAAGTGCTCCACCGCCGCAATGATGTTTGGGATTGATCTCAACATGAGTCCTCCACAAGATGATGCCTCAGAACCTGCAGATCAACAGGAAGAACACAACAGTCAACAACAATACAACAATGAGGAACCAGTCAATAATGAAGCAACAGGTACTACCTCCAAAAGTTTTGCATTTTCATTTTCATTTTCATGGTCTACTCCTATTATTTGCAATAGCTACATGACTTATCTTTTGCTCCTTATTTGACAGGGGAAGAAGCAAGTGGTGTAGAGGAAGCAATTCATGAAGAAGCAAGTGGTGTAGAGGAAGCAATTCATGAGGAAGCAAGTGCTGTACAGAAACCAATTCATGGGGAACTCACAAATGAGGAGAGATATGGTATTTATTTTGCACTCACGGTGATCAAGACCCAAAATGGACAAGTTCTGAAAAAAGACAAGGAGGTCATTGCTAGCCTACTCGATACAACTACTATTTGCTTCAACTACTCGATACAACATAGCCTACATGGACGAAAAGTGGTTCAACATGACTGGAGAGGTGAACAACTACTATTTGCTTCCCGAAGAACCCGACCCCTTGCGCACATTGCATCATAAGGATAGCATCGCCAAGGTGATGTTTCTCGCTGCCGTGGCTAAACCAAGATACGGCGAAGGTGGTGAGGTCACTTTTGATGGAAAGCTCGGTATTTAGGCTTTTGTCACAGAGTCTCCTGCTCAAAGAACAAGTGAAAATAGAGATAAAGGGACGCTTGAGCTCAAATCATTGAAAGTCACACGAGATGTAATGAGGTATTACATGTGTGAGAAACTTATTCCTGCGATCCAAGAGCGCTGGCCGGACGAAGATGAAGGACGGACAATCTATATCCAACAAGATAATGCCACACCACATATTCTTCCCGATGACCCGGTTTTCCGACAAGTCATAGAACAGACTGATTTGGATATTAAGTTGCTTCAACAGCCTCCAAACAGTCCCGACATGAACATTCTTGATCTCTGCATATTCAGGTCTCTCCAGTCCCACACCGATAGCAGAGCACCTCAAAGCATCAGGGAACTGATAGAAGGTGTGGAGGAGGAATATCGAAACTACCCGGTTGATAAGCTAGCTAGAAGCTTCGTGACGCTGCAGTCATGCATCCGAGAGGTAATGAGAAACAAGGGAGCGATAAACTACTCGATCCCTCACATGAACAAGGAACGCCGGCAGGCAGAAGGACGGCTTCCTATAGCTCTATCTATCGACCGTGAGCTAGTTGAACAGACCATAGCCTTTATACAAGAGGCAGAAGCAATCTTAGCAGCAGAAAAAGAGCAAAAGCAGCAGGAAAAGAGCAGCAAGAAAAGAGCCGCAGCAGCCTTGAAGAAGCAGAAACACCCTTCGAATACCAGCAGCCTCCAAGCAGCAGGAAAAGAGAACCAGGAGCCTTCAAGCAGCAATAAAAGAGCACCAGCAGCCTCCAAGCAGCAGGAAAAGAGCAGCTCTTCTTTACTTGGGGTCAGCTAGTGCTCTGGTTGGTGCTAGGAATGACCAGTTGGTGCTAGTCCAGTTGGTGCTAGGAATGACATTTGCAGCCAGGTGATTTTGGCAGAAGATTCAGATAAGTGGAACAGTGGCAGCTTCCAATCATAATTACAGAAGACTCAGAGTACCATAGCATTTGTTAGATTCAGAGTACACTAAGTCTGAATTTGTTAGATTCAGAGTACCATAGCATTTCTGAACTTTTTTAGACCGTGGTTATGTGGCAGGGGGTGTGATTTTAGGTTTTTCTCCCTAGGAGGAGCTTTTTATGGTGAAATTTTTGAGCACTGGAGACACAGACTTCATTCATTTTTTCTGAATTTAAAAGTGTGTTTGTTGTACAGACTGAATTTGTTCATTCATGCACATTATAAACTACTCCCAGGAGTTTTTCTGTTGTCCCTGTGCTTTGTTGTTTGATATTGCTCGTCCCATATCCTCTGTAAGACCATGCATGCTTGTTCTATTTTCTCAGTTAACAAACAGTGTCAATTTTATAGTTGAAACTGAATCAAACAAATCTAACTGGGGTGTTATAATTGGCTGTCTAATATATGTACTCCAATAATTGGGGTGTCACTAATATAATTGGGGTGTTATAACTGGAGTATCTTGCTAGTTTCATTCTGGAGTAGCTGACTTTTTCCCTACCTTTTTTTGACAAGCTTGTCTGTCAAGAAAAGTACCCAGATATGGACTGGCACAAGGCCTACAAACAAACAACTAAGCCCACAAACAACCAAACAAATAACCCTACAATCAAACTTTCTCCTGACTCCTGAGTTCTGAAGCCTTTTTACTCCTAAGGGTAATGTGCAGGTAATCTCCCTATGCTACATCTAGCTAAAATCTGAATTTATTTATCTACCTGATGTTTAATTTTTCTCTGTTTGCAGATCAGTGGGAGATTGGACAAGAAGATTATGGAGAGGAATGTTTCTATACTACTGGCAGGGGGTAAGGACTTGGACTACTGGCAGATTATATAACATTGCCAGTTTGAAGACAGAAACATCAAACATGATGCTTGGACAGACTCACTCAGTTCTAGGCTGCTCCACGAGTAATAGAGGGAGAAATTCAGTCTACTCTACGATCAAAATTCAGAGTATCTTCGATCAAAATTCAGTCTACTCTGATGATGCCACAAGAAGAATTCAGAGTATCTTCGATCAAAATTCAGAGTATCTCTTATGGTGCCACAAGATAAAAATTCAGAGTATCTCTTATGGTGCCACAAGATAAAAATTCAGAGTTCAAATAAAAATTCAGAATTCAGAGTATACCTTGACAGAGCAGGGGCATACACTGCTTGCGGCGGTGGAAGAGGCCGAGCCACTTGAGCCGCACGTCGACGTCCTCCTTGGTGAGCTTGTCGGCGTCGATCTGCTCCATGGGCAGCTTGGTGAGCTTGTGAGGCTGGTGCGGTACTTCTCCTTGAGCACCCAGTACCCGCCCTCCCGCTGCAGTGCTGCTCCACCCGTGGCTCCAGCCGCTCCGCCGGGACGGCCGAGGCCGACGGCGAGGCGGCCGACGACGACGGGGCGGAAACGGCCGCGCACTGGAAGGGGCGGGCGCGGTTGGGCCGGTGCTGGGACGACGACGTCGCCGCGTGGGCCGAGGGCGGGAGGAAGCTCTGCAGGGAGGCCGAGTACGCCATGGCCGCTGCTTGTGGGAAGGTTGCTGCCGGCGTCGTGTTGGTAGTGGTCTGGATCTGGCGCCTTCGGCCTCGCATCGACGGAATCCGTCGCCGGCTTGAACTCAAAGGTCCAAGCTTTTTGGAAGTTCGTTGCAGGAAGGAGGAGAGGAGCGCGGCGAGGCCACCGAAGGTGGGGGAGGAGAGCGCGGAATCCGTGGTGGGGGGAGGGGGGAGAGCGCGGCGGCGAGCCGGAGAAGAGCACAGAGCGGACCGCGGCGGCCAGCCGAAGAAGAAAGTGAGGGCGAGGACCGCGGGTTCGGTCGGAAATAGATGGAGGGGGTTTTCGCAAAAAAGCAGTCGCGACATCTAAATCCGAACGGAGGGAGTACAATTTAACAACAAAGTAAAAGAAGCTGAGAAGCTAATATCTGGTGCAAGATTTAGCCTTTTTATCCTTATATGTCATGTAGGATACATACAGGGGCACAGGCACGAAAATATCAGGAGAAGCTTAGAAGGGAATATCTTGAGTATTTGCAGCGCTTAAGCTCTTGAAATAATTACACCTAAGTTCACATATTACACTAGGTTCACACCTTCTTTTTCAACTAACGGCTGCAAAGAATAAAAAACGTTTATTTGCAAGCATTCCTAACTGTTAGGTACCCGGAAAAAAGTATGGTAGGTCGGACCCAAGACCCCCTGTTCCCCTCGCGTCGCTCCCGCGAGCGACCGAGGGGACGCACCCGCCGCCGGCCTCTAGGCCTCCTCCTCCCCTCCCTCCCCTAGCCTCCGCCGGTCTGCACCGCCGGGCAAAGCCCGGTTGGTGCTGGCAGCGGCGGGGCCTCTTCTCTCCCTGGCGCGGCGGAGATTGGAGCGGGCCGGCATACCTGCGAGGAGGCGCGTTGCTGGACCGGGGCGGCGCGGCATCTGGGCTGCTCGGCGACGCCCGAGCTTCCTTGGCGGCGGGGTGGGTTCTGCTCGTGGTGTTCTGTGGCGGCGGGGTGTGCTCGGGGTGGTGGTGAGTGGCAGCCAGATCCGATCTGGGATGGGGCGTCTCCTCCGACCGTTGTTTCGTAGGCAGCACGGGCTGTGGCGGCGCGGGCCGGCCGCCTCCGGTGGCTGCGGGCGCTAGTGGGGGTCTGGTGTGGTGGTTAGGCTGGTCGCCGGCGGCCTAGTCATGGCCCCCCGGTGGGGGTCAGCTGGTGGTTGCGGCGGCCGGCCGTGCTGGTGGTTGTGCGTGCCCGACGACTCCCGCGCTTCGAGCTCGCCGGGTGGCGCTGGTTGGGCAGTGGCCCGGCGTGGCTGCTGCCCCGACCGTGGGTGGCTCCACAGCGGCTTGGCAGGTCGACTGCGGCGGCAGCTGGCATGTTCCGGTGTCGGTTCGTCCGTAGTTGACTCGTGTCGGCCTTTGCTTCCTCTCCTCATCGTCCAGGCGTTACTTCGTCGAAGGGTTATCCTTCTCCTAGCTACGGTCGATCGCTCGTCTCGCAGCCCGGTGCGGCAGGACCGACCTCGTCTCGCACCCGGTGCGGCAGGACCGACCTCGTCTCGCGCACGGTGTCGCAGGACCGAGCTCATTTCGCGCACGGTGCAGCAGGACCGAGCTCGTCTCGCACATGGTGTCGTATGACCGAGCTCGTCTCGCACCCGGTGCTGCAGGACGGGTCGATGGAGGCCAGTTTTGGCCGGCCTTTTGGGTCTTGGCGCTAGGGCTGCCCAGGGGTGTGAAAGGCAGGACCTTTCTGCTCGTCTCTTTGGTTGGGGTAGCGGCGGATCTTGGGTGAGGTGGTGTCAAGGTCTTGGATGCCGGGGCGGCGGTCTTGGTGGTGGTAGCGCGGTGCTCATGGGCACAGCTCGTGGCTTGGTGCTGCCCGGTGGCCATGGCCGTGTGGTCGGCGTGGTAGCTGGGGTGTGGCGTTCAATGGCGGTGAGTGTTGGCCAGGGTGAAAACCTGCTCTATCTTCGGACAGACCGGTGGCGGCGAAGCTCGTTCCCTTCTTAAAGGTGTCATCACGGCTCTCACTGCCCGTCGTGCTGCTCCAGGGGAAACTCTGATCCTCGGATCGGGCGGTGGTGGCGCTCCGGTGTCGTATCCTTCCTGAAGGCGCTGTCTTGGAGCCCACGGTTCGTCATATGCGACTTCATTTCTTCGCGGTGACGTGTTCCCGGTTGAGCCCCCGGTTGCTCTTGTAGTGCTAGGGGTGGTGGTGTTGTGATCAACGCATATGTATCCTGCCTTGGGTGTGTGCGTGTGTTGTGGTGGCGTGCGTTTGTACTGGGTTGTTGTTGATCATTGATTTATATATAAAGCTGGGTGAAAGTCTTTTTCGGTAATTGTTAGTACTCTAATTTCAGATCTTACAAAACTTACACCGTACTGGACATATAATTTGCCATCATCCCAAAATAAAGTAGTCAATCTTCTGCTTAACACTTCTATGTCAGCACAAATACCTATGTGTCTCTCGTACAAATCCAAATCCGGGAATAACTACAATACGAGGAAGGCGAGCGCCAGCCTCATGCGAAGTCAAAATGAGAAAAGTTTTCATGACAATACAAATGGTTGTCGCCAATCTCATGCAGAGTGAAAAGGGGAAAAAAGTTCATGACAATACAAATTGTTGTCAAGTTAGGATGATCTCTAACAGCCACATCTCTTTAAAATACTTCGAACAAGGATAGTCACTAGACAACTTGCATGTGCGTCATAATACCCAATAAATAAATTATGAATATGTAGTTGATGGTAGATATATAGTGATATTAATTTGGTAGTGTGCACAGTTATTAATTTGGTAGATATATAGCGTTTTTTTTTTTTGTGAGCTCCTCGATCGGATGTTATTTTCTGATGAAATTTTGCAGGAACCTCAAACACTTGATAGCGTTTGATGTTGCAAAATCAAGTCTCATTAAAAAATCAACAAGCCTTATAAACATGGTGCATAGGGAGAAAACATGGAATTAGATACCCAGCAATCTGCCTGAGCCTTTTTATATTCAATTCATTAGCTAGCCATGCAAGTATGCGGCTCTGTACCAAGGGCTTGCTCTTTTTGCAATCTATGTAACGTGATAGAGTTTCTGAATTATTGCCGCTCAACCAAACAACTAGTAAGAGATTACCGATCTATTGGCCGATTTGCAGGAATACAAACAGATGGAAGCTCTAGCACTACCTACTCCAACTAGTAATTTCTTGAGCGAGCGTGGTGAGAAGGGAGAAAGAGCACGCCTTGATGGAGGAGGAGGAGGAGCAGCAGGAGCAGGAGAAACGGAGGGCCCGAGAACCGGAAGGCGGCGGAACGCGAGGGGCCGACGGTAGCCGGGCAGCGGCAGCCGCGGGGATCCGCATCTTTGCAGCCAGGCTGCGTAGCGCCATGATCAACCGGATTTGGCGGGACCGATCGAGGACGAGGCTAGGGTTTGGGATTGGCTTGTCTTCTCTTCTGTCTGGAGATGGAGGTTCCTGTTAATTTGCTTTAGATGTCCCGTACGTATTGGATATTGGATGGAAGACGGAGATAAAGGAGATTTGGATCAAATCCAAACCCCACTTGTGCTTGATCGAGAGACGGAGATGAAGGAAATATTGAATTGTCAAAAAAAAGAAAGAAACATCGACCACGGGCGGCAGCCACCACCCCGCCTCCATCCATCTTCCGCTTGCCTCCGGTGCAGCGGTGCTTCTGCTCCAAGCCTAGTCGAGCGCGCTTTGGACGGAAGAGACAGAGACGACGCAGGGAAAGAGGAGGCCAAGCCCAATCCCAAACCCAAACCCCTTAATTTACAATCTCAAATTGACAAGTTTTCTTTCTTACATAACTATATTTTGTTGTTACTCAGAATGCGAGTTGTTTCAAGAAGCAAGTTTGACCTCTTGGTTCCTGCTCGTGTGTGTGGTGTAGTGAGTTTTTTATTCATGAACTAAACACCTCAGTGTAAAGGATTTTATTTGATCTCTTTTACTGTTATAAAAACGTTTTTTTATCGTCTCAGCAGTGAGCATCCAACCGCATGTCGTCTTGCAGCGCAGGCTTGTTCTGTAGACAGACTGCCAAAGCATCATACTGTCCCTGAAATCAAATTCAAATTGAAATCATCGTGAGCGTATTTCACTCTTCTTTCAAACTCCATGTAGGCGGCAGCTTTGCGAATGCACTCGACTGCAGCGATGGACGGTTGTGATCGGCAGACGAAGGAAGTCACTGGCCGCTTTGGCTCAGGACATAGGCATAAGGAAGCCCGTTACTGCAAGCCGGTGTGGTGCAAGACGTCAACAAACTCACTCGGAGTAACAAAGCATGATTTCACTCAACAACGCAAGGAAACACTACACGACATTGTGGAGATACACTGTAAATTTCTAGTAATAAATTCAAGACTTCTAAGGAAGTCAATGGGTTGGGGGGAAGGAAATACACTAAAAAGGAAAAGATAAAATTTGGTAGTTTTTAAGAAAATTGGAACCTTGAAGTGCACATTCTCAAACTTGAGTAACAGGTGAGTTGCAAAATTTCAGGCCAGGCAGTTCCTGCTTATGTGGGAATGCTTATAATCTTAAGCCATATGATTTCGCTAATAGCTTGGCTCTGCACATAGCAAAGTTAGCGCTGCACACAGCAGTCCAGCGTACATAAACCAGGCCCCTGATCAAAGGGCACCTGGAGAAACCCAACACCACTCAGAAACAGTAGCTCCATAGGGACAGACATAAGTTAATCGGCAAACAAGTGCGACAAACCATTACAGCAAACAAGTACGCTTGCACAAATCTACATAAAGCCATAATCACCAGGTTATCCGCGACGCAATGCGGGTCAAGACACAGACGCAACAAGCCATTATTCCCATATGGTTATCTGCTCTTGCAAGTCGGGCAGTTACCACGAAGAGAGTGCTGAACTACGAGTTCACATGCATCAGCAGTAATAAACGAAGCAGTGGATGGCTGCGACCCCCTCACATTCTCCGAATGGCAATCCCTTTTAAGACCAAAGGGCCAACGATAAAAGGCGTACCCAGCACGTGTACCACATTAAGCAGCTTAGCTAGCCTTTCAGTCCACACAACCACACGGCTGCCAAAAAGAAAAAGGAATCGAGGCATTACATATCATATTCAACCTTTTGAGCAGTAATATCAAAATGAAAGTTGTTGAAGCTTATACCTGTAGTTTTTTAACTCTCTTGTCACACTGTCATAGCGTTCTCGCTGAAGCAGGTACCAGTCTCTAGCGCTCTACAATTTTAACAACAAAGCAAGAGAAGCTGAGAAGGTAATATCCGGTGCAAGATTTAGCCTTGTTATCCTTACATGTCCTGTAAGGATACAGGGGAACGAAAAAATCAGGAGACAAGAGTATTTGCAGCACCATAAGCTCTTGAAATCATTACACATGATAAATACGCATATTTGCGGAGCATTCCTGACTGCTAGTACCCTAATTTCAGAGCTTACAAAACTTACAGCATACATGACGTATAATTTGCCATCATCCCAAAATCAAGTAGTCAATCCTCTGATTAACGCTTTTTAAGTCAGAACAAATACCTATGCGTCTCTTGTGCAAATCCATGAATAACTAAAATATGAGAAAGTCATGCTGGTAGTTCACAAATTCTGGGCACCAGCCTCATGCAAGGTAAAACCGATCAACGTTTTCATGACAATACAAATGGTTTTCATCTTAAAATGTGCTGTAACATCCCGTCAATCTCGTGCAGAGGGAAAAGGGGGAAAATTTCATGACAATACAAATTGTTGACAAGTTAGAATGATCTCTAACAGCCACATCTCTTTAAAATACTGCCAACAAGGATAGTCACTAAACAACTTGCATGTGCATCTATGCATAATTTGTAACAGTGAAAGCATGGCGACCATGAAAACCATGCGTTTGAAAAGGGCAAGACCACCAATGCAGATGAACAAGTGCATAGAAGGTAAGAAGCATGTAGCAAGTATCAACTGCAATGGGAGATTACTGACGAGCCTCCTACAGTTGACAGCATCCCTTTCTTCTTGCAAATAGGCTCATGGACGGGGGAGCTAAAGCACAGACATAATCCCTCCAGGCGGGTTTATACGTACTATTAATCTTGTCTCAAGTTGACCAAGTTTATACAAACAAAAAAAAATCAATACACACATTACCCAATAAATATATTAGGAATAAATATGCAGTTTGATGATAAATGTAGCTGAATGATTTGGTAGTGCAAAATCATATATTCACCCCTTAAAAGGGATTAATTTACAATCAAATTTCATTAGCTAGCAATGCAGGTATGCATGCGGCCTTGCACCACGGGCGTGCCTTTTGGGATCTACGTAACGCAACACAGTTTCTAAATTGCTCAGCCAAACAAGTAACAACACAGCAGCAAGGCTTGAATATGCTAAGGGCGAAACTTTTGGTCACGGCGAAGGGTCTAGATCCGGAGCCGAGGAAATCAAAGAAATCATCGGTCTATTTCGTTGATTGGCAGGCATACAGGCGGAAGCTCTAGCACTAGAAGGAGCATACCTTACTGGAGGAGGAGAAAGGGAGGGCCCGGGTGCCGAACGCCGGCGAAACGCGAGGGGCCGACGGGAGCCGGGCAGCGGAAGCGGCGGCGGCGGCGGGGATCCGCGTCTTCGCGGCCAGGCTGCGTAGCGCCATGGTGAGGCCGACCGAGGATCGAGGCTAGGGTTTGGGATTGGCTTGGCTTCTCTTCTCTTCTCTTCTCTTCTCCTCTCCCTGGAGATGGAGGCTTCCTCTTCCCCTTGCGGGTCTCGTCCTCTAGTCGCGCTGTCTCCTCCACAAAACGGGCCCCCCTCGTGGACGGGCCGGGCCGGGCTGGATCACACACGTCGCGTGGACCTGAAAATCCGTGGACTAGCTGAACTCGCGGGCGTAAAGACTCTGACCCACACAAATGAAATGGTCTGCTAAATAAGAAAACAAATGAAGTGAGAGATTATTATTGCAACCAGTACTATTGTTTTATGGGAACTTGCTGCAGATTAACACGTCCAAACGGAGCTTCGGCTGTCTATGCATTGTGCTTCATCATGACGGGTATGATAGGTTCTGTTCAATTTCGCATTTTAACCTAACCGGCAAGCAAATGAGGTTGCTCATAGTTTAGTTAAACTTGGTTATGATAGTAATAGTTCTTGTAATTGGGTCCATGAACCCCCGGACTTTCTGGTTAATGCTCTTGTGAACAATGTGACCTTTTTACCAAATCAATAAAACGAGCCATGATGACATTTTCTAAAAAAAAGCCTTATAACTTTTGTTCATGCAGTCTTCCCTATCAAGAATGTATGCTACTTTTTTTTTGTGAGAAAACTTCTGATCTATTCATCTTCAATCACGGCAGTACAACAAACATCAGAAATAATAAAAATTACATCCAGATCCATAAACCACCTACCAACGACTATAAGCAAGCCAAAGGCGTGCCACCGCCATCGCCTCTCCCTCGTCGGAGCAGTACTACCTCGCGTATCCCACCTTGTGATCATCCAGAGACCGTAGCATAGTCTTCACCTCTTCAATGAGAAAACCATGTGTGAACCAGTCCCTCTTCAAATATGTCAGGGACTGTATGATGCATTCGCATCCCATCTCCAGAACAAGCCTACGAACGCCTATATCCTTGCCATGGTGATCACGCATGATCGCACCACCACCACCACCACAACACAAGCGCTTGTCTGGAGCACCATTAGCACTTGCCTTCACATGTCCCGCCTCTGCCTTTTCCCATCGCTCACCACTAGTTCATCTACGTGTCGTCGCCCCCACGTTTTCATGAATAGCTTGCTACTCCTCGATGAGCCTACATAGTAGAATCAAGAATCCCAAGTCCTACCGACCCAATCATCGTGGTCGGGGCCTTCCACCCTACAAAGTCACTCCCATGTCCTGCAACCCCCCCCCCCCCCCCTCCCCTCGGTGACAATTTAAATTTGGAATTATATATATTAAAAACGAACCTTGGCACTAGGAATATATGTGGTTTTAGTGTTCTTAATAGTAACCTCCCTCGTCTTAG
This sequence comes from Thinopyrum elongatum, assembly GCA_011799875.1. Lineage (NCBI taxonomy): Eukaryota > Viridiplantae > Streptophyta > Magnoliopsida > Poales > Poaceae > Thinopyrum > Thinopyrum elongatum. The sequence continues at coordinate 547,428,257 of CM022302.1, read as the reverse complement.
CGAGGGTGAGGCTAGGGTTTAGGATCGACTTATCTTCTCTTCTATCTATAAATGGAGTCTTCATCTTTTCCTTGCAGATATCCTCTTCTTATACGTCTTCTCAATCATGTTGTTTGCTCCACAAAATGCAAGCCCTCGTTGGCTGGAGTGGGCCGAGCTGGATCACCCATACCGCATCAAGGCTAAATCTATGACGCTATCTCTATCTATGGAAATGCTTTAAAGAAAACAAACATGTTATACTATTCAATACCCAGGGTGCAGAATAAGTTATTCTTCACCCGTCGTAATGTTACGATCGTTTCATAAATAAATTACATTTAGAATACAAAAAGTTACATTCATATTGATTCACTACCTAAAATTTGGCATAAGAAAACAAATATATAGGTCATAAGACCAGAAAAACTGCATTTTATGTATATTTTACACTATGTTTTTATGTTTGCAATTTTACGTAATATAAAATAAATTTTATGGCGATTATATATTTTCTTACATTCTACTTTTATGTATGAAATAAGACCAAAATTACATAACATAAAATTACGGTGCATTGATGTTAAAATAGAGGGGGTGAAGAATAACTAATCCTCACCCAGGGTGACTGTGACGACCCCGGCTTAATCATGCACTAATCATACACGCAAATGCGCACGATCAAGCCTAAGGACTCACTTGAAGATATCACAACACAACTCTAAAACATAAAATAAAGTCATACAAGCTTAATATTACAAGCCAGGGCCTCGAGGGCTCGAATACATAGCTCGATGGCATACAAACGTCAGCGGAAGCATTAGATATCTGGGTACAGATATATTACATAGAGAGAATTAGGCCTTCACAGAGGCGGGGTAAAATAAAATACTACGATCGAAAGGCGTAGGCCTCCTGCCCTGGACCCTCCGATCCTACTCCTGGTCGTCGAACAGCTCCTCGTAGTAGTAGTACTCGCCAGGCGGGTAGTAGTACTGGTCGTCGGCTGGGGCTTCTGGCTCAGGGGCTCCGTCGTCTGGTGGCATCAAATGGAATATGGGGAAAAAAGAAAATAAAGCAAACGTGAGTACTCATCCGAAGTACTCAGCAAGCAAGGATCTACATTACGTATGCATCATTGTCAAAGGAATGACTGAATATGTGGACTGGGCTGCAGAAATGCCAGAATAGAGGGGGAAAGCCTAGTCCTATCGAAGACTAGCATCTTCAACAATCTTCAGCAGTCTTTCAGCACTAGGAGAGAGCAGATTACATAAGTAAAGTAGTAGTATTATTAGTAGTAGTATCATCAACCTCGACCTGAGATCCTTTCTCGACTCCCTGCGAGAAAGCAATCCCAGAGCCGTACTATCCAATTCTCACCACATGTTCTAGTTGTACCGATCGGGATACAACTCCGAGTGTCCGTTACCGTAGGACAGGCTATCGATAGAAGTTTCTTCCCTGCAGGGGTGCACCAACTTACCCACCACGCTCGCTTAACTCTGGCCGGACACACTTTTCTGGGTCATGCCCGGCCTCGGCTAAGCAACACGCCGCAACCCGACCTAGGCTTATAAGAGAGGTCAGCACGCCGGACTAAACCTATGCCCCCAGGGGTCTTGGGCCATCGCCCCGGGAACTCCTGCACGTTACGGGGTCACCGAGAGCAGACCTAGCAACCCCTTATACAAGCGCGGTTGCGTTACCAGTCCAACTCGGCGTGCGCCGCTCCTTACTGACGTCCAACAAGCTTCGGCTGATGTGTACGACGCAGAACGCCCATACTATGCCCACGTGATGGTTAGTGCTATCGGCCAGAGGCCCCTCGGATCAAATATCCAAACCGTAGTGGATTAGGAGCGCGCGGAAACGAGCAGAGACTCACGATCGATGTGACCCCGTCGCCCCGTCTCGAGGACTTGCGGCAAGGGCTAAGAATGCCCGGCCACGCCTCGTAGTTATCTCGCGGGCACCATCCAGGTCAACCCGACTCCACATCACTTCGCGTTAAGCTCGCGCGGGTACCCCTCAGGGCCGACCCGTCTTTAGTATCGTGGTTCATAGTCAAGTCATAATATCCAAGGTAACTGTGTGTCTGACACCGAAGGGAACCATGAGGAATCACCCTCGATGGAGTTCCCGCTCGATGTTATCATCAAGGTGAACGAAGGAGGAATCACCCTCGAGGTCCACACTTGAGAGGTTGCGCGACGATGTCGTTATCGGGGGTGGTGTAGGAGGAATCACCCTCGCTTACCACGACCGAGTAACTAACCTACAAGGTTAACATCAGAAGGGCTAACGAGGTATCACCCTCGGCACTCGACGGTAACCCAGCAGTGTCGGCAACTAAGGGGTAGTGATGTGCGGTGCCAGGGTCTCGTCTTCAATCCCGATGATCGGGTCTTCTGATGTCCAGCAGGGCAGTCGGGATCAAGTGGAGGTCTCTGTCGTGTCTCTACCCACCCTATACTAAGCAGTCTAGGATAACCAGTAAGGTAACAAAGCAGGGTACAATAATCAGGCTATGCAGCAGATATAGGAAAACAGTAGCAGTAGCAGTTCTAATGCAAGCATAAGAGAGAAGAGAATAGGCGATATAGGCATGCTCAAAATGGGGGTGCTTGCCTGTTTGCTCGGGGGCAAGGGCAAGGTCTTCAGTGGTATCGTCGGGGACGTAGTCGTACTCCTGTGCGGCGTCTGCCTCGGGAGCTACGTCAACGTCGGGGTCTACCGAGAGAGAAGAGGGGGAAGAAACAGGTAAACATAATGCAAACAAATGCAACACGGTGCGTGTGATGCTATGATGCAGTGCAGGGTTGCCTAATTATGCATCTAAGTCATTTTAGTTATTTTTAGAATTATTCTGGGATTTAATATCCGACGTGTGTGCACTATTCATCTGCCGGATTCGGGTCCGGAGTTACGAGTTCTTCTACGTAGGAGGTTCCGATGGAGAAGCAGACGGCACGATCGTTCTGAGCAACTTTCATGTTTTAACTTTTTCAATCCGAGCTACGGTTTAAAAGTTATTAATTTTTAAAGATTATTTGAATTTCTGGAATTAATTTTTATTTACAGAAAATGAATTATGACGTCAGCATGACATGCTGCTGACGTGAGCAAGTCAACAGTCGGCTGACTAAGTCAAATATGACATGTGGGTCCAGTGGGACCCACATGTCAGTCTCTGTTATCTTAACAGTGCATTTGAATTAATCTAAATTGCTAATTAAGCTTCTGGCCCCACATGTCATAGACTCATTAGGGTAATTAGTTTATTTTTATTTCTAAAACATTTTAATTAGATTAACAGGGAGGTGGGGCCCACGTGTCAGCGACTGGGCCGGTCCAGTCAGCAGGGCTGACCGGTCAGCTGGCCGGTCGGGCCCCTGGGGCCCACGGGTCAGTGACCCAGGGAGTGGCCCCGGGCTGACCACGCCGGCGGGCACCGGAGTAGCTCTGGCGAGCCATTCCCGCGGCGGTTGGTCGCCGGAGTTGACCGGAATCGAGCTACAGAGCTCTGTTCGAGCTGCGCTTAGGCGCGTTCGCTAGCTGGTGATCTCGCGCATCGAGCTGGGGCACTTGCCGGACCAGGGGATGGCCGGAGCTGGGCCGGCGACGAGGTTTGGCGGCGGTGGAGTTCGGGAGATCGGGGAGACGGCTAGGGACCACGACAGGGAGCGTGCGTGCGGGCGCTGTGTTCGCCGTGAGCAGCGAAACACGTCTAGATGATCGGTCGAGCGCGACAACAACTGGGTCGCCGGCGTTAAGCCTCGCGGCGGAGCTCGGTTCGGTCATCGCCGGCGACGGCGCTAGAGGCGTCGAAACGGGGAGGAAACAGAGGGCTTTCGCGGCGAGGCTCACCTAGCGGCTCACGAAAGGCCTCTGGGGGTTTTGTAGCTGCAGAAGGCGTCGGCGGCGTCGGAGAAGACCGGCGTTGGTCGGAGATGCCGTCGAGGAGAACCAGCGCTGCGGCCCTCCTCAGCTCCGCCCAAAGGCACCAGAGGACGCGGTCATTCGTGGCGGAGCTGGCCGACACGGTGGATGGGCGCAGGGTTGCCGGTGGCCGTGCTACCACGCGGTCATGGCGGCGACGGCGTTCGGGCGCGGCGGATCTGAGGAGAGGGAGATTTGAGGGGGGGGAGTGTAGGGGCCAGGGTTCCAGGGGGTGAGGAGAGGCTCGGGGCCGTTCTTATCCACGAGGAGGAGGCAAGGATGCTCGACGCGCGGCGCATCGGCGGCCGCGGCGTCCCTGCGTTCGACAGCGAGGCAGGAGGAGGGGGATGACCTCCTAGCGGGCTGGGCCGCTTACAGTGCGGAGCAGGCTTAATGCACAGTAGTAGTTTAGGCCTTTTCTATTTTCTATATTTTTTGTTTCTTTTTCAGCTAACCTCTTCTGTTTGGAATTAGTTAGGTCTCTTCTGCATTTTTGTAAAATACAAGAATTGTCCCCAATATTACAATGCAATATTCCCTTCCACCAAAAAGTGGTTTGGGCAGAAATGAAGTTTGTTGGAATTTGATATAAATATAAATTTATCAAATATTCTGTTTTTGAGCCTGTTCCAAATTGTTTGAGCCACTTATCCAACTCCAATTATTTTGATATTGGTTTTAGAAATGTTCCTGGATTATTGGCCATTTAATGAACATTTTCCCAACAGAGTTTGAACAACTTTATATTTCACTTTTGAATTTGAGTTGATTTTCAGATGTGAATTTGAATTGGATCATTAACCCTTATGACTTGGCACTGCAAATGATCATGACTTGGCAGTTTTAACAGAGTGTCACAGAGTTTATTACACGGGGGTGTTACAAGTTCTCCTCCTCTAAAAGAAATTCTCGTCCCGAGAATTTAGGAGGTAGAAGGAAAAAGTCCGGGATATTCTTCCCGAAGATGATCCTCGCGTTCCCAAGTGGCTTCGTCTTCAGTGTGATTCGACCATTGCACTTTTATGAACTTGGTCGTCTTCTGACGAGTACGACGTTCAGTTTCGTCGAGGATGCGAATCGGATGCTCCTTATAGGAAAGATCATCTTGTAGCTCGAGCATCTCATGATCCACTGCACGGTGCGGGGATTCCTTGAAGCACTTACGGAGTTGCGACACGTGGAAGACATCATGAATATGGGAGAATCGCGGTGGCAACTCCAATTTATATGCCACCTGTCCCCGTCTAGCCACGATGCGGAAAGGACCAATATAGCGAGGAGCTAGCTTGCCCTTAATTCCGAAACGACGGGTGCCCTTCATTGGAGTGACACGAAGATAGGCTTGATCACCAGGTTGATAGATCACACCCCATCGCTTGCGATCATAATTACTCTTCTGACGGTCTTGAGCTGCTTTGAGATTCTCCCGGACAATTCGGACTTGTTCTTCGGCATGCTGAATAATGTCCGGTCCAACAAGAGGTCGTTCCCCAGTTTCTGACCAATTCAGAGGGGTTCGACATTTTCGTCCATAAAGAACCTCAAATGGGGCCATTTTTAAGCTGGCTTGATAACTGTTGTTATAAGAGAACTCGGCGTACGGGAGAGATTCCTCCCATTTCTTACCGAAGGATATAACACAGGCTCGAAGCATGTCTTCAAGCACTTGATTAACGCGCTCAACTTGGCCTTGGGATTGGGGATGATAAGCTGAACTCCAGGTAATATGAGTTCCCATTGCTTTCTGGAAACTTTCCCAGAAATGGCCAGTGAAAATACTGCCACGGTCTGAACTGATTTCCTTGGGAATACCATGGAGTGAAACAATTCTGGAGATATATAGCTCTGCTAACTGACTAGCAGTAATAGTCTCCTTAACTGGTAGAAAGTGTGCAACCTTGGAAAGTTGGTCAACGACGACAAGAATAGCATCGTGACCCTTCTAAGACTTGGGAAGACCAGTGATGAAGTCCATTTGCACTTTATCCCACTTCCATAGAGGAATAGGGAGCGGTTGCAGAATTCCAGCAGGTTTTTGATGTTCTGCCTTCACGCGACGACAAACGTCACACTCGGCAACATAACGAGCAATATCTTGCTTCATTCTAGACCACCAGTACCTTTGACGAAGATCTCGATACATCTTGGTACTACCCGGATGGATAGATAGCGGTGTATCATGGGCCTCCTTCATGACTTTGTCAGTCATCAGCTCGAAGCGAGGTACTACAATGCGGTCTCGGAAGTACAAGGTTCCATCTTCAGCAATCGAGAAATCCCTGTACTTTTGGAGGTGAAGCTCTTTCTTCATTAGATCAATTTCAGCATCCTTAGATTGCGCAATCTTGACAGCTTTCTCAAGATCTGACTGTATCACAAGGTTATTAAGAGAACCTTGCAGAATAATGCAGAGATTCAGCTTGCGCAATTCTTCATATAGCTGGGGTTGAGCTTGCTTTACCATGAGGTTGCTACAGTAGGACTTGCGGCTCAAGGCATCAGCCATCACATTAGCTTTGCCGGGAGTGTATGAAATTCCACAGTCATAATCGGTGATTGTTTCCAACCAACGCTGCCGACGAAGATTAAGTTCCGGTTGAGTGAACAAGTACTTCAAACTCTGATGATCGGTGTAAATCTCACACTGATTACCAAGGAGGTAATGACGCCACTGCTTCAAAGCATAAATGACAGCAGCAAGTTCGAGGTCATGCACTGGGTAATTCTCTTCATGTGGACGCAGTTGTCGTGAAGCATAAGCAATTACTCTTCGCTCTTGCATTAGGACGCAACCTAGTCCTTGGCGAGAGGCGTCGCAGAAGATCACAAAATCTTTGCGGGACTCTGGAGGAGCAAGGACTGGAGCAGAAGTCAGCTTGTCCTTGAGGGTCTGGAAGCTTTCCTGACATTTGTCTGTCCACTCAAACTTAACGCCTTTGTGAAGCAGATTAGTCAGGGGCTTGGCAATCTTGGAGAAATTTTCGATGAATCGGCGACAATAACTTGCAAGCCCGAGGAAACTTCTGACTTGCTTGACATTCTTCGGAGGGGTCCAGTCAAGAATAGCCTGAACTCGCTCCGGGTTAACTGCAATACCATCCTTGGAGATGACATGTCCAAGGTAGGTTACCTCGGAAAGCCAGAATTCGCACTTAGAGTACTTGGCATATAATTGGTGCTCTCAAAGTCTCTCCAGAACTAGTCGAAGGTGCTCAGCATGTTCTTCTTTGCTCTTCGAATAAACCAGAATATCATCCAGATATACCACGACGAATTTGTCGAGGTAATCCATGAATATGTAATTCATTAGGCGGGAGAATGTAGCTGGAGCGTTTGTTAAACCAAACGACATGACTGTGTACTCGTAAGAGCCATAACGAGTAACGAATGCAGTCTTCGGAATATCCTCTTCGCGGACACGGATCTGGTGATATCCCAACCTCAAGTCGAGTTTAGAAAACACCAAAGATCCAGCGAGTTGGTCATATAAATCGTTGATCCGGGGAAGTGGATATTTATTCTGAATGGTTGCCTGGTTGATAGGACGATAATCTTGGACCAACCTATTCGTTCCATCTTTCTTCTTGACGAAAAGAGACGGTGCTCCCCAAGCAGAGGAACTAGGGCGAATGAAACCCTTCCTTAAGGATTTATCAATTTCCTCCTTAAGCTCGATGAGGTGGTGCGGAGGCATCTTGTAAGGACGCTTCGCAATAGGAGTGGTGCCAGGCTTCAAGTCGATGACGAACTCGACAGCTCTAGCAGGGGGTATTCCTGGAAGTTCTTCTGGAAAAACATCCGGGAAGTCACAGACGACTGGGATATTCTCGATCCCATCAAGCGGAGAAGCATTCAACGCGTTCAAGGCATAAATTTGAGCCTCGGCGTTCTGAGTGATATGAGCATGGTAATTCACCATCTCATTCGAGGGGTGCAAGAGGTGAACAACTTTGGTAGCACAATTGATTGAGGCATAATGGGCCTTCAACCAATCCATTCCCAGAATAAGGTCAATCTTGGACGATTTCAGAATAATGGGAGACGCACTGAACTCCAACCCTTCGATTTCAACGGGAATATTATAGCTAACTGCAGAGGTTCGGCAACCACCCGCAGGAGTGTGTACCAATAAGGGTGTGTTCATGTATTCGCATTTAATGTCATGCATGCGTGCAAAATGTTCTGACATGAAGGAATGCGATGCTCCTGAATCAAATAAAACGGATGCAGGTACTGAATTAACGAGAAGTGTACCCATCACAGTATCTGGTTGATCTGGAGCTTTAGACATGTTGACGTGGTAGTACTGCCCACGACCATAAGAAGGTCTGGCATTATTGTTGCGCTGCTGAGGAATACCACGGCCAATTCCACGTCCAGCAGAAGGGAGAGCTAGTTGATTCTGATTCTGAGAACAATCTCTAGCACGGTGACCTGGCTTGCCACACTTGAAGCATAGTCCGCTGTCAGGACGAGGTGCTGGAGCTCGAGGTGCTGGAGTTGGCAGAGGCTGTCTCGGTGGTGGAGGTGGCAGACGTGGTGCAGCATAAGAAGGTCTGTTCGCAGGAGCTGCTGAACGGAACATGCCTTGGGGAAACCAGATGCGTCGCTTCTGGGAAGACGAGCCCGACTCACGGGTGCGTCTGGACGCTTCCTTGTGCTTCTTAAGTCCAGTTTCAACCATGATGGCCTTATTCACCAAGGTGGCGAAATCAGGGTAATCTTGAACAAGAAGGGCTAACTGAATGTCATGGTGCAGTCCTTCACGAAACTTCTCCTGTCTGCGTTCATCAGTAGGAATGTCCTCTTCAGCGTAACGAGATAAGTCTAGAAACTCGCGCTGATAGACTTCCACAGTCTTGTTTCCTTGGACAAGGCTACGGAACTCAGCCTTCTTCCTAGCTATGACAGCTAGAGGAATGTAGCGGGCACGGAAAGCAATCTTGAACTCTGCCCAAGTGACGACAGTACCAGGCGGCAGAGTCTGTCGGTGAGTGGCCCACCATTGGGCTGCGGGACCCTTAAGAAGATATGTCGCAAAAGTGACATAGTTAATTTCGGTGACACCAGCAGACTCCATCTCATGAGAGATATCACGCAGCCAGTCATCTGCATCCAGTGGGTTGACTGTGTTGCGGAAAAACGATGGACTGAGCCTCATGAACTCTGGTAAGGTAATGGATGGTTGCTGCTGATTAGCTTCAGGACGAGGGAATTGCTGCATAATCCCCGTCATAAACTGGCGGTTGAGTTCAAACTGTTGCATCATCGCTGCCATGTAATCAGGTGGTGGCGGCGGTGGCGGGTTGTTGTCAGCCATCCTGCTATTCCAACAGGGGTATTTCAGCGATAGCTTATGCAAGTGTTTAACAATAATTATGAGGTAACTCGACATTATTGAAAGAGTGCAATAGATGCTTAAAGTAGTCATTATGACATACAGATCCGTACACAGTCGGTTAAAATCGGGCAGCATAACGGCGCACATTGAAAAACTAGAGACACACTAGGCGGCACGCAGGCACGTGGTAAGGAAGTACACAACGTGACATAGCAAAGGCTACATCAGCGTCGGAGAAAACCACGGAAACGGGGTAACTACAAGTGCGGACGACGAATGTTCATCGCGGCAGGATCCTGTGCTCCATGTGCACTCTGATGCAGAACCCGGTCTCGAACTGTAAGAAGAGGTCCACGTGCAGGCGTGTGACCTCCCACTGCAGGCCAATCAATACCTGGCGGCATCTCGGTCCTGCGTGGGTATAGAATATCCTCCGGATGTATCCCTGCACGAACAGCTGGTAGCAACTGTGTCATTGCCTCGTAGTAGCGTGCTCGAGTGGCGAACAACTCGACGGCAAGAGCCCGAACAGTGCGATCCAGAGCCTGAGTGCACTGAATCAGAACCTGCGGGTCGTAGCGTCGAGACTCGTACGGGGCACAGATAGCTGTGTAAAATCCAGTAGCATCTCCAACAGGTGCATACGGAATGTACCGAAACACAGTATCATCCAAGTTAGCTCTATGCTCTCCTCGGAGACGTGCGACAGCAGAGTAGGCGGCATCATGTACTGCCATCTCAATCGTCACGCCTAATCCATGAAAAATGTGTAGCTCGGTGTCTGAGTTGTTCTGCTGATCATAAATCCGAACTTCAGCATAGTACTGTTCCTGGTTGAACTCACGGTAAACCTCATAGACCATGTACTCGGGATACTAGCGGTAACCCAGTCTACTCAGGAGGGCGATCAGAACAGCTGGAAATCCAGGGGTATCACGAGCCCAAGTGCGATGCACAAGCTGGGTCGTAGGCCGCGGTGGAAATAGTCGATCCATCTGAAATAGAAAGGTTCAGGGTTGTCATAAGACAATGAGAAATATAACCGATCTCGGAAGGAAAGGTTAAACAAAACAATGGAAAGGAAAATGATTATCAGACTAATCAGATCAACGTCAGGGAAATCGCACTGAATCCAGCTCTCCGGGTGGATAGAATTTACGAGAACCTAAATGTCGGTGTTAGTAAATTTTATTAAACCCGAATAGATGAGAGATTAGAATCCTAGATTAAAGACGAGAAATAAAAGATCCTAATACCACCCAGTTGGCGACGTGGGCCCGTAAGCCACACAGCCAAGTTAGTAAAACAGTTTTTTACCACTAGACTCAACTTCGGCCAAAGAGTTGGAAAGGGGGACTCCTAGAGGCAGTCGGCTCTGATACCAACCTGTGACAACCCCGGCTTAATCATGCACTAATCATACACGCAAATGCACACGATCAAGCCTAAGGACTCACTTGAAGATATCACAACACAACTCTAAAACATAAAATAAAGTCATACAAGCTTAATATTACAAGCCAGGGCCTCGAGGGCTCGAATACATAGCTCGATGGCATACAAACGTCAGCGGAAGCATTAGATATCTGGGTACAGATATATTACATAGAGAGAATTAGGCCTTCACAGAGGCGGGGTAAAATAAAATACTACGATCGAAAGGCGTAGGCCTCCTGCCCTGGACCCTCCGATCCTACTCCTGGTCGTCGAACGGCTCCTCGTAGTAGTAGTACTCGCCAGGCGGGTAGTAGTACTGGTCGCCGGCTGGGGCTTCTGGCTCAGGGGCTCCGTCGTCTGGTGGCATCAAATGGAATATGGGGAAAAAAGAAAATAAAGCAAACGTGAGTACTCATCCGAAGTACTCAGCAAGCAAGGATCTACACTACGTATGCATCATTGTCAAAGGAATGGCTGAATATGTGGACTGGGCTGCAGAAATGCCAGAATAGAGGGGGAAAGCCTAGTCCTATCGAAGACTAGCATCTTCAACAATCTTCAGCAGTCTTTCAGCATTAGGAGAGAGCAGATTACATAAGTAAAGTAGTAGTATTATTAGTAGTAGTATCATCAACCTCGACCTGAGATCCTTTCTCGACTCCCTGCGAGAAAGCAATCCCAGAGCCGTACTATCCAATTCTCACCACATGTTCTAGTTGTACCGATCGGGATACAACTCCGAGTGTCCGTTACCGTAGGACAGGCTATCGATAGAAATTTCTTCCCTGCAGGGGTGCACCAACTTACCCACCACGCTCGCTTAACTCTGGCCGGACACACTTTTCTGGGTCATGCCCGGCCTCGGCTAAGCAACACGCCGCAACCCGACCTAGGCTTATAAGAGAGGTCAGCACGCCGGACTAAACCTATGCCCCCAGGGGTCTTGGGCCATCGCCCTGGGAACTCCTGCACGTTACGGGGCCACCGAGAGCAGACCTAGCAACCCCTTATACAAGCGCGGTTGCGTTACCAGTCCAACTCGGCGTGCGCCGCTCCTTACTGACGTCCAACAAGCTTCGGCTGATGTGTACGACGCAGAACGCCCATACTATGCCCACGTGATGGTTAGTGCTATTGGGCCAGAGGCCCCTCGGATCAAATATCCAAACCGTAGTGGATTAGGAGCGCGCGGAAACGAGCAGAGACTCACGATCGATGTGACCACGTCGCCCCGTCTCGAGGACTTGCGGCAAGGGCTAAGAATGCCCGGCCACGCCTCGTAGTTATCTCGCGGGCACCATCCAGGTCAACCCGACTCCACATCACTTCGCGTTAAGCTCGCGCGGGTACCCCTCAGGGCCGACCCGTCTTTAGTATCGTGGTTCATAGTCAAGTCATAATATCCAAGGTAACTGTGTGTCTGACACCGAAGGGAACCATGAGGAATCACCCTCGATGGAGTTCCCGCTCGATGTTATCATCAAGGTGAACGAAGGAGGAATCACCCTCGAGGTCCACACTTGAGAGGTTGCGCGACGATGTCGTTATCGGGGGTGGTGTAGGAGGAATCACCCTCGCTTACCACGACCGAGTAACTAACCTACAAGGTTAACATCAGAAGGGCTAACGAGGTATCACCCTCGGCACTCGACGGTAACCCAGCAGTGTCGGCAACTAAGGGGTAGTGATGTGCGGTGCCAGGGTCTGGTCTTCAATCCCGATGATCGGGTCTTCTGATGTCCAGCAGGGCAGTCGGGATCAAGTGGAGGTCTCTGTCGTGTCTCTACCCACCCTATACTAAGCAGTCTAGGATAACTAGTAAGGTAACAAAGCAGGGTACAATAATCAGGCTATGCAGCAGATATAGGAAAACAGTAGCAGTAGCAGTTCTAATGCAAGCATAAGAGAGAAGAGAATAGGCGATATAGGCATGCTCAAAATGGGGGTGCTTGCCTGTTTGCTCGGGGGCAAGGGCAAGGTCTTCAGTGGTATCGTCGGGGACGTAGTCGTACTCCTGTGCGGCGTCTGCCTCGGGAGCTATGTCAACGTCGGGGTCTACCGAGAGAGAAGAGGGGGAAGAAACAGGTAAACATAATGCAAACAAATGCAACACGGTGCGTGTGATGCTATGATGCAGTGCAGGGTTGCCTAATTATGCATCTAAGTCATTTTAGTTATTTTTAGAATTATTCTGGGATTTAATATCCGACGTGTGTGCACTATTCATCTGCCGGATTCGGGTCCGGAGTTACGAGTTCTTCTACGTAGGAGGTTCCGATGGAGAAACAGACGGCACGATCAGACTCGTCTCGTCGTTCTGAGCAACTTTCATGTTTTAACTTTTTCGATCCGAGCTATGGTTTAAAAGTTATTAATTTTTAAAGATTATTTGAATTTCTGGAATTAATTTTTATTTACAGAAAATGAATTATGACGTCAGCATGACGTGCTGCTGACGTCAGCAAGTCAACAGTCGGCTGACTAAGTCAAATATGACATGTGGGTCCAGTGGGACCCACATGTCAGTCTCTGTTATCTTAACAGTGCATTTGAATTAATCTAAATTGCTAATTAAGCTTCTGGCCCCACATGTCATAGACTCATTAGGGTAATTAGTTTATTTTTATTTCTAAAACGTTTTAATTAGATTAACAGGGAGGTGGGGCCCACGTGTCAGCGACTGGGCCGGTCCAGTCAGCAGGGCTGACCGGTCAGCTGGCCGGTCGGGCCCCTGGGGCCCACGGGTCAGTGACCCAGGGAGTGGCCCCGGGCTGACCACGCCGGCGGGCACCGGAGTAGCTCCGGCGAGCCATTCCCGCGGCGGTTGGTCGCCGGAGTTGACCGGAATCGAGCTACAGAGCTCTGTTCGAGCTGCGCTTAGGCGCGTTCGCTAGCTGGTGATCTCGCGCATCGAGCTGGGGCACTTGCCGGACCAGGGGATGGCCGGAGCTGGGCCGGCAACGAGGTTTGGCGGCGGTGGAGTTTGGGAGATCGGGGAGACGGCTAGGGACCACGACAGGGAGCGTGCGTGCGGGCGCTGTGTTCGCCGTGAGCAGCGAAACACGTCTAGATGATCGGTCGAGCGCGACAACAACTGGGTCGCCGGCGTTAAGCCTCGCGGCGGAGCTCGGTTCGGTCATCGCCGGCGACGGCGCTAGAGGCGTCGAAACGGGGAGGAAACAGAGGGCTTTCGCGGCGAGGCTCACCTAGCGGCTCACGAAAGGCCTCTGGGGGTTTTGTAGCTGCAGAAGGCGTCGGCGGCGTCGGAGAAGACCGGCGTTGGTCGGAGATGCCGTCGAGGAGAACCAGCGCTGCGGCCCTCCTCAGCTCCGCCCAAAGGCACCAGAGGACGCGGTCATTCGTGGCGGAGCTGGCCGACACGGTGGATGGGCGCAGGGTTGCCGGTGGCCGTGCTACCACGCGGTCATGGCGGCGACGGCGTTCGGGCGCGGCGGATCTGAGGAGAGGGAGATCTGAGGGGGGGAGTGTAGGGGCCAGGGTTCCAGGGGGCGAGGAGAGGCTCGGGGCCGTTCTTATCCACGAGGAGGAGGCAAGGATGCTCGACGCGCGGCGCATCGGCGGCCGCGGCGTCCCTGCGTTCGACAGCGAGGCAGGAGGAGGGGGATGACCTCCTAGCGGGCTGGGCCGCTTACAGTGCGGAGCAGGCTTAATGCACAGTAGTAGTTTAGGCCTTTTCTATTTTCTATATTTTTTGTTTCTTTTTCAGCTAACCTCTTCTGTTTGGAATTAGTTAGGTCTCTTCTGCATTTTTGTAAAATACAAGAATTGTCCCCAATATTACAATGCAATATTCCCTTCCACCAAAAAGTGGTTTGGGCAGAAATGAAGTTTGTTGGAATTTGATATAAATTTAAATTTATCAAATATTCTGTTTTTGAGCCTGTTCCAAATTGTTTGAGCCACTTATCCAACTCCAATTATTTTGATATTGGTTTTAGAAATGTTCCTGGATTATTGGCCATTTAATGAACATTTTCCCAACAGAGTTTGAACAACTTTATATTTCACTTTTGAATTTGAGTTGATTTTCAGATGTGAATTTGAATTGGATCATTAACCCTTATGACTTGGCACTGCAAATGATCATGACTTGGCAGTTTTAACAGAGTGTCACAGAGTTTATTACACGGGGGTGTTACAGTGACGAATAGTCAATCCCTATATATACATATATCTTAAAAATATATAACATCAAACACAACCAGGTAATGCGGGAACTAAACCTACAAACATACAAATGACCCTAAACAAATGGGAGATTACTGCTACAACTAAGCCCCCAAAAATCTTACCAAAACCACAGCAGAACCTACCATCATTGTGCCGCCATAAATCTTGCTGGCAACAGATAACATCGTTAAAAACAAACACTAGAGTATATGCATGGCTACATGTTTTTAGAATTTCTCTACAGCTTCACTAATATATTTTAGAGCATGGACGAAGTAAAAACACTTTAAACTCTTCGTAGTTCACTTATATATTTTGGAGAGTTGAAGTTGCAATTGGTTTGTGAATTGATTTGCATATGGCATGGCACTAATATGTCCGTACTTAAATGATAATACTTATGTATAAGTGGCATGATAAAAAATCATGAACTCTAGAAGTTTAAAAAATGAGAACTGGATTCTTTGCCATTGTTTCGAGATAATATGATAACAAAATATTGGCATTGTGATAGATGAACCTAACTCGAAGTTGTTAGTGTGCTAAAGTTGACTGCACCTAGGCCATTATTTCACCTAATAAACTAAAAGTTGATAACTTAGGTAGAAACTGGAGTAAATCAAGGTGTTGGTGTGGTGTTGTAAGTAAACCGACGACTTCAGTTCAATTCCATATGCAAGATGGTTAACTCATAGTCTCGTACCGAACTACCTCCTCAGAGTACTTGATTGCATGGTTCTATGTTAATGTCACACAACACTTGTGTAGTATATTGAGTTCGTTCAAACTTTATGCACTTCAATTTCATCTTCAATATGCTAGCCTTTTCAGTATTGAGCATGAGACATGGTACATACTTATTTGATACATCCAAATCCCGTGGGAGGACCGCTTCCTCTCAGTTAGGAAGTTGGTAGCCCCCCAAGTGTAGAGGTTTGCAGAAAGCAAAAATTTCCCTCAACTGGATGACCTTGAGGTTTATCAAACCAACAAGAGTGCTTGGACTATATCTGATGATCAGCACCTACACACAATTGTGGAACTTGTCTTGGTCCCCATAGAAACCAGTGAGGTTGTCGGCCTCACAAGCCTTGCTAGTTACAAGAATTAATGTATAGTGTGGATGTAATTAATAATTGCAAGTAATTAAAGAAATGTCTCATATTGTAAATAATAATAAAAGAGATTGATCGAGGTTGAAATTGATAAAAATGAATGGATTAGGATCCATAACTTCACTAGTGGCATCTCTCCATAAAACATAGAATAGGTGTGGTGAGCAAATTACTATTGCTTATCGGTTAAAGTGCAATTTATATGTGTATGATTATATGTGGCATGATTGCATATAGGCATTACGCCCTTATATCTGTAGACTATTATCCATTTACATCTACAGCTAATACTCCACCCCCAAAACCACTCATTTTATTGAGGGACTCTTCGAGCTCATAGGCATCCATATATGTAGCATACATCCTAACTCATTCATCGTCATCTTTGGGGTGCACCTCTTGTTCAGCTGTGAGTTAGTATTCATCCAAATCTTTTGGCATGGTTCCATCGGAATCCTCCTCATCCTCTTCATCATGTGCATCATAATGTAGATAGCATCCTCGATCAAGAACTGTTTAGGCATGGGAGTGGGCAGCAAATGCCCAATTCTAGGGATACGAATAAGGATCCTACCATTATATTCCTAGTGACAATCATACAAGCGCTACAGAGAACTGTAAGAGATACAAAACGGTTACCACCTAATGGATGTAGCACGTCGAAGACGAGACCAAATGTGTTGGGCAAGATGGTGATGACTCCTCCACAAGTGATGTCTCCGCGCGTTTTGTTGGCATGGCGGCTGAAATGCAATAGAAGAATGACACCCAAATTTGGCCTCACGTTGGAGGTTAGTTGTGTAGCTTTTTCAAATATAAGCATACTTTCTCACTCAGTTTTCAAACTTCTCCAGGTACCTGCAGCGTGTTAGCAATAACATAATAGAAATAATCGATAGTAGGACTTTCAGTGCAACTGGCCCTAGGGACTGGGCAATGGACACCCATGCTATAATATTCACTACAACAAGAACCCTCATATTGCAACGATGTTTTGCAATGTTTTAAGAATCTGTAGGCAAATACCATCAAAGCTACGCATATATGTGTTGGAACCCTATCTGTTGCTAATCATAAGAACATCAACGGTATTATGCGTTGTGGTTTATGTGTTTCAATCTATGCTCGTGAAGTGTGCAATACCTGATCTTGCTCCCAACTTAATTTCTAAATCATGGGCCCCACCAAAATAATATTAACCTTAATCCATAAATAGAAACATGTTTCCTTCTTCTATAAAAACTAGTCAATGTGCACATGCAATACACGTCTCAGTACTATTGTACATATACAATGCTTACCATTTCGATCCACATGTTCTTACTTGCAGTTCAACATATGCAATGGTTTGGAGTAAATCAATGCACTATGCGAGTTTAAATAGTGACAAGATGTACTTTTGCTAACTTCCCTAAAACATACCAACATAAAATTTATTGCCAGCATCCAGCACTCAAGCATCTTACCATGAAGAAATGCCTAATGTTCATGTTTTATACATATGCCTCTATTGGGCAATATATTGAATGCATCCTACCGCACACTATTTCACCACACTAGTGCAGAATCGGGCTATTGTCCCGGTTCGTAAGGACCTTTACACTACTGGAATCAGGGATTTTGCCATCTGCCAGTTCTTTGCCGTCTGCTAGCAGACGGCAAAGAAGGTCTTTGCCATCAGGTACCAAAAAGCAGACGGCAAACAACTGGCAGATGGCAAAAACGGTCTTTGCCATCTGTCACTTCTTTGCCGTCAGCTGGCTGACGGCAAAGAGAGAGGTGCCCCCCAGTAACGAGCCGATTAGAAAAACTTAACGGCCCCCTCTTTGCCGTCTGCTAGCAGACGGCAAAGATAAAAAAAAGCGGACGGCAAAGCCTCGGCGGACGGCAAAGGCTAACTAACCTAACGGCCGGTCGAGCCCCCACCCCCCGCCCGTTACTCTCTCTTCTCTCCCTCTCTCCTCCCCGACGCCCCGCCACCAGATCCACCCACCGCCGCCCCCGCCGCCCGGCGCCGCCCCCGCCACCCGCGCCCCCGCCCTCGCCCCCCTTTGCCCCTCGCCCCACCACCCCGCCGCCCCCATCCCCCTCCGACTCCCTTCGCCCCCCCCATCCCCCGCCCTCGCCGCCCTCCACCCTCCCCACCCCCTCCCCCCGCTTCCCCATCGCCCCCCCCCACCCACCGGTGCTCCCCCACTCTGTCACCCCCTAGACCCCCGTACTCCTAACCTCCCATGGCCACCTCTAGCACCTCCGTCTTCCTCCCTCTCTCCGCTAGCCTTGCTCCCCCTTCTCCCCTTCTGCTCCACCAGCCTTCCTCCTGCCCACCCCGCCGCTTCCACCTCCCCCTCCCTCTGTCCCCGCTGCCTCCACTTCTCTCCTCCCCTGGTCTCCTTCCCCCCACCCCGCCCCACTGCCCCGACCGTCCCATTGCTCCGGTGAGTTATTTTTTTCTTTTTTTTATTCTGTTTTTTCATTTTTTTGATGTTTAATTGTTAGTGTTAGATTTAGTACTAGATATGTGTTAGTGTTAGATTTAGTGCTACATATGTGTTAGTGTTAGATTTAGTGCTACATATGTGTTAGTGTTAGTGTTAGAAAAGAAGTAGAAGAAGTAGAAGTAGAAGAAGTAGAAGAAGAAGAAAAGAAAAGAAGTAGAAAAAAGATGAAAAAAGAAGAAGAAGAAAAGAAGTAGAAGAAGTAGAAAAAAGATGAAAAAAAAAGAAGAAAAGAAGTAGAAGAAGTAGAAGAAGAAGAAAAGAAGAAACGAAAAGAAGTAAAAGAAGTAGAAAAAAGATGAAAGAAGCGAAAGTCCTCTTTTGATCCCGAGCTCATATGCTCCCGGATGAACAGTAAAATCGAAAAAATTAGTAAAAAAATTCAAAAAAATCTGAATTTTTTTTCTGATGAACATTGATGAATGTTCTAAGTGCGTGCAAAAATTCAGATTGAAATGACATTCATGGAAGTCTGGGAAAAAATAACAAAATCGATGCTCCAAAATGCTTCTAACAATAGTCTTTTTGGACCATCGATTTATTTTTTTTCCCAGACCTCCACGAATGTCATTTCGAACTGAAATTTTGCACGCAGCTAGAAAATTTGTCAATGTTCATCAGAAAAAAAATTCAAATTTTTTTGAGTTTTTTTACTATTTTTTTCGATTTTACTGTTCATGCGGAAGCATATGAGCTCAGGATCAAATACTCCATGTCCAGAAGAAGAAGAAGAAAGGAAAGAAGAAGAAGAAGAAGAGAAAGAAAGAAGAAGAAGGATAGAAGGAAACACCCCGACCCCCTGACCCCGACACCACACCCCGACACCCCGACCCCTGACCCCCTGACCCCGACACCCCGACCCCGCCATCACCACACCTCACGCCACCCCTACACCCCACCCCCTTACCCCCACCCTGACCCCCGACACCCCGCCCCCCCCTCACCACCCCCGCCACACCACGCCCCGACCCCCTGACCCCGACACACACCCGACTCCGACACCACACCCCGACACCCCGACCCACGAGCCTCCGGTCCACGGGTCTTCGGCCCACGAGCCTCGGGTCGACGGGCCTTCGGCCCACGAGAGTTCGGCCCACGAGACCCCGGAGGAGCACACGTCTGGATGGGGTACCTGGCCGGATCAGCCTGAGGAGCCGAGTGGCCATGCTGATGATGGCGGGGAGCCGACTGATATTGAGGAGGAGGGGGGCACTGTCTACCAGCATGGTTGTACACGGCTCCCGTCCGTGCCGGCGACCCGCGAGCAGAGGTGGTTGATTTTCCCTGATGGGGAGAGGTAAGTGCATTTAATCTTTTTGTACCTTCTACATTCATGTTTCTTCAAATAACTAATGCGTTGGCCTTGTCATGCTGCAGGGGTTGGTACCACCATCATAGTGTCCGCCGGCCCAACTCCGTCCTTGGAGTTCTTTATCGGCAAAACTTCCCGAGGTTTGTCACGTTGCCTGGTGAGGGTCGGCTTCCAGAGCTTGGATTGAGTTGGGAGCACTACTTGGCTGCCTCGGCCCCGCCGGGTGAGATTATCGACGGTATCTTGTGCAAGACGAGGGCAGACGTGGTGATCAGAAAGTTCTGGGTAATTTCTCCTTTACACAATTAAAAATCTTCAACTAGCTAGTTACTAATTGTACTAATCAATATTGTCTCATTTGATTGCAGACATTCTACAGGTGTGAGGAGGGATACGAGGAGGAAGCGGCAAATGTTATCGATAACGTCTGCAAGCGCCTACTACAGAACTTACGGCACGAGGCTCGGGTGCAGGCTGTTCGAGACTACTACGCCTCGCGTGGTATCAAGAAGACCAAGCCGGCGTGCCGCGAGAAGTTCTTGAGTAAGGAGGAGTACATGAAGGTAATTCTTAAGGCCTTGTACTTACTTCCTTCATTTAGTAATTCATAGCCGTAGCGCTCAAGTTTCTATTTGCTAACTTAGGCCCCTCCGAGATGGTGTGCGGATCGGATGGATTGTTGGGAGGTGTTGGTCAATGAGTGGTGCTCAAAAGAATGGCTAGCCCTCCACAAAGAGGCCAAGGACAAACGTGCCCAAATGGAAGGTGTGCCACACCATCAAGGCAGCTCCAACTTATATCAGTTCGGGCGGAAATGGGTATGTGGTTGCTTCATGATTCATGCAATTCATTCATCATGCTAGCTTTAGCCTTTAATTACTAATTTACTTTGTTTTCTCTTTCAGGCACGCTACAATAAGGCGGATAAGGTGCCAGAGGTGTACGACCTGTATGCCATGGCCCCACTGGCCCTTACAAGAAAGTCAAGGCATTCTCTGCGTCTGACCTCGATGATCCAAAGAACTTCACCAACATCTCTCCACGACAAGCTCGTGAAATAAGAG
Organism: Thinopyrum elongatum; assembly: GCA_011799875.1. Lineage (NCBI taxonomy): Eukaryota > Viridiplantae > Streptophyta > Magnoliopsida > Poales > Poaceae > Thinopyrum > Thinopyrum elongatum. The sequence continues at coordinate 547,407,375 of CM022302.1, read as the reverse complement.
ATCATGGGAAGGCGAGGAAAGGGGAGGACTTTAACCCGAGCCAGGGTCCCATTGATACAGAGCTGCTGATGATATCTGGTGGCGGGAGGTCCCATGGCTCCATAGCCATGGGAGATGGACTTATCCGTTGTCCTAGCACTCTCCCGGAGATCAAGGCGCGCCAGTCGAGCTCCGCTCCTGAGATAAGGCCTCGTGAACGGCCAGTCCAACTCGCCTTCAAGGTTAGTTATACGTACTCAGCTATCTTTCTCCATTACATTGTGTGCGCTTCCATCAATGATTACAAATGGTCATGTGAGTGGTGTTGCAGGCTGCTATACAGAGTGAGAGAGATAGAACGGAGAAACTTCTGGCGGAGGCGGCGGAGAGGCAGCGGGAGTTGGAGGAGAGGACGACAAAGATGTTGGAGGAGGAGAGGGCACGGAATGACATGCAGGCAAGGGCCATGTACGAGCTCCTTGTGGTAAGTTTCTTCTGCAGATTAGCCAAAACATTCATGTAGTGTTTATCTCATTACTAACTAGTATGACTGAGTTGTCAAAACCAAATGTGCAGTCTGTGTGCGAGAAGTCCGGTCAGACCGCTCCGCCGATGCCAGTGATTGCTTCTGGGAGCACGGTGAGTTTAATTTGAATGGACATTACTTGCTAGTCTTAACATTTGAGTGTCATCATGCTAACGAGACATTGGAAATGATCTTTGGTGCAGCGTAACTCCAAACAAGCATCGCACGATCCTTCTCCAGCTACCGGCACGAGCCAGCCCGCTCCTACACCTCCATGATCACGGTAAGTTTCTCTAGTGTTTTGCTTAACAAATGCATAAAGACCTAGACTTTGCTTTATTTCCTCCAATATGCTTACCATAATGACCTAGAGTTAGCTTCTTTTCCTCCAAAATGACTTAATAAGCTTACTGACCTCCAAAACCATCCATTTTACCTAAGTTAGCTCTAAAACGATCTGTACTTAGCTTACTTATGTCAAAAATTGCATAATTAGCTTAGTTAGCTCATAAACGATCCATTTTACCTAAGTTAGCTCTAAAATGACCCATTTTACCTTAGTTAGCTTATAAATGATCCATTTTACCCAAGTTAGCTCTAAACTGACCCATTTTACCTAGATTAGCTCCTAAATGATCCATTTTACCTACGTTAGCTTTAAAATGACCCATTTCACCTAGGTTAGCTCCAAAATGACCCATCTTACCTAGGTTAGCTCCAAAATGACCCATCACACCTAGGTTAGCTCTAAAATGATGCTTTTTACTAAGTTAGCTCATAAACGATCCATTTCAACTAAGTTAGCTCATAAACGATCCATTTCACCTAAGTTAGCTCAAAAACGATCCATTTCACCTAAATTAGCTCTTAAATGATCCATTTCACCTAAGTTAGCTCATAAACGATCCATTTCAACTAAGTTAGCTCATAAATGATCCATTTCACCTAAGTTAGCTAAAAAACGATCCATTTCACCTTAGTTAGCTCATAAATGATCCATTTCACCTTAGTTAGCTCATAAACGATCCATTTCACCTTAGTTAGCTCATAAACGATCCATTTCAATTAAGTTAGCTCATAAATGATCCATTTCAACTAAGTTAGCTCATAAACGATCCATTTCACCTAAGTTAGCTCATAAAGGATCCATTTCACCTTAGTTAGCTCATAAACGATCCATTTCACCTAAGTTAGCTCATATATGATCCATTTCACCTAAGTCTTCTTGTTCTAGTCACCTTTTTCTAACTTTCTTATTTGCCATTTTGCAGATTTCATTCACTTCACGGAAGCTAGCTTGCTATGATGGAGTGCTTGTTTTTTCTTTCATTCTCTTCAAGTATTCTTCTAGCTTGCTATGATGGAACTTGCTATCTAGATGAAACTTTGCATTGTAATATGTATGGATGGAACAATGTGTATGTGCAACTTGATGGAACTTGCTGTGTATGAATGGATGGAACTATATATGTACGTACGATGAAACTTATGTGCTAGATATGTCATATGTTTGCTGTTAAATAGCCCTGTGAAATATATATATATATATATGTCATATATATTTGCTGTCAAAATTGTTGCATTTAAAAAAAACAGAAAAAAATGAGGCAAAGCAGGATCTTTGCCGTCAGCCACTGATGGCAAAGCCACCTTTGCCGACAGCCGCGGACGGCAAAGCAGCCACGTGGCTGCCACCTGTGCCTCCTGAGAACTGACCCATTTGGCCAGTTTGCCTACAGCGGCAGACGGCAAAGGCTTTGCCTACAGTGGCTGACGGCAAAGAGTAAACAACTTTGCCTACAGCCGCGGACGGCAAAGGCCTGCCGTGTAGTGACGTCCAGCTGACATCATTCGGCGGACGGCAAAGGCCGAACAAATTTTGCCGTCAGCGGCGGACGGCAAAGGCTGCCGTTAGCCACCTAATGGACTAACAGCGTAATTATTGCCGTCTGCTTTCTTTGCCGTCTGCTGCTGATGGCAAAGGTCCCTTTGCCGTCAGCCGCCGAAAGCAGACGGCAAAGTAGCTCTTTGCCGATCCTTACATTGCCGGAGCCTTTTGCCGTCCGCGGCAGACGGCAAAGACCTTTGCCGTCCGCCGTTCCTGCCTTTGCCGTCTGCCGTGCCAGATGGCAAAGTAGCTGATTCTTGTAGTGTTAGTGCCGGTTCTGCAACCGGCACTAAAGTGTGAAGACTAAAGCCCCCCCCCCTTAGTCCCGGTTCAACACGAACCGGGACCAAAGGCCCATCACGTGGCACGAGCCCTCGCCGGGGGGCTGGGGGCCTACACCAACCGGGACTAAAAGGTTTAGGGGTTTAAGATTTATTTTTCCTTTTAGTTTTGTGTTTTCCATTTAATTCTTTTTCATTTCAAACATATTTTACGCTACTACATATTGTACACGTTATGCATATATATAAATAGAATTTCTCGTAGAACCGATCATATATATATATATATATATCATCGAATTTCTCGAACGACCATTCACATACACATGTATATATATACAATTTGGTATATACAATTTCTCCTACAATTTGCAGATCATTACATGGAGGCATTACAGCTTGTAATAGTATTCTCCGTTGGGATCTATGACGTGGTCGAGCAAAAATCCCGCTATTTCCTCTTGAATTGCTCGTACGCGATTCTCTGGTAGGAGCTTATCCCGCATCTCCTTCATCTTTAAAGAAGGAGATCAATATGCATGTATTAGTTGTGTGTATATATATTAGATAATGATGTAAAAATTGTGAATAGTGTTATGTCAAACGTACACATTGCTCTCTATCAGTTCTGCTCCTTTCGAACGTCATCATGCGAATGTTCTCGCAAACATAGTATGCACATAAATCAGTCCCCGGCGCTTGCTTCAGGGCCTTTACGAGAATAGAATTCAATCAGATAATAATTAATCAAGCATGATAATGGTATTGAAACTAGAATTAAAGAGATGGTAGCTAGCTAGTACTAGCTACTTAATTAATTACCTTGGGTCGCACCCATTTCAGCTTTTGTTTCCATGTGCCTTCAACCTGTTTGATGAACTTTTCTCAAGCCCTGCTCGCCGGCAAAGAAAATGAATAAAGTAGTTATTAATTAGTTGATATCAGAAAATGACGAACTAAAGAGGTCGACATATAGTTCGATAATGATTGAAATTACCTGTCGACCATCCCCCTCACGATTGCGTAGTCATTAACGTCTTTAAGTAGTGAGTCCAGTACTTGAACTCTTCCCTTGTCAACTTCAATGATTAGCAGGATCCAGTGAAAACTGCATGCGCACACGTTTGTATAATTAAGCGGGCATGTGCATAACTCATCAACTACACTTATTAACATCTAGTAAGCAAAAACAGAATTTGTAATACAAGACAGTATGACTCACCCGAAGTTGTAAGGAAGTAGTATTTCTGGTTGGGCATTTAGTCGCACCAAGAACTCTAACAAGCTTTTCTCCGTGTATGGTCGATCATATTCACGTGACCATGTCTCTTAATTAATGATATTTGGGTCAATGAACCCAATGCCATAGTGTCTAGCTTTTTTCATTTCATACATCTTCATTCTGCATAATACCACAGAAAAGAATACAGTGAGGATAATTACAGTTAATGAACGAGCACTACAGCTAGCTAGAGACTTAAATTACAGACAATAGCAACTGACGATAGATTTGTCAAGTGCGTCTTGATTGAATAACTGAAACAGTTCTTGAAACTCAACCCACAGAGCCTTTTCATGGAAGTAATGCTCTGCCTTGACTCTCACCATGAGGGACTCTCGATCGCTAGTCTTTACTTCTCTCATGTACCATTGATGCAATTCATACATTCTCGTTGATAGACGCTTGATCTCCTCAGGCTTGACCAGAGGTTCGCCGTGGGCATATTTCCGTTTTAGTTCCTCCTCTTTAAACGTTTTCATGGGCTCGATGCCTAGGAGTTGTTCTACAGTGACACCGGCCTCTTCAGCCTGCCTTCTATGACCGTCGCTTATTACCAGCTGATCGGCGCCGGTACTCACATGTGTTGGTACAATGAGCGGAGGGATCGATTGCACCACCTGTTCTCCCAGCTGGGGAACAGTTTTCCCGCTTTTTTTGGTAGCTGCTTGGCTCGAGCTGGAGCTCGACTCTTTTTTTTGTGCCTGATATGACTTCTTGATTTGGCGCTCATAGTCTGAGTCCCTATGCTTGGGAGCTGGTGGATCAGCCATACGAATAGAGTGTTGAATGACATGCTCAGGTACTTTCTCCTCTGGCGGCGGGGGCGGTTTCGGTCTGAAATGGGCCTTCACTTGGGCTTGCACTTCGGCTTTGTTTTCCTCGTCAGTCAGGTGGTAAGGCAACCTCGGAAGAGGCTTGAGGCTTGGACCAAATTTGTATTTCTTGCCTCCTGTTGTACCGCTAGCCGCCGTAGCGTAGAATATTCTTGTGTTCCTCGATATACGGAGCCACCAAGGCGGCATTTTGTAGAACTGTATAGTGTGCTTAAGTGAGAGAATGCCCATCCATACATATTATTGCTTCCGGTCCTAGCGTGCCATTTCCAACCAGTCTGCCCTTATGCCGCGATTCAGGAACACCAATCGGCTTAAGGTCAGGAATAAAGTCAACACAAAACTCAATGACCTCCTCATTTTCATGGCCCTTGGAGGTGCTTCCTTCTGGCCTAGTACGGTTATGAACATATTTCTTTAAGACTCCCATGAACCTATCAAAGGGGAACATATTGTGTAGAAATACAGGACCCAGAACGGAAATCTCTTCTCATAGGTGAACGAGGACGTGCGTCATGATATTGAAGAAGGATGGTGGGAACACCAACTCGAAACTGACAAGACATTGCACCAAATCATTCTCTAACCTTGGTATGATTTCTGGATCGATTACCTTCTGAGAGATTGCATTGAGGAATGCACATAGCTTCACAATGGCTAATCGAACGTTTTCCGATAGAAGCCCCCTCAATGCAACCGGGAGCAGTTGCATCATAATCACGTGGCAGTCATGAGACTTTAGGTTCTGGAACTTTTTCTCTGCCATATTTATTATTCCCTTTATATTCTACGAGAAGCCAGACGGGACCTTCATACTGAGCAGGCATTAAAAGAAGATTTCCTTCTCTTGTTTGGTAAGAGCATAGCTGGCATGACCCTGATGTATGCCGTCTTTTCCGTGCATACATTGCTGGTCCTCCCGTGCCTCCGGTATATCTTTTGTCTTCCCATACACGCCCAAGAAGCCAAGCAGGGTCACGCAAAGATTCTTCGTCACGTGCATCACGTCGATTGCAGAGCGGACCTCTAGGTCTTTCCAATAGGGTAGGTCCCAAAATATAGATTTCTTCTTCCACATGGGTGCGCGTCCGTCGGCGTCATTCGGAACAGATTGTCCGCCAGGACCCTTTTCAAAGATTACCTTTAAATCCTTGACCATATCATGTACATCATCACCAGTACGGTGGCGAGGCTTCGTCTGGTGATCAGCCTCACCTTTGAAATGCTTGTCTTTCTTTCTTACGGGATGCCTACTTGGAAGAAATCGACGATGTCCCAGGTACACATTCTTCTTACAATTATCCAAATATATATTGTCGGTATCATCCAAACAGTGCATGCATGCGCGGTATCCCTTGTTTGTCTGTCCTGAAAGGTTACTGAGAGCAGGCCAATCATTGCTGGTCACAAACAGCAACACATGTAGGTCAAATTCTTCCTGATTGTCCTTATCCCACGCATGTACACCTTTTTCATTCCACAGCTGTAAGAGTTCTTCAACTAATGGCCTTAGGTACACATCAATGTCGTTGCCGGGTTGCTTAGGGCCTTGGATGAGCACTGGCATCATAATGTACTTTCGCTTCATGCACAACCAAGGAGGAAGGTTATACATACATAGAGTTACAGGCCAGGTGCTATGATTGCTGCTCTGCTCCCCAAAAGGATTAATGCCATCTGCGCTTAGACCAAACCATACGTTCCTTGCGTCATCTGCAAAGTCCCTCCACTTCCTCTCGATTTTTCTCCACTGCGACCCGTCAGCGGGTACTCTCAACTTCCCATCTTTCTTAAGGTCTTCTTTGTGCCATCGCATCAACTTGGCATACTCTTTGTTTTGGAACAAACGTTTCAACTGTGGTATTATAGGAGCATACCACATCACCTTCGCAGGAATCTTCTTTCTGGGGCGCTCGCCCTCGACATCACCAGGGTCATCGCGGCTGATCTTATAGCGCAATGCACCGCATACCGGGCATGCATTCAAATCCTCGTACTCACCGCGGTAGAGGATGCAGTCATTAGGGCATGCATGTATCTTCTGCACCTCTAATCCTAGAGGGCAGACAGCCTTCTTTGCTTCGTACGTACTATCGGGCAATTCATTGTCCTTTGGAAGCATCTTCTTTACCATTATGAACAACTTTCCAAATCCCTTGTCAGATACACCATTCTCTGCCTTCCATTACAGCAATTTCAGTGTGGTGCCCAGCTTTTTCTTGTCAGCTTCGCAATTTGGGTACAACGATTTCTTGTGATCCTCTAACATGCACTGCAACTTCAGCCTCTCCTTTTCACTTGCGCGGTTTCTCTTTGCATCGGCAATGGCCCAACCAAGATCATCAGCGGGTTCATCTGATGCCTCTTCTTCAGCTTCTTCCCGCATTGCCGGCTCAGCTTCTTCCCCCATTGTTGTGCCATCATATTCAGGGAACCCATGGCCAGGATAGCTGTTGTCGTCCTCTTCTTCTTCATTGTCTTCCATCATAACCCCTCTTTTTCCGTGCTTGGTCCAAACATTATAGTGGGGCATGAAACCGGACTCAAACAGGTGGACGTGAATGGTTCTTGACTTAGAGTAATTCTGATCATTCTTACAGCCAGCACATGGACAACACATAAACCATCCGCCCGCTTGTTTGCCTCAGCCGCAAGTAGAAAAGTACGCACGCCATTAACGAACTGGGGAGAGCATCGGTCATCGTACATCCATTGCCGGCTCATCTTCATTACACAGCACCGAAAAGACCAAATTAATACAAGTTCATACATAAAGCTCATACACACTTATTCTCATAAAACAACATACAAACTCTCTAGCTAAAGCATTTAAATGCAACAACAAATGCGATCAAGATCGCAACTAAGGTAACAATTGATCCAACAGCATAATGATACCAAGCCTCACTATCAATGGCATATTTTCTAATCTTTCTAATCTTCAAGTGCATTTTCTCCATCTTGATCTTGTGATCATCGACGACATCGGCAACATACAACTCCAGTTTTCAATTTTTCTTCTTCAATTCTTTTCAATTTTTCTTTCAAATACTTGTTTTCTTTTTCAACTAAATTTAACCTCTAGACAAGAGGGTCGGTTGGAATTTCCGGTTCACATACCTCCTAGATAAAAATATCTATGTCAACTTGATGGGCATAATTTGTCATAAACACGAAATGCAACAAATAGTTATAAAAGATAATATACCACATCCGAATCATAAACCGGACGAGGGCCGACGAGGACGGATATCAAAACCATGCCACTATGTATAACAAACAACGTACGGGTAAGAAAATTATAAAAGTAACTATATATCTAAATCACACAAACATGATTTTTTTTATATAAAAAACATAAGAACAAGAGGCTCACCAAGGTGGTGCCGGCGACGGGACGGTGCGGGCGATCGACGGTGATTAGGATGGGGACGGGAAGGCACTATGTAAACCACACCTACATATGCAAACTAAGAGTTAATTTGAGCTCAAATTGCATATAAATCAAATAAACTACCACATATAATTACTCCCAAACTAAAACCCACAAATCACTATACTTATAGAGCATTGCAAGAGCTAATCTAGCAATGAGAGATGAAAGGACAATGTTGCTAACCTTTGTGATCACTTGGATGGATGGGGGGCCTTCAAATGTCGACAATTTTTGGGCAAAATGAAGGATGAGCTCGAGCAAAGGGGAAGAACAGAGAGGAGAGGAAAGGGGAAGAACAGAGAACTCGGGCTCGATGAAGGGTTTATATAGGATGATCTATAGTCCCAGTTGGTGATACAAACCGGGACTAAAGGTTAGCCTCTAGTCCCGGTTCGTGCCACGAACCGGGACTAAAGGTGTTGGTGGGGCTCCAGCCTGCCACCATCTCTTTAGTCCCGGTTCGTGTCACGAACCGGTACTAGAGGTTCAACATGAACCGGGACTAATGAGTGTCGCCCCCCTAGCCATTGGAACCGGCACTAATGGTCACATTAGTGCTGGTCCATAATTGAACCGGGACTAATGAGGTGAACATAAGGTCGTTTTCCTACTAGTGCCATTTACAGTTTGCAAGACTATACTTTTGCCGAAAAATGTAGAAATCATAGAACACCCATGTAAATGTATTACTTCAAGAAAAGCTGTGAAGCACTGAAACAAGGACAAAAGGAAACAATAATAACACCGACAAATAAGCTCCAAAAAATTTAGATATCATATAATGTCATAATATATTTCTCATAGTATAAAGTAGCAGATAAGAGATGTGTGATAATATATCTAAAGAAACAAAAATCAACGAAAATGTAGTATGACACTTGTATAAAGTTGAGGACTCAGATACACAATAAATTATGAAATGTGCAATTCTCTATCCTCCTCGCTTCCTCATCAAGGCATAAAGGTATCGAGATGTGAGTCTATCCCTTTCATACCATTGCAGATTTACAAAAACTTACCAAATGTACACCTCACTTTTTCACAGATATGCTAAAATTATATTGTACCACAGGAGGCCAGAGGTATCTCCATCTTCGATGAGAATGAGTTGGCTAGAAGTGCAATTGATGTCCCCAATAACATTGATATCATCGTAAGCTACTGGAATATTTGGTAGATACAAAATTGCAGAGTATTCAGAAATGCAGGCTTGATTCTGACAATTGGCTCAGGTTACCCATAGATGATCTTACTCTGGTTGCCCCCCCCCCCCTCTCAATGATGGATGAACCATAATAGCTCTTCCTACCTTAGATTGTACATCATTGCCATCATGCATTGCCATATCTACAAGGACACTACACATAATTGAATATGCAACCATTGAACAGAGGAAGAACATTATTATGACTATTCTTTTTTGAACTCCAGACATATTATAATTTTGCTGAACTCAATGTTACAACAATCTAATCCATCCAAGACATGTAGGAACAAGAAAAATGATGATCATCTATGTTGATAAAAAGGCACAAATGTGAGCCGGCGGCAAGGCACTTCTCGACTAACATAAATACAACTCAATATACTTTAGTTGTTACTCCCTCCGTAAAGAAACATAAGAGCATTTAGACCACTACTTTAGTGATCGAAACGCTCTTATATTTCTTTACAGGGGAGTACAATGTACCCAACAAACAATATCAACAAAGCTCATACCTAAACTATAGAAATTTATGAACTCGTCTCACATAATTTTCAGACTTCCGAGTCACTTCAAGTATACATGATTCATATACAAAATCACATACACATCAAAACTCACATTGATTGGATTGAGAATTTAATGTGCTAGCTAGTCGAGAGAGAAAATGTTATGAAGACTAATCCAGAATGAGCTCATATAATCTTAACTATCACATTGATAAGGAATAGAAAGTGATCAAGTTTTGACTCCAAACATAGGACAAACAATAAACAAATAGCTCAAAATTTCTGGTCATGGGAGCTCATATATGCACCTCAATATCTGAGTCTCCTAAAAAATTATAAAGTATAAAGTGTAATTCTCCATCTAGATCAATCTGCAGAGACAAGAGACAACATATATGTTGATGAATGGAAAGAGCACATTAGAATCACTAAAAATTCTCAAGATATAACAGACGCAATGAATCTCAATGATACTTGAGTGAACAGATTAATGACAAACCGTTCATTTTCATTTTCTGGAGCAGATTAATGATGGACTATGGGTAATTGTCAGAAAGTAAAGGGGGCTTTCTACAAAAGCGTGTGACAAACCAAGAATATCACCTTCTTTTATTAGTAGGTATAGATATAACGGGAGGAGGATGTGAGTTCCATCCCTAGAGAAGCACACTATTTTCTGGCCCGCAAGAGGTAGCCAATACACCCAGACCTAATAGAAAGTAGTGCACATGCCCAATAGCAACGTACGGGCAGAATATTAACGAAATGCATGCAACGTACCGGCAGATTTTTTTTTTAACGGAATGCACAAAATGTTTTCTGCCCCACAAAAAAACAAAAATGTTTTGTATACCTACTAAAAAAGCCGTGTGTTGTTCTTCTTTGATTATGCACCCACATGTTTCATCTATTCAGTTTAATTATCCCACCAATCAATTTAATTAGGATCTAATCATCATGGATGGAATGCATGTTCAATTAGCCCACCAACATAGCACGTATAGAGGTTTAGGTGGCCTTGTCTCTCCTTGTTTCTCATGTGTATCATCGTGCCACAATCCTGCCTTCGATTACGGCAATTAATGCCTTTGATGGTGCAACATCCTCCTTTCATATTCCTGGTAGCCACCACACAATCTTTGGGAGTTAATTTCTTTTGGATCTTTAGACACGTAAATAAATCATCCGGGGCATGATATAATCTGCTTGAGCTATGCATGTTCCCTCCTTTATCAAGTCTTTCTCTTGTTCTCTCTGTTTCTTGGATCTTGAGAAGGCTTGTTGATATTTCAGGCAATTTGCAAGAGTGTATAAATTGATGGGACTAGGTGTAAAAAATCGAGGTGGTACTATTAATTGGCTAACGAACCCTCTCTTCTAAGACAATTCTATGCTTAGGTCAGTCGACTGGAGCCTTCGTTTTGGTAGGGGAGATCCTGAGTTCGAATCCCACACGGATAACAATTATTTTTCATGTGTTTGGTACCACATCAGATAGGTACAGGAGAAAATATTTCTATACGGTGAAGGGACAAAAATCCAGAGAAATGCACCTTCCTTTTATAGTAATAAGGTATAGAAAGCTACTTGATTTATCAACACTCACCATTTGCTATGAGGCTGCACAATAAGAATCCAAAATAGATTTCAAGGCTTCAACATTGCGGGAATTAGCTCTCATGAGGATCCAAGAGTAATCCACAAATAGGATATTTATAATAGATGGAGCATCCCTGCAAACCTTAACTACAATAATATTTTCATTCTCCGCCGCATGCACAAGAAGAGCAGTTAGACCCTACGTATACAACAAGAAAAGATAGGGAGATAAAGGGTCTCCCTGTCTCAAACCTCTTGTGGGCTTTAAATTCTCAATTTCTTCTGAATTAAAATGAACCAGGTTTTCAACACTGGAAACACACTGAATAATGAAATTTACCCAATTTTCATGAAAACCAAGCTTCAGTGTAATTTCCTTCAGAAGAATCCACTCCACTCGGTCATATTCTTTATACATGTCAAGCTTGATAGCACACAAACCCTCTTTACCTTCCCTCTTGTTTTTAATTGTGTGAAAGCACTAGTACACCACTAAAATATTATATGTAATCATTCCCTCGGGAACAAAAGCACTCCGAGTCAGGCAAATAATCTAAGGCAAAAGAGAACCTTCGAACAAGCAACCACCATTTTTGATATAACCTTACAAGCACACCACATCGCACAAACTAATCGTTCTAAAACGAGTCACCTTTTTTGGTGCATTAATTTTCGGTATCATAACAATTGTTGTATCATTCCACCCTGGCAGAATAGTACAAGTGTTCACCGCCTACAAAACCTCCTTAACAAGATCATCCCCTAACATAGACCAAAATCTCTTATAAAAGATAGCATGCAGTTTGTCTGGTCCCGAGGATTTTAAATCAGCAATATCAAAAAGAGTCTTCCGAACTTCCTCCACGGAGCAGGGAGCAAGGAGTGCATTATTCATATCAGTTGAAACCGTCCTCTAAACCAACGATAAACATCTTGATCAGATTGAAGGACTTCTGAGGTGAAAAAGTTTGAAAAATACCCCTTAATACGATCTTTCAATTCTAAACCTTGCCGTCAGAATCATGTATCATCCAATCTTGCATTACCACCCTCATTCTCGTGTGAGTATAAATTTTTATTGAAATCTCCAATAACAACTCACGGATGAGAAGAATGACTATACAAGCCCGTAAAGCGCCAACTCACATTATCATCGTTCGTGAACAAAATGTCAATAAAGTGAGATGGCAAATAACTCAACTCAATTTTATTCTCTTCTTGGAAAAACAAAACAAGGCCACCCACCTTTCCATCACTTTCTACTAAGAACATGGAATTAAAACCTACTCCGTCTGTAAATTAATATAAGATCTTTTAGATCACTACTCGTCAACTTTTGTTTTATTTAAATGGGACTCAGAAAGAAAAACTAGCTCTGCTCGAACCTGCCCTTGGATCTCCAAGAACTCAAGAACTACCGTAGAAGTGAGCATCCCACAACAGTTCCAGCTTATTGTTTTCATTTTGCCCGGCGGTCCTCCGGGCCGATACATTGTCCTCTCCCACTGATTCCCTTCGTTGTTCAGCATAGTCCTCTTCTCTTTCCTCTACCTCCTCAGCAACACGAGGGGTCACACCATCTAACACCCTAACTGACTCTACACGACCCGTACATTCCCTCTTACATGAAATGTTTACATCACCATACAACAAAACATCATCACTGTCCATGCTTACATTGTCAAAAGAGAAAAACCGTACCACTTCCTGTAGCCATAAGGTTGTTGGGAGCAGATCGCTTATTACCTAACTGTGTCCGGCGCAACTCCGTCAGCTACGATTTGTCCAGGATTTACCTTATTGAGCCTCTTCCACTTGCCTGCGCCTGTCTTTGCATTAAAGTTAGCAGCTGCCCCAGAGCTGAAAGTATTAGCAACAGCAACATTTGGGACTGCTTCACAAGTGTGACATGTCCCAGGCCCAGAGCTAGACCAGCAGCCCCCAGTTTGACATGTCCCAGGCTGGCCTTCATGCATGGCCGTAAGTGGCCACACGCTGGGCAGAAGCCACAACCGTTACACACACAAAAGCTGAGGGTGCCAAGTTAGTGTAGGTGCAACCCTCAGCCCATGTACCATCTCCAGGAGAAGAGCTCCCACAGGAGTGGACGGTGCCAGCCGGGGCTCCTGATCCTTACCAGGAGCGCCCAGCTGATTCACAAGGCCAACAACGCCAGGGTCCTCCACCCCCGCGCTGTCCAGCATGCGGCGATTCGTCGCCAGACGCCACCTCGACAGCCTTGCGGGGACCCATCTTGCTGGTGCCGATGAGAGGGAGATGTTTGCTTTGGGAGAGGCCTCCAAAATGGAGTGTTGGCTGAGCCCAACCCTTCTCCTTCAATAAGCATCTACTCGAAGATTGTTGCAGAAGTTTGCCTTCCGCTTATCCATCGGAATGCCACAGAAGCACTCAGAAGGGTGACCTACTAAGCCACAACATACACAAATTTGTGGCAGTTTCTCATACCTAACAGGAAATTCTAGCTCTTTTGAACTACCCAAAGTTGTGAAAGCCAAACTATTTCTAAGAGGTTCATGCAACAAATGATCTACTCGAACATGCAAATATTTGTCGATGATGATGTTGTTGCGATGGTGGACCGCCACCACTTCGCCAAACCACTCGCCCTCCACCGTCATGAGCTTGAAGTGCCATGGTTGCGCCTTCGGCACAAACCAGTGATCGCCCTCCACAGTGAAGTAGAGAATGAAGCGCCACAGTATCGCTAGCCACCTCCTGGATGGTCACTTGCCCTTGCAGCCGTCATGCCTAAACAAGGAATGTTTCAAGTTTTGAAGCCTGGATTACACCTCCTCAACAAGTTTGATGGCTTTTGACGCATTTCACTCTTGCACTCCATGCTGGAAAAAAATTTGTGCTTGGGCTGTTCGTGCAAGAGCTGGACTGCTGGAGGCATGATGACGATTACTGTCACAGGGATCAACCTCTCAGACGAACTCGTCTCCTGTCACATAAGCTATAACAAATCGTCATGTTCTCAACACCTGAATCGCATATAGCACCCATGAAATACTGCAGCCAGCGACCTGCTAAACTTAAAAGTAATACTTAAAAGCTCATATGCAACCAAGATTTTTGTTTATGATCATATCATAGGCACGGTTCAGTCCATATCTTCTTAGATAATGAGTACACTTACAAATTACAACTGAAGAAGTGCATGCAAATGTCATATCATAGACACAGTTGGACAACACGATACATATCATAGAGATACTGCTTTGACAGACTTTGACAGACTGGAGAACATAATACATATAACACATATAATAGAAGGTAACTTAGCATCAAGCTGACAAGACTGGAGCACATAATACATATAACACACACATCATAGAGGGTAACTTAGCACAGAGCTGACAAGCCCATATTTTATCATGAGATAAGCCGACTGCGGTCATTCATCTGCAACTTCAACTTGACCCCCCAGAAGCACAGCATCATATCCATCAAACCAGTACTTTGATATCAAATGATCAACGCAACCAAACACGACAGCAGTGCAGAAAAACTTCAGTGAATTTTTATATATCCTTTGCGCAACTTGCCCATGCCTTTCGGAGAAGTGGCTTCAAAAATGAATAAAGAAAAAACATGAGACCATTTTATATTTAACTTCCCAGATTCAAGCAAGGAAAATTCAATCACATGCTACTTAATTGAACATCATGCATGCAAGCTGAATCAAACTAAATAATCTGTAAACCCTTATTTACCTGATGCTTTCTTCAGCTTGCTGAATATGTTTAGCTAACAAGTCTGCACTGGAGGAAAGATCCACGTCTTTAGCAGCTTCAATGTTGTTTTTTAAAAGAAGAGCTTTTTCAAGCTCACCCTGCAAATTAAATAGCGGAACAAAATAAGGCTGAGACAAATCTATATACTCCCTCCGTCCGGAAATACTTGTCCAAGAAATGGATACAATTCTTGAACAAGTATTTCCGGACAGAGGGAGTACTGAACAAGATACATCTAAATCTTACTCCCTCCGTTCCAAAATATAGCGCGCCCGCGCTTTTCGAGGTTCAACTTTGACCATAAATCTAACCAACGAGACCGACTGCGGCAGAAGCGAAAATTATACCAATGAATTCGTATTCAAAAGAAGTTTTCAATTATATAATTTTTGCTCCCGCCGCAGTCGGTCTTGTTGGTTAAATTTATGGTCAAAGTTGAAGCGCAGAAACCGAGGACGCGCTATATTTTGGAACGGAGGGAGTAGAAGGATTAGTTTGTATAAATTTCCAGCACACTAATCTTCCAACTCTGGGTAGAGCACCACACTGAGCATACATCACCTAAACATGTCAAACAAATCCATTCTGAAAGATAAGGTAACTGGGGGCGGGGATTTTGGCCACCAGAACTTGACACTCTCATTGGTCCTTAATGTATTATACTCCCTCTGTCCGGAAATACTTGTCGGAGAAATGAATGTATCTAGATGTATTTTAATTCTAGATACATCCATTTTCATCCATTTATGCGACAAGTAATTCCGGACGGAGGGAGTACCTAACAACTTGCAGTAGGTAACCAGGATTGCACCAAATCCTAACGCCAATTGAGTTCAGATACCCAGGCCAGTACACTGAACTAGCTAGTTCACCGTGTCATATCTACAGTCTTCTGATCCAAGAAGAACTACAACCGAACCCAACTTGTTGAAACAAGTAAGCTTTTCCTGCTGGTAGTTTACGAAGAACCAGCAACCAACCTCATGTAAAAGGCAAAAGGAGAAACATTTTCATGACAATAAAATGACTGTCAAGTTAAAACGACATTTCATAGCCACAGCTCATGAAAAGAATATTACTTAGTAAAGTAAATAAACAACTCGCATATGTATCAAAGTGCAACCTGTAACAGCCATTGGCACATGAAAACCACGAGTTTGCAAAGGCAGGCAACTGCTCCCTCTAGTGTCGAAAACACTCTTATATTATGAGGCGGAGGGAGTAATACAGACAAAACAGTGCAAATATGCAAATAAGGAAAGACCACAATGGGAGATACATCGGAAGAGTATTAAAAGCACTAGTAATACATAACATACGGGGCCCTAACTAGGCAAGAGCTAGCTAGGAGGGCCGAGCCCTAGAACAGTCTCCCACAAAGTATTAGAAATCATGGAATGGGCTACTCATATGTGGTCAATTAACTCAATGCTTAGCGAGCCAAGCAAGTACTCCCTCCGTCCCAAAATAAGTGTCTCAACCTTTGTCTAAAGTATGAAGTTTCTACTTTTTTTTCTCCAAATTCTAAATTAACGTACTTGATTAGTGAGCCATGCAAGTACGACAGACAGAGCAAGCGCGTGCCTATAACATAGACTACAGAGTTTCTAAATTGCTGCCTAACCAAGGCAGCAGCGACATGATCCAGCAGCAGGGCCTGAATTTACCAAGGGCGAAACTTTTGGTCACTGTCGGCGAATGATCTAGATTCGAACACTGGGAACTCGAGGAGAATACCGACTGATCGATTGGCCGACGGTGCGCATGCATACATGATCACAAAACACGCAGATTGTGTCCGGGCTAGCGCTGCGTAGACCGATGAACTAGTAGTGCGTCACTTGAGCGCGGTGTGGGAGACGGACCTTTGGAAGTGGGGAGGGGACCATGGCCGAAGGGCCCGACGACGCCTGCGAAGCCCGAGCCCGAAGAGCAGCAACCCCGGGGATCCGGAACTTGGGGGCCATTTTGCGTAGCGCCGCCGCCGCCATAGTCCGCCCCGACGAGAGATCGACCTGGAATGCAATGCGGCTAGGGTTCGGGATTGGGATTGGGATTGGATTCCTCTTTCCCTTGCGTCTCGCCTCCAGGATTATATGGAATATTGAACGCGTGCCTGGTGGGCCGGGCTGTCTCCTTGGGCTGAGCAAGGCGGCTGGACCATCCACTTGTCAGTCTCTGGGTATTCCCTCTCTTTCTTGTTAGAACTATAGCTGACCATGGGATACCGGCCCGACCCAAAAAAGCCCAACCTGACCCGGCCCGATCTTGCCCATGGGCCCGGCCTGGTCCTGAGATCTAGGCTTGACGGCAAGGCCGGGCTGGGCTTGGGTATTTGCGATTTAGGGAAGGGCTTGGCCCGATGGCCCGAAGCCTGGCGGGCTTTTCCACAGATGGGATGGGCCTGGCCCTAGGTTTTTTGTAGCAGCCTTTGTTAGGCCCGGCCGTCCCAACATATGGCCAGGTACAGTTAGAACTTACCTTCTTCCCCTAAAAAAAACTTACCTTCTTGATATTTTACTTTTTAACTTGCTCTTCTGTCACGTCAGGCTTGGAGGGTGTTGATGGAGCTTGCTTCTCACAGTGCACGTATACTAAAGGCAAAATATTTCCCCTCGTGTGATTTCTTGCGGGCTGATCTAGGAAGCTCCCCGTCGTAAATCTGGAGATCTATCCTAGATGATAGAGATACATTGACTCAGGGACTTGTTAGGCGGATTGGAGATGGGCAAACCACACATATTTGGAACCATAATTGGCTATCTCGAGACTTCAACATGCGGCCTACTGTGAGCTTACATGCAAATCCACCACAAACGGTTAGTGAGTTAATTACTGTCAATGCGGAGTGGGACACAGATCGGATAGCTCAGGTATTCTTGCCAACTGGTGCCGAGACCATATGCTCCATACCATTCTGCACGAGAAAGATAGATGACTTCTGATCTTGGATCCATAAGAGCAATGGCACCTTCTCCGTTCTCTCAACATATAGGATGCTCGTGTCCACGAAACTACGCCATGAGGCGTGGCTGGATGGACGGCCGGACTCCTCAAATTGGGAAGGTGACATGAAATCGTGGACTAAAATGAGGAATACCGACATGCTAGCAAAAATCAAAATATTCCTACGGAGATTTGCGCAACACTCGCTACCTACCGGAGATGTGTTGCATCATCGGAAAATGGCCACCGGGGACTGTTGTGGTCTTTGCGGATCCGTCGACTCGTGGCACCATTCGTTGCTTGAGTGCAACATGGTGAGGTGTGTTTGGGCCCTTGAGGACCAGGACCTGGCGAACGTTGTGTTTGACAAACACAAACCTGATGCGAAGAGATGGGTTTTTGCACTGATGGATCTTCTACCGCATGCTGATTTTACCACTACTTTGGTTGCCCTCTGGGCAATTTGGCACGCTTGGAGGAAAGATTTGCATGAACAACAGTTTCAGACACCTCATGCACCCCCATCATTTTGTGCATAGCTACATCAAAGAACTACAGGCATGTAGACCGAAGAAGGGTATTGCTATGCCCACCGTACCTACTGTAGTTGATAGGCGTCGATGGATCCCCCCTGAGCAAGGTTTTGCCAAGATCAAGGTTGATGGGGCTGTGGCACGAAACAATAATGAAGGATCTTTTGGCGCGGTTTGCAGGGATGATTCATGTACATACTTAGGAGCCTCGGCTTTCAAATGTTCGAGGATCTCAGATCCGGCAATTCTTGAAGCTTTGGCTTGTCGTGAAGCCGTATCTCTTGCCTTGGATCTCTCCCTCTCACATGTGCTCATAGCCTCGGATTGCAAGAGTGTGGTGGATGACTTGAAGGAAGGCACGAGAGGCAAATATGCAAGCATTATCATGAAGATTATAGTAACATCAAGGCAATTTGAAAGATGCTCCTTCATCTTCGAAGGACGTGTCACCGATATTAAGGCACATAGTCTCACTAAGCACGCTCTAGGACATCCGATCGGACGCCATATGTGGCTCCTTAATACTCCAGACATAAATTATATCCCTATGAACCTTGTCTATGATCATTAATAAAGAGTGTGGTTAGACTAAACAAACTTACTTTCTTCTAAAAAAAAGGTTAGAACTTACTCCTCCATTCACAAATATAAGATATTTTGGGTATTCCAATATAAAGTACATATGAATTAAAATGAGTGAACAAACACACTAAAATGTGTCTATATTTGTAAAAAATTAGAACGTCTTATAGTTCTGAACGGAGAGACTAATTAGCACATGTTAATACAAGGAAAATCTACATCTTTTGCGTAAAAGCCAAAGGCCATATATTAAGATTCACATGTCTTTGAAGACACATCCTTACAAAACAAAATTATAATCAAAGAAGTGGGGGTGGCAAAGTCTTCTTCCTCGTGCATCCATCGACGACGTGTCCTAAGCATAGCTCAATGCCCCCTTTGCGCCTTTGCATCGGTAGAGCAAACTTTTTAAAATCCATGAGCTTGTAAAAGCAACGGCCGAAAAGTCGCCGATACAGACGAGGACAGCGATCTGCGAAGCAAATCACCACCTCGGAGAAAAAACCGCCGATAAAGGACTTAAAAACTCCAAGGACCACTCTTCGTGTAACCAACATGTCATCTCTCTCTCTCTCTCTCTCTCTCTCTCACACACACACACACACACACACATTGTTCTAGCCGCCGCACACCCGTCCTATGTCGCCTCTTGGAACTGAGTTCGATGATGACTTCATGGACGAAATGGTTTCAGAGCTCTAGGACCGCTTCTCCCCTCGGACTAAGGCCAGTTCACCGTCGCTACCTGCCTTTCCCTCTAAGCGAGGTGCTTTTCTTGGCGAAGCATATGTCTCTTTAGGGGCAATGTAAGGGACCTATTTCACCTCCCTCGTCTTTGACTTTGGCACCCATGTCATCGTCCGAGGAGCCTATCTAGGAGTCTATACAGGTGAAGAGTGGTGGTCAAGATACAACTGGAACACACTCGTCTAAGTCCTTCGAGTCGAGTGGTTCCTATGGTTGATGAGTGCAATGGTGACAAATCTCGGGGTCCTCTTAGCCACCAATATTTGTGATTGCCTCACCAACTTGCATCCTGAAATATCTGGGAAGACAATTGGGTGCCTCTTGAAAAAAATGCTTCGAGGGACAAACGCTAGAAGGGTGGCTCTAACCCTAGACCCGACATCCTCGAAGAGAATCTTAAAGGAGCAAAAGAAAGAAGATTAGAACTAGAGGGCATGTGCGGGTGGTTTCATGATGGATGGTTCTCAACTTTCTGGGCTACAGACATGGGATCAAACATGTTTGTAGTTTTTTTCAATGTGTTTTTCTCAAGTTGCAGTGAGTTGATGTGTTTTCTTTTGCAATGTTGAGACCCATGTGTTGAGGGTAGCAATAGTAGCATGTTTGGTGCTTCTGTGCTCATGTGGATACATGGTTGGGGGTCTTTCGCATGTTGGTAGGGGCATGCTTGTTCACCTGGCTTGAGCAAGTTTGTAATGGTTTTCGCCTCCGTTTAAAAAAAACATGTTCGATGCACCAATTCAAGGAATATACATATATGCACCATATACACGGATTTTTTGGACATGGCAACACGCGAGGATGTTGTCTTGTCCGAATCATTGTTATGTGACATATAGTGATTTATTGAATATCGCAACTTTATGAAGGAATGGGTAGGCTAATATGCAACGTTAATACATCACAAACCTTGGCCTACTACCATATGTGGTTCCATGATGGATGGTTCTCAGCTTCTAGGCTGCAAAATGTGGGATAGATCATGTCTGTTGTTTCTATCGATGTGTTTTTGTCAAGTTGCAGCGAGTCGATGTGTTTGATTGTTTTCCTTTGCAATGTTAAGACCCATGTGTTAAGGGTTGCAGTAGTAGCGTGTTTTGTGCTTCCGCACTCATGTGTATATATGGTTGGGAGTAGTTCGTATGTTGGTAGGGTCGTGCTTGTTCACCTGGCTTGAGCAAGTTCGTAGCGGTTTTTGGTAAATTAATCAGGTAACTCTCTCTTCTTAATTATTGGACGAGGCGAAGATGAACCGTCTGATGAGGAGGAGCAGGCACCGACACCGAAGTAGGCCAGGTTCAGAATGGAAGACACCCTCAGAGTTCAAACTTGCCCAAGCGGAGGAGGTGGTGGAGCAGTAGGCACCAACACCGAAGTAGGCCGGGTTCGGCATGCAGGCCGTGCTCGTCGAGTTCGAACTCGCCCAAGACGAGGAGGCGGCGAAGCAGCAAGCCATCCTCGACTCCATCCACTCCGAGGCGGAGGTGGAGGGCAACCGTTGTTTCCTCCGTGAGGCGAACATGGAGCTTGACGAGGCCTTGACGACTGAGGAAGACGACAAGGAGGCGCCGCCATTTCACCTGGCAGCCAATGACCACGAGGCCGGCGGCTCCGGCACGAACGTCCTTAGACATATCGCATGACGAGTAGTGTAAATGGTAGTTTGTTAGTTCCTACGTAGATCATGGATATTGCATATCTTTGTATGAAAATGAAAATCGTCAAATGGGGAGTGCGTTTGTGAAGTGTGAAACATGGGATCGACCGGGCATGCCCACGGACGTTTGAGAGCTCACTTTTGTTTGGACACTGAAATTTTATCTCGGATTTTTAGTCACGGCAAATCTGACGTTTTTATGGCAATTTATAATGGCGTGATGATGAAAATTTAGTTTGCAAGCACGGCAATTTTCTAGCCAAAAAATGAACTGAGACGGATTTGTCATCCTTGATGTGCTACTGGTTGCGTTTTCTATGTTTAAAAAAGTTCTGTCTGTTTCCCCTTACATGTTTGCTCTAATTTCTATGACTAATTTTTTTTTATGCTTGATGTGCTATTGACGGTGTTACTGCCTCATACTATGCTTGGCACCGGTGTGCAAAGGGAAGGGGGTAAAGGAAAGAGAAAGGGGGCGGAGGAAGCGAAAAGAGACAAAAAAAAAAAAAAAAAAAATAACAAGAAAAAAAAAAAAAAAAAAAAAAAAAAAAAAAAAAAACAAAAAAAAAAAAAAAAAAAAAACAAAAAAAAAAACAAAAAAAAAAAAAACAAAAAAAAAAAAAATAAAAAAAAAAAAAAAAAAAAAAAAAAAAAAAAAAAAAAAAGAAAAAAAAAAAAAAAACAAAAAAAAAAAAAAACAAAAAAAATAAAAAAAAAAAGAAAAAACAAAAACCCCCCCACCCCCCCCCCCCACCCCCCCGCCCCCCCCCCCCCACCCACCCCCCCCCCCCCCCCCCCCCCCCCCCCCCCCCCCCCACCCCCCCAAACACCACCCCCACCCCACCCCCAACCCCCCCCCCCCCCCCCCCCCCCCCCCCGAAAATTTGTTCCTTATTTTTCTGAAATTGCATTATAGGTAATCATCATGAGGTGTTATTTATTCGCATCATTTCACGCCTTCTAATCCGCCAGAATAATGTAGTTGATGCCTATTATAGATGGAAATCGTAGCCTCCTCCCGTGTCGCTCTCGGGCGACCCAGAGGCCACTGCATGCCACCCAAAAAAACTGCCAACATAGTCGCCAGACCCCTACCGTCAGAGGAGGAGGTTGTCGAAGAGCTGAGGACGTCAATAGAGTGGTCTTTCCACTGTTTCCCTTCACCCCCGCCCTCCCACAGAGTAGTCTTTTCTATAAGGGTTCCTTCCCCGACGAGTCTCAGTTAACGTCGACCCGTCCTTTTCATGGGGGTGGCTTCCTGGGCTTGACATCTCTGACACCTAGCCCTTCGTGGTGGTGGGCCATATCAAGCTTGGGCTTGCTTGCACCACGTTTGATGCCCTTGCTCATCAGTACGTATCCTCTAGAAATCAATGTTGTGAACTTGTGTTCGAGCGACTGCGACGGCGACCTCCATGTCGTATCCCTCCCTAGAGATGTTGTCATGGACCATCGATGTGGTTCCGGGTGAAAGCTCAGTGAGTGGCGATATATGCGGGTGCTGTTCCCCTTATTAAAGGTGTCACATGGATCCACCCTAGATGAGGTTGTCGCGGGTAACCATGATGCTACCTTCTAGATTTGTCCCTCCACGAGGGCCCATAGGCGACTTTGACCATCCTCATTACGGTCTTTGTGGTGCAGTTCCATGCTGTTGGTGATGTCATGGTTGATCTTTTCTTGTCGATGAGTTAGGATGGCCACCTAACCTTGTTGAACTCTAATCGTCCTTGTGGCGGAGCTTGTGGTCAAGATTCGTGTTCGTTGGTGGTCTCACGGCCTACATGAGTCCACTATCATGCCCATTGTGACAGAGTCTTGCAGTCAATGTCGATGACGCTAATTTTTTTTTTTTGGAAAAGGATGTCGATGTCGATGACGCTCATGGACTATGTTTCTCCAGTATCGCGTCATGGGTATAATGGAAACGTTCATTCATGTTGTTGTGGAAACTTGCCAGGCCTCAGTATTGTGATACCCGTCAACACGGCTAGTGGCACTCCTCAGTGCATTTATTTGCAACTTTTTCTCGTGCTGATGGTCAATGTGTTCGCATGTTGGTCAAAGCTTTTTCCTAGGCACCCACTTTGCTCTTTTCTGTTTTCTTTCTAATCTCGATGCGTGTCTTATTGATGGGCTTCTTTGCATGTTTTTTGGCCTAGCTATCCTCACAAATGGGTCTGCTCTGTTTGGTTGTCGATCTGATTTCCCTTATAAAGAAGATCAATACTTCTTTTGAAATATATTTAGGTGGAGAGTCCCTCCCCCCCCCCCCCCCCCACAACCACCACCCCCCACCCCCCACCCCCCCCCCCCCCCCACCCCCCCCCCCCCCCCCCCCCCCCCCCCCCCCCCCCCCCCCCCCCCCCCCCCCCCCCCACACCCACACACACCCACCACCCCACCCCACTTGTTGACTGTTTAAGAAAACATGATTTTGTAGTTGATAGTTAATCAGTGACTAAAATATTCCTTCAAGAAAATGAGATTCTTACCAATTTGATTTTCCAAACCCAAATAACCAAAACCTCTGCTCTATTTTCTAATCCTTGTTGTCTTCCTTGACCAAATATTCTCACTCCGATGGCAGCATATGATCAAGTGATAAACTCCCTAATTTGGCCATGAATGAGATGTACTCTTAATTACTGACTGCAATTGTATAAGACCAGGACCGTGATCAACTATCAGGACGCTTTGCTCAGGGGTTCCATGGCCCTGCTCATGGTGTGCAGCATGTGTTGCATTTCAGGATACAAAGGTGTGCTCCCTAGCTTATTTATTTATTTATATAGCACCTTTTTTTTTTTTAGTAGTTTGGATTGCTTACCATATACGTCACATGGTACCTTTTGTGTTTCGGAAGTTCTTGGGATGCAATTTATATAGCAATCTATTCCTAACTCAACTATTGGACCATATAAAAGTTCTCAGGTCCACCAATTTCGGTTTGCTTCGGCATGTGGCTGCCTATGAGACACTTCATTGACCGGACAACTCATCAACCTGGCAAAATGTGTTACATCCTTGAGATCATAGAGTTTCCTTGATTCAAAGTATCTTGGCCTCCCACTGTCGGGAGCGGCATATGAACAACTGAAGGGCCAAACACTACATGCGAACTAAAGAAAATGATTAGTTAACTGGGGAGAGATATCGATATCCGGGGCCAGGGAAGCCCTGATCAAGAATGTTTCTCAAGCAATACTCACATATGTGACGAGTGTTTCTGTCAAAAAAAAACATATGTGATGCGTGTCTTCCAATTGACGGCATCAATTTGTGATGATCGAGCAGGACTAGACATTGGGCGTTGAGAATGCGAAGAGGAAGATGGCATGGATGTCATGGGTAAGTTGATTCTGCATAAGCAACAAGGAGAAATGGGGCTTAGAGCCTTAGATACACGAGACTATTCAATCAGGCCTAGCTGGCCAAGTAAGTGTGGTGGCTAACTGAATCCCCAGAAAGTTTGTGCGTCCGCTTGCTACACGTAAAGTATTACCCTAATATGAATTTGGTCGATACGTACAGTCTACACCAGCTTTTCTTGTGGATGTTCAAGCCATATCACAATCTTGCTCCTCGTCGCCGCGACAGGGAGATGACCTTGGTAGCCTGCCAACCTGAGAAGTGTGGAATGTTTTTATCGAAGAACACATATCAGTGTAAGAATCATGGTGAACTGGAAATCGATGGTCCTGCGGAAGGAAATGAAGGTAATGGCGGCGCTCTGGCGACAAACCAGTGTAAGAATCGACAGCGGGCCATCCGAATCAGGGACGTGCACCTTGTGTGGCATGGAGGATGAGAGCTCCCTCCATAGCGGAGGTGATGAGAGCAATGGTTATTATGATCACATGGGGAATTTGGAACTTCATGGGAGGCCGATTCCGGCATCTAAAGGAACATGGCATTATCTTGGCAGACAACATTTTGCCAACTTGAGAAACAAACATATCCTAGTCACGTTGGTGGAACCGACATGGAGGACGCAGATGAGCGAGCGACCTTCATACTACACCCAGCATGTAGGGGACACAACCGAGGCAAAAACAAACCTATATATATGATGCATATACTGGAAGAGAAGAGATACATCTAAATCTCAGAAGCATCACTCAGCATGCAGATTTTCCCAACTCTAGATCAACAGAGAGCATGCATATATGCATATATACACCACACCTCATACTGGAATTATTAGTTTTGAAACAAGGCAAAAGATTTGCCATTCCATTGATTCAGGAAGAGGTTATAGAACAAAGCCGTAGATCGTCGAAAAAGAGAGGATTACTCTTATACTGGAATTATTATTGTCATGACTTTGGACAAACACAAACAAAAATGACTTTTGTATGAGGTGTGGAGAGCATGTACAAAGATGTTGTGCGTGAACAAACATTGTGGCATATACACAAAGCACAACACAGTGTATATATGCATGTACACTCTAGTACAGCACAGTGCTGTAGAACTGGCATATATGACAGTAATCATAGGCTTTGTATGACTGGCATATTTGTACAGTGCCTGTAGAACTGGCATATATACAAAGTACTACAGCACAGTGCAATTCTTTGTCATACAAAGTATCTTTGCGGTGTTGTGTTCCAGAAACACCACACCTCATACAAAGATGGCCTATGCAGCACAGTGCAATTCTTTGTCATACAAAGTATCTTTGGGGTGTTGTGTCACCACACCTCACTCATGCTTGCAAGGTTCAGAATTATGGTCATGCCAATACTACACTGTCTTGCACTGTGCTGTACAGCTGTGGTGCGTGAAGAAGGCCATTCTCTACCTTGCAAGTACCAGTCCCTCTACATCTCATCAAAAACAAAAAGACAGTTCCAACCAGTTCCTCTGGGAAAAGTACACCAGGTTCCCGGGAAAAATTAATAAATCATGTTTGTTGATTTCTGTCAGCATAGGCATTATGGAGAGCTCAGTGAACCAAACATGAGAATCTACTTCTCATCTAATATGGATAGCTCCTAACTGACACAGTCTACTGAAACAGTCACATAAATAGGAGTATTATCAGCAAACTGACAGATGCTTGTCTACAGGCAAGATTTGCATCAATCTCTTTGCCCAAGCTGTAAACCACGGAACTAAACAAGGTAAGTAGGATTGGTAAGTACTCAAGAGTTGTATGTGATCTCATGCTAATCAGAAAATGGCCTATGATTACTACAGGTAATGCCCTATTTCCTAACAGTGAAATCAAAGATCAGACATGAAAAGAGCTGAAGTCTAGGTAAGTCCACAGGTAATACCCTAACTTCTTCGGCATATGCATGCGCTGAATTCTGTCTAGAGAATTTAGACAGCAGTACCCTAGTTTCTTCATTAATTAGCCACACCAGGTGAGCCAGCTATGGCAGTCAGTAGCTAGCATGCGCTGAATCCTGACACCAATTGGGTTTACCCCAGTCACCAACAACCAAACCAAACCCACACCAAAAAGAATAGGCTGCCTCTTCTTACATGAATCCATCTAAACCATCCAAATGCTTATGTACTATCAACCAACCATCGATGGCACCAAGTCTCTAGACAGTAGCACAATAACATCCAAACCAAAATTATATTGCAGGCCAATGGAACAACTAACATCCAAACCAAAATTATACTGCAGACCAACGGAACAATTAACATCCAAACCAAAATTATATTGTAGACCAACAGCATATGCATGTTGTGACAAGTCCAACTTCTCATCGATAAACTCATGATTGCCAAGTTAGAGCAATACTTACCAGCCACAACTCATGGCAGTCAAGTTAGAGCGATACTTACCAGCGACAACTCATGAAAATAAGCTATTTGTTCAAGTAAATAAGGGCAACTCGCATATGGATCCAAGTGTAACTTGTAACGGCCAAATGGTGCAGGGGAAAACCATGGTGCTGGAAAGGCACACACAATTAATGCAGATTAAACAGTGCAACTATGCAGCAAACAAGGCAAGCAGGGCATCACCAAATTCTTTTCTTCCTGCTACAACACAAGATAGATAGATAGTACACTTGTAACAGTCAAATGGTGCAGGTAAAAAATATGATACTGGAAAGGCACAAACAATTAATGCAGATTAAACAGTGCAACTATGCAGCAAACAAGGCAAGCAGGGCATCACCAAATTCCATTCTTCCTGCTACAACATATATAGGTAGATAGACAGATCCAACCAAAATCATTTTGGGAGTTTAACCTCGCCAAATACTGGTACCCACAAAAGCTACCAGGCCATAATCCAGCTGCATATAACACATCATCCAGGAAATTCCTTCTCATGGGCGATTAAGAAAGCTAGTTTAGAAAGGGACATGCTATCAAAGCTTTAATCATCTACTTCCACCGATAACCACCAAAGATGTAGTGTACTGCGTAGCCGATCCAGGGCAGAACCTGCACAATTAAATTATATATCTCAATTAGGCGCTTCCTCGAGTTATGGTATATGATTAAACGATTATTATTATCACTTTCAATTGTTTGTTACAAAGAATTTGATTCGACAAGCATAAAAGATGCATATAACTGTATATACCTCCTCCTCCCTACTCTTCTCCGCCATCCTTTTGTTGTTCTCCCTTAGTCTTTTTCGGGTAGAGTCGGTCTGATGATACCTGAGCAATCTTTCCTTTTCGGCTATCCAAGCCTCATCATTCCACTGTTTTCTTCCGGTGAACAACTCGTGAAGATACTCATCTCTCATGACAAGAAACCGGTTGCTTTCAGCACGCTTCCATGCTTGATAGGTCACAAACCACACCTCATTTTTGGGCCGGGTCTTCTTGAAGACCTGGTATCTCTCTTTCCAATCTTTCATAGTCTTCCTTCCTTCATTTCTCTTCTTCTTTCCTTTGATTCAGGAGATCTTGTGCTTCTTTCTTTTTCTTCTCAGCCAGAGCCTCTTGCTTCTTCTTTTTCAGTTCATCGATTATCCGCTCCTCCTTTGTCTTTCCTAGATACCCACGGGTCAAGTAATTCACTTTTTCAGAGATGTTTGGCCAGCTCATATCCAATTTGAACAACTTGTATAGCTCCTCAAGCTCTGAGCTGGCAAAGTCCCTGGCAAAGTTCCTCGCAAAGTTCTGAAGTTCGAAGCCACATCTATTGTAGATTTCTTCACGGTAAATGACGGCAACCGTGCCGGTGGTCAGCACAAACCCCCCTAAGACAAATAGACGGAGGCGAATATTGGCACGAAACTTCTCCAGGACGGTGACGCTTTTGTCCAGACACGCCAACTCCTTGGTGACCTCATCGTGGTTGCCTCCTCCAGTGCAGTATCCACGCCGGGTACCACCACCTCTGGCAGCGGCCACAACCAAGATACTCAGGCGGTGCCCGAGTGAGTGTAGTGGCATCCCATAAACACCTCCTTTGCTCAGCCCTATGCCTCCTTTGCTCTGCCATGTGTGTGCTCGGGCTTGCTCTGCCGCAACTCTGCCAGGCCCTGTGTGAACTTGCCCTTGCTTCGCTGAAGTCTCAGAGCTGCAGACCACCATACCAAAGCCACCTCCTTTGCTCAGACCCGCGCCTCCTTTGCTCAGACATGTGCTTCCTTTGCTCAGACCCATGCCTCCTTTGCTCAGCCCTGTGCGTGCTCGCACTTGCTCCGCCACAACTCCGCCCGCCCTTGAATGCTCTTGCCCTTGCTCCGTCAGAGTCTCAAAGTTGCAGACCACCATGGCTCCATGTTGAATACCCAGTGTGTGCACTCCTGCCATCTTGGATGAGGATTGCATCAGGTCGGTGATGGTGGCAGAGGCGGTACCGTACCGGCCACCAATGACCCGGACTTGAGCCGCCAGGAGAGCTCGGCAAGCCGTGCCAGCAGTGATTGAGGCGCTCCGGAGTGGAGCAGTCTGGCGGGTACACGCCCTCCACCCTCACCGTTGCAGGCCCCTCGCCTGTGCAGAGCACCTTCCTCTTCGTTGGCGATGGCGGCAGAGGCGCCGGCGAAAAGAAGCTGCAGACTCGCGACGGTAGAGTCGACGTGGACGAGCGCTGGCGTCTGGTAGCTCTCCCCGCGCGCAGCGGCGACGGAAGCCATCCTCGCCGGCGGGGCCAGGGCTTGGTGGGGGGTTGCGGAAGCGATGCTTGAAGAGCCCGAGCCGGACTGGAACCGCCGGGAGAGCTGGGCGAGGAGTGCTGGAGGAGCTCTGGAATGGATCAGCCCGGCGAGTAGCCTCCCCGCTAGGGCTCCACCCTCTCCGTCGCCGGCGATGTCGGTAGGCGAGGCAGCGCGGAGCATGGAAGGCGGCGGCCCCCACTGGAGACCCGCGCCGGCGCCAGTAACGGCGGAGGAGACGCCGGCGAGGAGGGCCAGGAGACTCGCGCCGGTGGGCCCGTCGTGGAGGGGCGCTGGCGCCTCCTTGGCGTGGTAGCTCTCCCCCCGCGCTGCGGCGGCGGGAGCCATCCTCGCCGGCGGGGCTAGGGTTTGATGGGGGGATTGCGGGAGGGAGCGGGGAGCGGAGTGGGGTGGGGTGGGGTGCGGGGGCTCGCTTCTTTGTACGAGCGGAGCGGGGTGGGAATGGGATCCAATGCCCAACACTTTGCCCCCAAATGCTGCCCGCGTGTTCGGCTCTCTCGATGTCAGGCCAACTCCGGCTCACGACCTCAAACGGACATCCGTTTAGCCTGAATTTTATCCGTTGAGGTAGGACGATGAAGTCGTGTCCGGGCCATTTCTGGGATGCGATGACCGTGCGCCCAACGCGCAGACGCATCCCGGCCGCATCCCGTCCGCGTACATTTTTCTTTTCAAGCACATATCTTTTTTTCATAATTGATTTTTGATATATAGAAATACATCATCAAATTTTAACTAGAAAAGTAAGAAAAAAAACAAGAACCACAAGAATACATTTTAGAAGATAACCAACTTCCATAACTGCTCCCGTAAGTTGGATTAGTGCCTTCTCGATGCATTCATTGTTGATCTGCGGAGGCTCGATCTTGCGTGCTTCTTTCTTCTTCGAGTTTAAAAAAGTAGACGTTGCTTCCTCGCATCTGGTCTCATGTCTAGCCTCTATTCTAGCAACAAGTGCACTAGTCTCATCTCTAGCCTCTATGCTAGCTAAAAGTGCACGAACATCTACTAAATTGCGCTCTATCAATATATCGATGTACTCTTCTTCCCAATACCAAAATTTGCATCCATTCTACACAATAAAAATTTAAGTTAGCACAACTAGTCAAATCCGAGAGCACAACCGAAGCTAAGTAGCACATACCCCATCGGTTGAGCACTTGATGAACACCCATCCGGAATGTTCTGGCGTTGTAGACACGCGGCGCAAGACCTTCTTTGGGCAGTCGTCGCACTTAATGAGTGGCAACGGTGCGCCGACGAGCTTTTGGGCCAGCACCGAGCCCCGACCGCTGTTCGTGTATCTGCCGGCGGACCGCCGACGGTGTAGATCCGAGCGGCTAGAGGCGGAGTCAGTACCTGCATGCGGCCTTCCAGCCTTGCAGGGGCCTTCCAGCCCGGTGCTCGGCCAGTCCATGGTACGGCACGGCCTCCCACAGCCGGGCGAGCTTCAAGCCCGACCGGATCCGCTCCAAATCCGATCGTCGGGTGTGCAAATCAGGTGGCCGTGGTTGGGTAGCTCGGGGGCGTCGAGGGAAAGGGGGCTGGGCGAGCGCGCGTCCGAGCTGCACAGCGGCAATGGCAGCGGCGGCGGCGACGAGGGGCAAGAGTGGAGGGGATGCGGCTTGAGGGGGGAGGGGGCGGATAGAAAAAGGGATGCATGTGCCACCGACGGGCTGGCCAGGGGAGGACAAGCGCACACGACCCGCCCGTCCGCGCGCTGTCCGTTTCACCTCAAAAGCGGCCCAAACTTGGGCCGGGGATGGGTCGAAAGCGGACAAAAAACGGACAAAAGTCCGTTTGCGTCCGCACGCTGGGCCGTCTGGTATGTCCGTTTTACCCCAAACGGACGCACCCGGACAGGATGGTGTTGTGCGCTGGAGTTGGCCTCAATCCTCTTCTTCCAACAAAGTTCTACTCCCCCAGACTTCTTTTCTTCTTTCTTTTTTTCATTCAAAAACATGAACCTCCAAAGAGGACTGGCTCCCCTTGTATCAAGTAAAAGAGTCCCTTGATGCAGAAGCAATCCATACTAAAAGAAAAATTACATACATCTCCAACAAGGACACGCACATCCTCCCGGAAAAAAAGGACACGTGCGTCCCCCGGTGAAGAAAAATCCACGCGTCGGTCTCTACCACAACATTTGCTTTGGTCTTCACAAAGGCTTCCGAGTCGCCGCCGCTGACCGAAGGAGGCCCCGGTTGCCACCACCAGCCACCGACGATGGCTTGTGACACACTCTAATGGCCCCTCTTAGCTTGCGGGCTATGGTGCCACCATCGCGACAAGGATGAAGCCGTAAGTTCCATCGGCGCCATGGATGAGGTTTACGAACATGCATCAGCGACCAACAAGTATCATCCCCCACCCCCCCCCCCCCCCCCCCTAAAATGGGCGTGGGCTTCCTAACCCAGATCCAAAAGAAAGAGGCCAAAACACAATGCAGATGAGAAGCACTAAGAACATCATGAGAGAAAGAAAGGGGGTGAGTCAAATCAATGGAGATGCTCATCCCACAAACCCCTTTCTTCTAAACCGAGAGGAAATAATATCGAGAAAATAGAAGATGGATGTCGACTGCAGATCAAGGAGAAAGACAAGACCGGCAAGAAAAACAAATGATTAGAGGTGGTGATTATTGGAAATGTAAAAAAAAAGAGGGTCCGTCGACATAGATTTCCCCACCATATCTCGAAGAAAAAAAAGAGAAGAGCACGGATCCAGCCGGATTCCAAAGGTTATTCAACAGAGTTGCCACGAGACCTACCATTACGTTGTCATCCACGAAGAAGACGTCGACCACCACGAAGAGGAAGCCGAAGCCAAGCGAGGAATGCCTCCTCGTTCGCGGACTTCTCCGTGGGCAGAGGGACAAAGGGTCCATAGCCAGTGGGGACTCATAAACCTAAGTTACTACTACAGGGTGATGGGACCCTCACCTTGCTCACTGTCGGCGAAGGCCGATGGAGCGGGGAGGCGCTCAAGGATCTAGAGAGGGATGGGAGCATGAGGAGGAGAACACGAGGAAAGAAGATGGGGTCACTCGTCGGAAGATATTGAAGGCAATGATCATGTATATAGGCATCACGTCCGAGACAAGTAGACCGACTCCTGGTTACATCTACTACTATTACTCCACCCATCAACCGCTATCCAGCATGCATCTAGGGTATTAAGTTAATAAAAACAGAGTAACGCCTTAAGCAAGATGATATGATGTAGACAAAGTAAACTCAACTAATATGAATAAACCCCATAATTTTTTCCTTAATGGCAACAATACAAATACGTGTCTTGTCACTTTCTGTCACTGAGATAGAGCCCTGCAAGATTGAACCCATCACAAAGCACCTCTCCCACTTAAGATAAATCAATCTAGTTGGCCAAACCAAACGGATAGATCGGAGAGAAATACAAAGCTATAAAAATCATGCATAATAAAGTTCAGAAAAGACTTAATTACTTCTCATGAATATTTAGATCATAAACCCACAATTCATCGGATACTTAGCTAGTTTCTCAGGCCCATTTAAATTTTCAAAAAGACTCAATTACTTCTCATTTCGTGATCTTTAGCTAGTTTCTCAGGCCCATTTAGATTTTCAAAAATGTATATATCAAAGTTCTTCAAAGGATGATAACCAGTATTGTCTATTGTGTCATTCCTTCCACTCCACGTAACACTTATCATTGCAACCCGTCTTCTTCTCGTGAGATCAAAAGGGCTCATGATAAACAGTGAAATTCAAAGAAGGTGAAAACAAAATTAATTTTTTTAGCTAACTTTGACAAATATTTTGAATGCTTGCAAAGTTTCATCATAGAATGACACTCGTGGAAGTCATGACAAAAAAATCAGCACTACAAAATGATGAGTTAGTAGCACTCAAAACATTTGTCAATGTTTGCCAGAAAAAAAAGTCAGGATTTTTTGAGTTAAAAAAACAAAATTATTGTTCATCCGAGAACATTTTAGCTCGAGCTCAGAAACACCAAGCCCTATTATCTTGTGTTATAATCAGCATGTTATGTTTTCCTCCTTTGTCATGAAACAACTTGAAGTCCCTCTATGCTCAACATCGTTGCTTCTTTTCGGTACCCGCTCCCTACCAAATCACCACACAAAAATTGTGTTCTTCCTCGCCAAAAAAATGACAAATGGTGTGGCAGAAACAATTCAAGGGCTTGTTTGATTGTTTATTTAAATACAAGGACTTATTTGTGAATAACATGAACAAAATTTGGCAAGCTTGATGTGTTGAGCACGGGGCGCAGGGATTAATCAGTAATATTTTTTGAAGTCAGGCCCAAAGAATCTCAAATTCACTAAGAAAAAAGAGAGTTGTTTGGTTAATAAATGGTCACAACACGCCCGCAAAAGTAAGGCATGCTGGGCGCCCTGACAACCCACACAAGAACGCAAACACGTCATGGAAGTGAAAAGTGTTGTCGAGATTGCAACCCAGTGTCATCGTCATCACACCTCCACGAGGGCGACTCGATTCCACCATCGACGACCACCAACGTAGCCCTAGCCGCAAGCAAGTGTCATGGCATGTGCTGACCGATGCCAAACAGCCAACCGCATGCGGGGACGACCAAGCAGTTTCGGCTCTGCCGATGACCATTGCACGAGAAAAGCGATGGGCATGCGTCGAGCTAGCGTCGTAACCTATCGTCCGTCCAACACATCGGATGAGACCGACTACCAAAACACAGCTGCAACTCGGACTCCGCTCGAGGCTTCCATTATTGCCACACACAGAAAGCCACGCAAACATCTGCATCGCCGGACGGACGCCTGTCCACCACAGTGCCGCGAGCGTCGAACCCATGTAGTGCACAAAAGGGATCTGAAGCTCTTTAAGGTCATGCCGCAAAGAGGGTGACGATGATGTCGACACATCGCCCGGTGATACGTCTCCGTCGTATCTATAATTTTTGATTGTTCCATGCCAATATTATACAATTTTCACATACTTTTGGCAACATTTTATATGATTTATTGGACTAACCTACTGATCCAGTGCCCAGTGCCAGTTCCTGTTTTTTTTGTATGTTTTTTGTTTCGCAGAAAATCCATATCAAATGAAGTCCAAACGCTATAAAAATTTACGGAGAATTATTTTGGAATATATGTGATTTTTGGGACTTGGAATCAACGCAACCGGGGGCCCACAACCCCCACAAGACACCAGGGCGCGCCCCAGGGGCCAGGCGCGCCCTGGTGGGTTGTGCCCTCCTCGGATGTCGGTAGGGTCTCTACTTCGGGCGCAAGGAAGCTTATATCCAGAAAAAAAATCGTGTTAAAATTTTAGCGTAATCAGAGTTACGGATCTCCCGGAATATAAGAAACGGTTTTCGGCCACATCTAGGGAACGCGAAATAGAAGAGAACAGAGAGGGAGATCCAATCTCGGAGGGGCTCCCGCCCCTGTGCCGCCATGGAGGCCATGGACCAGAGGGGGAACTCTCCTCCCATCTAGGAGGGAGGCCAAGGAAGAAGAAGAAGGAGGGGGGGCTCTCTCCCCCTCTCTCCCGGTGGCGCCGGAGTGCCGCCGGGGCAAGGATCGTGACGGCGATCTACATCAACAATCTTGCTACCATCAACACCAACTCTCTCCCCCTCTATGCAGCGGTGTAACACCCCTTCTCTCCGCTGTAATCTCTACTTAAACATGGTTCTCAACTTCATATATTATTTCCCAATGATCTATGGTTATCCTATGATGTTTGAGTAGATCCGTTTTGTCCTATGGGTTAATCATGATCTTGGTTGGTATGAGTGTATATTTTACCTATGGTGCTGTCCGACGGTTCCCTTCGTCTCGCGCAAACATGAGGGATCCCCGCTGTAGGGTGTTGCAATATGTTCATGGTTTGCTTATTGTCGGTGTTGCGGGGGTGACAGCAGCCTGAACGCGGATAAGTGGGTTATGGCGTATGGGAATAAAGAGGACTTGATACTTAATGCTATGGTTGGGTTTCACGACCTTAATGATCTTTAGTAGTTGCGGATGCTTGCTAGAGCTCCAATCATAAGTGCATATGATCCAAGTAGAGAAAGTATGTTAGTTCATGCCTCTCCCTCATATAAAATTACAAGAATGATTACCGGTACTTGTTATCGATTACCTAGGGACAAATGACTTTCTTGTTGACAAAAGCTATCCACTTTTATTACCTTGCAATTTATTCATATTTTTATTCTCGCAAAGTACTCGTAGTTTTATTCTTGCAAAATAGTTTCATACTCGTTTTAGGGAAAGCAAACGTCAAGTGTGCATAGAGTTGTATCAGTGGTCGATAGAACTTGAGGGAATATTTGTTCTGCCTTTAGCTCCTCGTGGGGTTCGACACTCTTATTTATTGAAGAAGGCTACAAATGATCCCCTATACTTGTGGGTTATCAAGACCTTTTTCTGGTGCTGTTGCCGGGGAGCAATAGCGTGGGGTGAATATTCTCGTGTGTGCTTGTTTGCTTTATCACTAAGTAGTTTTTATTTTCTGCTCTAAGTTGTTCTCTATCTTTAGTTATGGATATGGAACACGAAACACCAAAAAAATTAGTGGTGCTTGCTACTCATGGAGATGGGGAACCTCCTAAAACCCTCGATGCTCGTTATGTGAAAAATATTATGCACTACTTTGATAATCCTGAGAAAACCCCGTTCAACTTGATAATGGGAGACACGTTGGATCAACGTGAATACTTTAGGGATTATCGCTTGACACAAAAAGGGAAACTGTTATGGGATCAAATTGATATGTTGCATTGGTATGCTTGGAATTTATGCCAGAGATATGATTTTACTTGTTGCTCTAGGATGAAGGCTCCCCACCTTCCCTTTTCATGCAAATTGAATGATAATGAAACCTTAGCTTCTTATGCTAATGGTAGATATGATTACTATGATGTGGAAAGAATAGAAGAATTTGTTGCTTTTAAGGGTGCTTATGAAATTGAATCTTTGTTTGAAAAGTATGAAGCTTTTGATGATGATGTTTATAGGCCTGAAAACTTTGCTATACTTAAATATTGCTATGATAATTACAAATACAAGAAGAGATTGATAATTTATAGGAGTCTATGGAAGAAGAAATTGATGAAACTGTGAGCTCATTGGTTGAAAAAGATGATGAGGAGAGCGAAGAACAAAAGGAGGAAGAGCGGATTAGCTACCCGTGCCCACCTTCTAATGAGAGTAACCCTCCAACTCATACATTGTTTAATGTTCCTTCATTCTTACCGAAGGATGAATGCTATGATAATTGCTATGATCCCGTTGATTCTTTTGAAATATCCCTTTTTGATGAACTTGATGCTTGCTATGCTTGTGGCCATGATGCCAATTTGACTTATGCTTATGGAGATGAACTTTCTATAGTTCCTTATGTTAAGAATGAAATTGTTGCTATTGCACCCACACATGATAGTCCTATTATCTTTTTGAATTCTCTAAACTACACTATATTGGAGAAGTTTGCACTATTTAAGGATTATATTGATGGGTTGCCTTTTACCGTTGCACATGATGATTTTTATGAATATAATATGCATGTGCTTGCTGCTCCTAGTTGCAATTATTATGAGAAAGGAACTAAATCTCCATCTCTTTGTGTTTCCAACACGATAAAATTGCAAGAAACTGCTTATGCTATGTATTGGCCTTTACTTGATGTGCATGAATTGTTCTTGTATGACATGCCGATGCATAGGAAGAGAGTTAGACTTCGTCATTGCTTGATATATGTTACTTTGTGCTCACTACTAAATGCCAAATCATTGCTAATTAAAATTGGCTTTGATATACCTTGGGATCCGGGTGGATCCATTACTTGAGCACTTTATGCCTAGCTTAATGGCTTTAAAGAAAGCGCTGCCAGGGAGACAACCCGGATGTTTTAGAGAGTCATTTATTTCTGTTGAGTGCTTTTATAAATTTTAAAAACGAAAAAATATAGAGGGGAACTTAAAACTTCACAAAAAGAAAAGTGAAAGTGAGATAGACGAGCACCGTGGAAGCGGGAGCATGCCTTGAACTTTGTTCATGCCCTTGGAAACTTTGTGAATCTTGAATTACAGAAATTTTTCAACAAAAATAATTATCCCCTTGTACAAATCCATTGTATTATAAAAATAATGTGCCAAGATTTGCCTTTAGGATGAGTAGATTGCTTGTCGGTATGTGCGGTGCAGGAACAGAAACTTTGGCTGTAGTGCGTGATTTTACATTTTTTACTGGAACATCGAAAGTTTTCTGAAACTTCTTGCACAGTATTTCTATACAAATTTTTTATTTTGTCCTAATTTTTCAGAATTTTTGGAGTAGCATAAGTATGGTAGATGTTCAGATTGCTACAGACTATCCTGTTTAAGACAGATTCTGTTTTTGATGCATTGTTTTGCTTGTTTTGATGAAACTATTGATTCTATCGGTGGTATAAGCCATGGAAAAGTTATATTACAGTAGCTACAATGCAAAAATGAAATATGAATTGGTATTCAACAGTACTTAGAGTAGTGATTTGCATTATTATACTAACGGATCTCACCAGTTTTCTGTTGAGTTTTGTGTGGATGAAGTGATCAAAGATCGAGGAGGTCTCGATATGAGGAGAAGGAGGAGAGGCAAGAGCTCAATCTTGGGGATGCCCCAGGCACCCCAAGTAAATATTCAAGGAGACTCAAGCGTCTAAGCTTGGGGATGCCCCGGAAGGCATCCCATCTTTCTTCAACAAGTATCGGTATGTTTTCGTCTTCGTTTCGTTCATGTGATATGTGTGAATCTTGGAGCGCCTTTTGTGTTTATTTTTCATTTTTCTTTTATGCACCATGCTGGTATGAGATAGTCCATGGTTGATTTATAGAATGCTCATTGCACTTCTCTTATATCATTTGAGTATGGCTTTATAGAATGCTTCATGTGCTTCACTTATATCATTTGAAGTTTGGATTGCCTGTTTCTCTTCACATAGAAAACCGTTGTTTGTAGAATGCTCTTTTGCTTCACTTATATTTATTAGAGCGTGGTCTTTTGTAGAAATAATTAAACTCTCATGCTTCACTTATATCTATTTAGAGAGTCAACAAGAATTGGTCAATTGCATGGTTAGTCATGAAATCCTACATAAAACTTGTGGATCACTGAATATGATATGTTTGATTCCTTGCAATAGTTTTGCGATATAGAGATGGAATATGTGGGAGGTACTAGTAAATGGTTGTGGTTAGTAAGAATATTGGTGTTAAGGTTTGTGATTCCCGAAGCATGCACGTATAGTCTCTCGTTATGCTATGAAGTTGGAGCATGATTTTTTATTGATTGTCTTCCTTATGAGTGGCGGTCGGGGACGAGCGATGGTCTTTTCCTACCAATCTATCCCCCTAGGGGCATGCGTAGTAGTACTTTGCTTCGAGGGCTAATAAACTTTTGCAATAAGTATATGAGTTCTTTATGACTAATGTGAGTCCATGGATTATACGCACTCTTACCTTTCCGCAATTTGCTAGCCTCTACGATACCGTGCATTGCCCTTTCTCACCTCGAGAATCGGTGCAAACTTCACAGGTGCATCCAAACCCCGTGATATGATACGCTCTATCACACATAAGCCTTATTATATCTTCCTCAAAACATCCACCATACCTACCTATTATGGCCTTTCCATAGCCATTCCGAGATATATTGCCATGCAACTTCCACCGCTTCCATTTTGATGACTTGAGCATTCATTGTCATATTGCTTTGCATGATCATATAGCTGACATAGTATTTGTGGCTCAGCCACCGTTCATCATTTTTTATACATGTTACGCTAGATCATTGCACATCCTGGTATTGCCAGAGGCATTCATATAGAGTCATATTTTGTTCTAGGTATCGAGTTGTAATATTGAGTTGTAAGTAAATAGAAGTGTGATGATCATCATTATTCATTATTAGAGCATTGCTCCAGTGAGGAAAGGATGATGGAGACTATGATTCCCCCACAAGTCGGGATGAGACTCCGGACAATGAGAGAAAAAGAAAAAAAGAAAAGAAAGAAAAGAAAAAAAGAAAAAAAGAAAAAGAAAAAGAAAAAAAATGAAAAAGAGAGAAGGGGCATGCTAGTTCCACACTTGTGCTTCAAAGTAGCATCATGTTTTTCATATAGAGAGTCTCCTATGTTGTCACTTTCATATACTAGTGGGAATTTTTCATTATAGGATTAGATGCATACCCACTTAGTTTTCATATTGAGCTTTCATACACTTATAGCTCTTACTGCATTCGTTGCATGGCAATCCCTACTCCTCGTATTGATATCAATTGATGGGCATCTCCATAGCCCGTTGGTTAGCTGCGTCGATGTGAGACTTTCTTACTTTTTTGTCTTCTCTATATTTACCCCTATCATCATACTCAATTCCACCTATAGTGCTATATCCATGGCTTGCACTCATGTATTGCGTGAGGGTTGAAAAAGCTGAAGCGCGTTAAAAAATATGAACCAATTGCTCGGCTTGTCATCAGGGTTGTGCATGATAAATACTTTGTGTTAAGAAGACAGAGCATGACAAGACTATATGATTTTGTAGGGATATCTTTCTTTATCGTTGATATTTTGAAAGACATGATTGTTTGTTGGGATGCCTGAGTATTGATGTCTTTACGTCAAATTATAGACTATTGCTTTGAATCACTTATGTCTTAATACTCATGCCATGATTAGACATATGATCAAGTTTATGCTAGGTAGCTTTCCACATCAAAAATTATCTTTTTTATCATTTACCTACTCGAGGACGAGCAGGAATTAAGCTTGGGGATGCTGATACATCTCCGTTGTATCTATAATTTTTTATTGTTCCATGCCAATATTATACAAATTTCACATACTTTTGGCAACATTTTATATGATTTATTGGACTAACCTATTGATCCAGTGCCCAGTGCCAGTTCCTATTTTTTTCCATGTTTTTTGTTTCGCAGAAAATCCATATCAAACAAAGTCCAAATGCGATAAAAATTTATGGAGAATTATTTTGGAATATATGTGATTTTTGGGACTTGGAATCAACGCAAACGGGGGCCCACAGCCCCCATAAGACACCAGGGCGCGCCCTGGTGGGTTGTGCCCTCCTCGGATGTCGGTTGGGTCTCTACTTCGGGTGCAAGGAAGCTTATATCCGGAAAAAAAATCATGTTAACATTTCACCTCAATCAGAGTTACGGATCTCCTGGAATATAAGAAATGGTTTTCGGCCAGATCTGGGGAACGCGAAACAGAAGAGAACAGAGAGGGAGATCCAATCTCGGAGGGGCTCCCACCCCTCCGCCGCCATGGAGGCCATGGACCAGAGGGGGAACTTTCCTCCCATCTAGGAGGGAGGCCAAGGAAGAAGAAGAAGGAGGGGGCTCTCTCCCCCCCTCTCCCGGTGGCGCCGGAGTGCCGCTGGGGCAAGGATCGTGACGGCGATCTACATCAACAATCTTGCTACCGTCAACACCAACTCTCTCCCCCTCTATGCAGAGGTGTAACACCTCTCTTCACCGCTGTAATCTCTACTTAAACATGGTGCTCAACTCCATATATTATTTCCCAATGATCTATGGTTATCCTATGATGTTTGAGTAGATCCGTTTTGTCTTGTGGGTTAATCGTGATCTTGGTTGGTATGATTGTATATTTTATTTATAGTGCTGTCCTACGGTGCCCTCCGTCTCGTGCAAACGTGAGAGATCCTTGCTGTATGGTGTTGCAATATGTTCATGGTTTGCTTATTATCGGTGTTGCGGGGGTGACAGCAGCCTAAACGCGGATAAGTGGGTTATGGCGTATGGGAGTAAAGAGGACTTGATACTTAATGCTATGGTTGGGTTTCATGACCTTAATGATCTTTAGTAGTTGCGGATGCTTGCTAGAGTTCCAATCATAAGTGCATATGATCCAAGTAGAGAAAGTATGTTAGCTCATGCCTCTCCCTCATATAAAATTACAAGAATGATTACCGGTACTTGTTATTGATTGCCTAGGGACAAATGACTTTCTTGTTGACAAATGCTATCCACTTTTATTACCTTGCAATTTATTCGTAGTTTTATTCTCGCAAAGTACTCATAGTTTTATTCTTGCAAAATAGTTTCATACTCGTTTTAGGTAAAGCAAACGTCAAGTGTGCGTAGAGTTATATCGGTGGTCAATAGAACTTGAGGGAATATTTGTTCTGCCTTTAGCTCCTCGTTGGGTTCGACACTCTTATTTATTGAAGAAGGCTACAAACGATCCCCTATACTTGTGGGTTATCACCCGGCTTGACCAGGCCTTACGCTTTCACCCAAAGAGCAAGATTTTTAAAGGGTATAGCAGGATACAGGTCTCCATGGAGGTGAAACGACGCCCACTTACGCCGCCATCGTCGGCCGGCAAGAGCGGGCAAGCTTTCACCCAAAGCATACCCAACACAACTAGCACCTACATGCACAACACCTCCACTGGTCTGCCCACCTCTTGTAGAGCCACTATGCCGGCAGCACCGAAGAGCCACCAAGCACCACACCTCCCGTTGGCAAGAAGAAACCGATGAGCCAGATCTGGCATCGCATTGCAGTTGCGCAACCATAGGAGCCACCAAAGGCCGGCACGCCGCCGGCCCAACTTGAGGACCCGCCCCACAAAGCAGGAAGGGGTGCCACACCCGCCCAGACTCGCCGGAGAAGAGCGGTCATGATGAAGACTAGGCACTCGCTAACGAAGTTGTCGCGGCTACCACCCGCAAGAGATGCTGCTAGGGAGACGCAACACTGGAGAAGAGCAGCTGGGACGAAGCCCAGAGGCCTACCAGTGATGCATGCCAAGCCACCAACCCTGCCGGAACCGTCGCGCCACATAGAAAAAGGGGACCCATCCTCCCCCACCACGAGCTCCCGCAGCCTGACAAGAGGAATACGCACCCACAGTTGCCGTCCGCCGCTCGGGCTTAGCCCAACGCCCTTCGCTGACAATGGCGAGGGGAGGAAGGGGAGAGGGAGAGCGGCCTGGTGGCGCGGGTTGATACGTCCATTTTGCATCATGCTTTTATATTGATATTTATTGCATTATGGGTTGTTATTACACATTATGGTACAATACTTATGCCTTTTCTCTCTTATTTTACAAGGTTTACACAAAGAGGGAGAATGCCGGCAGGTGGAATTCTGGACTAGAAAGGAGCAAATCTGAGAGACCTATTCTGCATAACTCCAAAAGTCCTGAAAATTTACGGAGAATTATTTCAGAATATATAAAAAATATTGGGCGAAGAAAATACCAGAAGGGACCCACCAGGTGGCCACAAG
Organism: Thinopyrum elongatum; assembly: GCA_011799875.1. Classification (NCBI taxonomy): domain Eukaryota; kingdom Viridiplantae; phylum Streptophyta; class Magnoliopsida; order Poales; family Poaceae; genus Thinopyrum; species Thinopyrum elongatum. The sequence continues at coordinate 547,364,178 of CM022302.1, read as the reverse complement.
CCTGGGGGGCGTGCCCCTAGGGCTTGTGGGCCCCCTGGCAGGTCTCCGGTGCCCATCTTTGGCTATATGTATATGGTGGCTTTTGACCTGGAAAAAAAATCAGAAGAGAGCTTTCGGGACGAAGCGCCGCTGTCTCGAGGAAGAACCTGGGCAGAAGCAATCTAGGGCTCCAGCGGAGCTGTTCTGCCGAGGAAACTTCCCTCCGGGAGGGGGAAATCGAAGCCATCGACATCACCCACGATCCTCTCATCGAGAGGGGGTCAATCTCCATCAACATCTTCACCAGCACCATCTCCTCTCAAACCCTAGTTCATCTCTTGTATCCTATCTTTGTCTCAAAACCTCAGATTGGTACCTGTGGGTTGCTAGTAGTGTTGATTACTCCTTGTAGTTGATGCTAGTTGGTTTATTCGGTGGAAGATCATATGTTCTGATCCTTAATGATATTTATTACCCCTCTAATTATGAACATGGATATGCTTTGTGAGTAGTTACGTTTGTTCCTGAGGACATGGGAGAAGTCTTGTTATAAGTAATCATGTGAATTTGGTATTCGTTCGATATTTTGATGAGATGTATGTTGTCTTTCCTCTAGTGGTGTTATGTGAACGTCGACTACATGACACTTCACCATGATTTGGGCCTAGGGGAAGGCATTGAGAAGTAATAAGTAGATGATGGGTTGCTAGAGTGACAGAAGCTTAAACCCTAGTTTATGTGTTGCTTCGTAAGGGGCTGATTTGGATCCACATGTTTCATGCTATGGTTAGATTTATCTTAATTCTTCTTTCATAGTTGCGGATGCTTGCGAGAGGGGCTAATCATAAGTGGGAGGCTTGTCCAAGTAAGGACATTACCCAAGCACCAGTCCACCAACATATCAAATTATCAAAGTAACGAACGCGAATCATGTGAGCATGATGAAAACTAGCTTGACAGTAATTCCCATGTGTCCTCGGGAGCGCTTTGCTTTATATAAGAATTTGTCCAGGCTTGTCCTTTGCTATAAAACGGATTGGGCCACCTTGCTGCACCTTTGTTACACTTGTTACTTGTTGCCCGTTACGAATTATCTTATCACAAAACTATCTGTTACCGATAATTTCAGTGCTTGCAGAGAATACCTTGCTGAAACCCGCTTGTCATTTCCTTCTGCTCCTCGTTGGGTTCGACACTCTTACTTATCGAAAGGACTATGATGGATCCCCTATACTTGTGGGTCATCAAGACTCTTTTCTTGCGCCGTTGCCGGGGAGTGAAGCGCCTTTGGTAAGTGGAATTTGGTAAGGAAAAATTTATATTGTGTGTTGAAATTTACTGTCACTTGTCACTATGGAAAATCATCCTTTGAGGGGTTTGTTCGGGGTAACTTCACCCCAACCGGAAGAGCAAAGAGTTTCCCCTCAACCTATTGAACCTATTGAAAATATTTATTATGAAATTCCTTCGGGTATGATAGAGAAACTGCTAGCTAATCCTTATGCAGGAGATGGAACATTACATCCTGATATGCACCTAATCTTTGTGGATGAAGTTTGTGGATTATTTAAGCTTGCAGGTTTGCTCAGAGATGAAGTCAAGAGGAAGGTCTTCCCTTTATATTTGAAGGGAAAAGTATTGACATGGTATAGGCTATGTGATGATATTGGATCATGGAACTACAACCGATTGAAATTGGAATTTCATCAGAAGTTTTATCCTATGCATCTGGTTCATCGTGATCGGAATTATATATATAATTTTTTGCCTCATGAAGGAGAAAGTATTGCTCAAGCTTGGGGGAGGCTTAAGTCAATGTTATATTCATGCCCCAATCATGAGTACTCAAGAAAAATTATTATTCAGAATTTTTATGCTCGGCTTTCTCGTAATAATCATTTCATGCTCGATACCTCTTGTACTGGCTCTTTTATGAAGAAGACTATCGAATTCAAATGGGATCTCTTGGAAAGAATTAAACGCAATTCTGAAGATTGGGAACTCAACGAAGGTGAGGAGTCAGGTATAAACCTTAAGTTTGATTGTGTTAAATCTTTTATGGATACCGATGCTTTTCGTGAATTTAGCACTAAGTATGGACTTGACTCTGAGATAGTAGCTTCTTTCTATGAATCATTTGCTACTCATGTTAATCTCCCTAAGGAGAAGTGGTTTAAATATCATCCTCCCATTGAAGTAAAAGTAGTAGAACCCATTGAAGCTAAAGAAGAAACAATTACTTATAATGTAGATCCTGTTATTCCTACTGCTTATATTGAGAAACCACCTTTCCCTGTTAGAATAAAGGAACATGCTAAAGCTTCAACTACGGTTCGTAAGAGTTATACTAGAACACCCACACCCCCTGAACAAATTAAAATTGAACCTAGTATTGCTATGGTTAAAGATCTGCTGGTCGATAATATTGATGGGCATGTTATTTATTTCTGTGATGAAGTTGCTAGAATTGCTAAACCCGATGAAAAAGATAAACATAGACCCGTTGTTGGCATGCATGTTGTTTCAGTTAAAATAGCAGATCATTGTTACCATGGCTTATGTGATTTGGGTGCTAGTGTGAGTGCAATTCCCTTTACCATATATCAAGAAATTATGAATGATATTGCACCTGCTGAAATAGAAGATATAGACGTCACCATTAAGCTTGCTAATAGAGATACTATTTCACCAATTGGGATCGTTAGAGATGTTGAAGTCTTGTGTGGGAAAATAAAATACCCTACAGATTTTCTAGTTCTTGGTTCCCCACAAGATGATTTTTGTCCCATTATATTTAGTAGACCTTTCCTGAACACTGTTAATGCTAAAATAGATTGTGAGAAAGAAACTGTTAGTGTAAGTTTTGGGGATGTGTTGTAACACCCCAAAAATTTAATCATGTTTTTACTAAATAAAATTTTTCCAGAATTAAAATTTTAAATTTTTACTAGGTATTTTATTAATATCAGAACCATTTTCTGTTTCTGTTTTTCAAAATTCTTCCCTCCATATAGAAATTTTTGGAATGATATTGTGGCTTTGGTAGTTTTCTCAAATCATTTCAATTACATTTTAAAAACAATAAGAATTATTTTCAGAATAAAAATTTGCCCAAAACAATTCTTTTAATAGCTTTTTCAATATTTTAAATGCCTCTATTGCACTACAACCATTTTAAATAATTCTTTTAAAATCCCACAAAAATTATGAGAGGTCATGTGATGCCTACAAATCACTTTTATACTAAAACCCAACCTGGTGTTTTGAAAATTTTGAGTGAAACAACCTCTTTTCAATTCTGTCCTGAATTTGAGTTTCTACTACAACCTCTATTTTACTTGCTCCAAAAATTCTGAAATTTTTCCCACTCATAGTCCTCCCAACCAAACCCTTAAGTACAAAATTTTATCCCCATTGGAAACATTTTAGTCCACCAAATAATCCTCTGTATTTTTAGTCCAGAACTGAAATTCTTCTAAACTTGCACTGGCAAGTATCTCTTTTGGCCAAACCAACTCCACCACCATTTATGTCATCCAATGAGACATCATCCTAGATATTTTCAGGGGCAACAAAAATACCTAGATAGCCCTGGCATTTTATCAAACACACTGTGTGCATGGCAGAAAGTTTGCCTCTTCTTAAACTGCTTTGCACACTTGATCATATGGCCAGACGACCATGTCCCTCATCTCTAGCACTCCCAGGAGCATCACTCTACCAAAACTCAGCTCACCTAGAACACCCTAGACCCATCTGGCAATTCTTCGAGCACGTTCTGTGCGTGGCCAGAGCGTGCCCGGAGCACGCTTTTTGCACGCGTCGGCACCGAGCTCCTACTGCCGCTCTGCTGCCTCCCCCTATCATCCTTATCCTCCTCTGGATCAGCCCGACCACCCAGGAGCTCACCGACACCTCCCCTCGTCCTCTAGCACGCTGGTCAGCACCGACCAGAGCCACCGCCCGACGTTGCCGTCTCTGCCACGTCGCTGCCAGGACGTGTGGCTCGCCTCCTCGCCCGCCAGCGTGCCCCTGGAGTAACTCCGGGCAGCCAAAGCCCCACCGACCACTGCCTACCTTGCCACCGGCCTCTGGAGGCCATCAATGGCCGCCGCCGAATCGGGTGAAGCTACCGCACATGAACCGCCATTCCGGCGCTATAAAAAGGACCCCGGAGCTCCCCTCGATGATCATCCACACTCCCTCCTTCCCAGCAAGCCTCGCAGAGCACCCCAGCTGACTCGGACGAGGCCTTCTTCTCCCTCTCTGGCGAAAGCAGCCGCCACAACTCCCTGTCAAATTCATCGCTTCTGGAACCTCTCCCTCTCCATTCACATCTCCACAGACCCCTCACGACTCCACGAACCCATCCCGCACACTAACTCTTGCCGGGAGTGTCTCCCTCTCCGTCTCCGGCCGAGGCAGCCGCCCACTGCCTCCGGTCGCCGCGCTTCACTCCGGCCGCCCTCGGTACTGCCAAGACCACCCCTGGGCGCGGGATAGAGTGGCAGATCCATACCTGCTACCGCCTAAGGCCGCCATGCCCCCAGTCGCCGGCGCCAGCAACAGCCGGAGCTCCTCTGTTTCTGCGTCAAGAGGAAGAGGGGGATGGCGCCAGGAGGGAGAAAGGAGGCGCGGGCCCCGCTCGTCGGTGGCTCAAACCGCGGGCCCCCACCATTTAAGTGGAGGCGGCTTTTCAGAATGCGCCATCGACGTCATCTCACCCGTGCGGCCGAATGGCTGGGCTCGGCCCAGTGGCGCTGCACGGCTATTTCGCGCTGAGGGCGCACCTCCACTCCTTTTTCCCTTTTTCTTTTTTATGCAGTTTCAAATAATCCCACAGTGTCCTTTTTAAATCCAAATTTGATGATTCAAATTTATACATGCTTCTAAAATCATGCTCTATTTATCCAGCTTAGGTGAACATTTTTCCTGAGCATTATGATCACTGGGTCAATTAAAAAGTCATTTTTAATCAATTGTTTCAGCTTAGAAACTCTCTAGATAAATCATATGAACTCCAAATAATTTAATTCTTTTTCTGGTATTTCTAATTTTTCATCTAGTTTATTTTAGTACTTATTTCAAAAATATTTGAAACAATTTTTGGCACTGTTTTTGGATTATGTGGTGATTTCAATATTTTACAAATAGGAATTGGAGGGAAGATTAAATTTTCAAACTTTTGGAGTACAACCAACACCCCTGCATGCTCAAGGCAAGCATCTTGAACACTTGATATGGTGAATTGCATAGTTGTTGTTTGCAAGAATAATTGCATCATGAATATGTTGAATTCAAATAAAACTGGCATATGGCTATTTTTTGCATGTGTGTAGTGTTGGCATGTTTCATCGTACCGTGCATCGTGTGTTGCCATGACTAACTTGCAGGAGCAGGCATAAATGAAATATCGTTACCGGTAGAAGGATGATCACGTTGGAGCGTGATCATGCCTTGCTTGTTGTGCATGTTGGAGCATGCAAGGGTTGTGGCCCTGTTGGTATTACTGTTGAAAGAATACTTTGTTGTGCTAACCGTTGCAGGAAACTTAATGCCTCCTGAGTCGACCGTAGATCGAGTCTTGTTCCGGTAACCCCCATACTTGTTTCGTGCTGCCACAGGTTCCTGCCACAGGTAGGGTATGGTTTAGTAAGTTGATAACCCCTTTCCATGCACACACCGTACAGAGGGCCACGATGAGGGTTTCCAGGGATCCGGGACTAAATCCTGTCATCGGGTCAGGGGGCATGGGTGTTTCCAGTTGTGACTGAGAGGGGGGCACCCCTTGGAATCCGCGCGTATTAATAGTGATCCCATGCAGGACGTTGGTCTCTCCGTCTCAGAGTTTTTCTTGAACGATGCTTTGGGTGATTCCTGGCATCCGGAGAGTTAATCTGGTGTGTGCTGGTCAGGTGTGTTTTCAACCCAAAGACCGTAATGGGAATTAGTCAGTGTCACGGTACTGACTAAAGAAATCCTTTACTTGTGGGTAAAGAGTACACCCTCTGCAGAGTTTAAACCTATTCGAATAGCCGTGTCCGCGGTCAAGGACTACAGTCTGGGTTGGTCAAGTGTCGGTCTCCGGAGGAAATACTTAAAATGTGCCTGAATTGTTTTTGCTGAATATTTATTGTCACCCTGATGCTATCATGAATATTTTGCTATGCGTGTTAATAATACTGGGGTTAAACATATTATTGTGGACTAACCCATTTCTCTTATTTTATATTCCTGAGTGTCTCAGGGGCTGGCTAGACTACCCCGGGCACTCAATTTTATTTTTAAGACCTCTCCGTGGCGTCCCTTGAGTTATTAGGCGGTCTGTCACGCCACTACTCTTGTGGACACCCGATTGGCATTTATTTTCAAGACCTCTTCGTGGCGTCCCTCGAGTTACCAGGCGGTTTATCACGCCACTACTCTTGTGGATACCCGATTGGCATTTCTCTTCAAGTCTGACCGTGGCGTCACTTGACACCCGACTGGCATTTCTTTTCAAGACCTCTCGTGGCGTCGCCTGAGTTCTCGGATGGTCCTGTCTTGTCCGATTTCTCTTTTAGACACCCGATTGGCATTTCTCTTCAAGACCTACCGTGGTGTCACATGACATCCGACCGGCATTTCTTTTATTTTGTTTCCTTTGACTTTCCTTGTTTATCACTAACAATTTTATATGTTTGCATATGCTAATATTTTATCATGCCATGATTTAATTCCTGTTAGTAGGCATTTAAGTCCATCATGAGCATACGCATATAGTGTGGTTCATCATGATCATATAATTTAATTGTTGCATTCGGTATATCTTTTGTTCCTGATGTTTGCGAGTACATTCAAACATACTCACAGGCTTGTCCCTGGCTATTTACTTGGCCAGGTCAAGATTTCTACAAGGAGTACCACAGCGATGTCCGTGCGGAGCCTAGGATGGCAGCCATGCGGGATAGGAATTATCCAGGTCAGCCGTTCCTGTGGAAATGGAGCCCCATCGACGTTGAAGAACTGCGAGACAATTCCGTCATCCACCACCGGAATCACTGTTGTATCATTAGACCTTTATGGTCTTGTATCCAATTCTTGTAATAGCTTGGTAATCTGTAACAAGGATGTGTCCACCAGTAACGGTAATCCTGGGCTGGTGATGACACGAGGGGTTAATTTTCTGGGATATGTCGTGTCCCCGAAATCTGGCCCCGACATGTGTCTCATGAGTTTAATTTCTCCAAATTTAGTAGACAACCCCATCATAAAGAATTGCCTAGTAAAGATGAAATTATTGGTCTTGCTTCTATTGCCGTGCCTCCTACTGATCCTTTAGAACAATATTTGCTAGAAAGTGAAAATGATTTGTTCATGAATGAAAGAAGGGAACTAGATGAGGTTTTCTTTAAACAGATGCCTGTTTTGAAACAAAATTTGCCTGTTGAGACTCTTGGAGATCCTCTACCACCCAAGAGTGATCCTGTGTTCGATCTTAAAAAATTACCTGATACTTTGAAATATGCTTATCTTGATGAAAAGAAAATATATCCTGTTATTATCAGTGCTAACCTTTTAGAGCATGAAGAAAAGAAATTATTGAAAACTCTGAAGAAGCACCGTGCCGCTATTGGATATACTCTGGATGATCTTAAGGGCATTAGTCCCACTCTATGTCAGCACAAAATTAATATGGAACCTGATGCTAAACCTGTTGTTGATCATCAACGATGGTTGAATCCTAAAATGAAAGAAGTGGTAAGAAATGAAATATTAAAGCTTCTGGAAGCAGGTATAATTTATCCTATTGGTGATAGTAGATGGGTAAGTCCTGTTCATTGTGTCCCTAAGAAGGGAGGTATTACCCGTTGTTCCTAATGATAAAAATGAATTGATTCCGCAAAGAATTGTCACAGGTTATAGAATGGTTATTGATTTTAGAAAGTTAAACAAAGCTATTAGGAAAGATCATTATCCTCTACCTTTTATTGATCAAATGCTAGAAAGACTATCAAAACACACACACTTCTGCTTTCTAGATGGTTATTCTGGTTTTTCCCAAATACCTGTGTCATAAGAGGATCAATAAAAAACTACTTTTACTTGCCCTTTCGGTACCTTTGCTTATAGACATATGCCTTTTGGTTTATGTAATGCACCTGCTACTTTTCAAAGATGTATGACTGCTATATTCTCTGACTTTTGTGAAAAGATTGTTGAGGTTTTCATGGATGATTTCTCCGTTTATGGAACTTCTTTTCATGATTGTTTAAGCAACCTTGATCGAGTTTTGCAGAGATGTGAAGAAACTAATCTTGTCTTGAATTGGGAGAAGTGCCACATTATGGTTAATGAAGGTATTGTCTTGGGGCATAAAATTTCTAAAAGAGGTATTGAAGTTGATAAAGCTAAAGTTGATGCTATTGAAAAAATGTCGAATCCTAAAGATAAGGTATAAGAAGTTTCCTTGGTCATGCTGGTTTCTATAGGAGGTTTATTAAAGACTTCTCTAAAATTTCTAGGCCTCTTACTAATCTCTTGCAAAAGGATGTTCCATTTGTTTTTTATGATGATTGTGTAGAAGCATTTGAAATACTTAAGAAAGCCTTGATTTTTGCACCTATTGTTCAACCACCTGATTGGAACCTACCCTTTGAAATTATGTGTGATGCTAGTGATTATGATGTTGGTGCTGTTCTAGGACAAAGAGTTAATAAGAAATTAAATGTTATCCATTATGCTAGTAAAATCCTAGATAGTGCTCAAAGAAATTATGCTACTACTGAGAAAGAATTTTTAGTAGTTGTATTTGCTTGTGATAAGTTCAGATCTTATATTATTGATTCCAAAGTAACTGTTCACACCAATCATGCTGCTATTAAATACCTTATGGAAAAGAAAGATGCTAAACCTAGACTTATTAGATGGGTTCTCTTACTACAAGAATTTGATTTGCATATTATTGATAGAAAGGGAGCTGAGAACCCCGTAGCAGACAACTTGTGTAGGTTAGAAAATGTTCTTGATGACCCACTACCTATTGATGATAGCTTTCCTGATGAACAATTAGCTTTCATAAATGCTTCTTGTAGTACTCCTTGGTATGCTGATTATGCCAATTATATTGTTGCTAAATTTATACCATCTAGTTTCACATACCAACAAAAGAAAAAGTTTTTCTATGATTTAAGACACTACTTCTGGGATGACCCACACCTTTATAAAGAAGGAGTAGATGGTGTTATTCGATGTTGTGTACCTGAGCATGAACAGGAACAGATCCTACGCAAGTGTCATTCCGAGGCTTACGGAGGACACCATGCTGGTGATAGAACTGCACACAAGGTATTACAATCTGGTTTTTATTGGCCTACTCGTTTCAAGGATGCTCATAAGTTTGTCTTGTCTTGTGATGAATGTCAGAGAATTGGTAACATTAGTAGACGACAGGAAATGCCTATGAATTATTCACTTGTTATTGAACCATTTGATGTTTGGGAATTTGATTATATGGGACCTTTTCCTTCCTCTAATGGGTATACACATATTTTAGTTGATGTTGATTACGTTACTAAGTGGGTAGAAGCTATTCCAACTAGTAGTGCTGATCATAACACTTCTATTAAAATGCTTAAAGTAGTTATTTTTCTGAGGTTTGGAGTCCCTAGATATTTAATGACTGATGGTGGTTCACACTTTATTCATGGTGCTTTTCATAAATTGCTTGCTAAATATGCTGTTAACCATAGAATTGCATCTCCATATCACCCTCAGTCTAGTGGTCAAGTAGAATTAAGTAACAGAGAAATAAAGTTAATCTTGCAAAAGACTGTTAATAGATCTAGAAATAATTGGTCTAAGAAACTTGATGATGCATTATGGGCTTATAGAACTGCTTATAAAAACCCTATGGGTATGTCTCCATATAAAATGGTTTATGGAAAAGCATGTCACTTACCTCTTAAATTAGAATATAAAGCTTATTGGGCAATTAAAGAGCTCAACTATGATTTCAAACTTGCCAGTGAGAAGAGGTTATTTGACATTAGCTCACTTGATGAATGGAGAACCCAAGCATATGGAAATGCCAAATTATTTAAAGAGGAAGTTAAAAGATGGCATGATAAAAGGATACAAAAGTGTGAATTCAACGTAGGTGACCATTTCTTGCTATACAATTCTCGTTTAAGATTTTTTGCAGGAAAGCTTCTCTCTAAATGGGAAGGGCCTTACATTATCGAGGAAGTTTATCGTTCCAGTGCCATCAAAATCAACAACGCTGAAGGCAATAACCCGAAGGTGGTAAACGGGCAAAGAATCAAACATTATATCTCAGGTACTCCCATAAATGTTGAAACCAATATTATTAATACCATAACACCGGAGGAGTACATAAGGGGTATCTACCAGAACGTTTCAGACTCCGAAAAGGAATAGGTATGTGGTACGGTAAGTAAACCGACTCCAAAACTTTTCCAAAAGCAATTTTACTCCGTTTTGGAATATTTAAAAAATTAGGAAAATAAAAGGTAGTCCGAAAAGTGCACAAGGAGGCTACAAGCCCTGGGGGCGCGCCCTACCCCCTGGGCGTGCCTCCCAAGCTTGTGGCCACCTCGTGTGCCCTCCGGACTTTGTTTTCTTGCAGGATGCTTCTTTTGGTCGGTAAAACCCTATGTTCTTGTTTCGTGTTGTTTTCCAGGCAGATCTGAAAATATGTCATCTCTAGATTCTAAGGGAGACAGCTATGTCATTGACTGATAACCCACAAGTATAGGGGATCGTTTGTAGCCTTCTTTGATAAATAAGAGTGTCGAACCCAACGAGGAGCTGAAGGTAGAACAAATATTCCCTCAAGTTCTATCGACCACCGATACAACTCTACGCACACACTTGATGTTTGCTTTACCTAAAACAAGTATGAAACTATTTTGCAAGAATAAAACTAGAAGTACTTTGCGTGAATAAAACTACGAATAAATTGCAAGGTAATAAAAGTGGATAGCTTTTGTCAATAAGAAAGTCATTTGTCCCTAGGCAATCGATAACAAGTACCGGTAATCATTCTTGTAATTTTATATGAGGGAGAGGCATGAGCTAACATACTTTCTCTACTTGGATCATATGCACTTATGATTGGAACTCTAGCAAGCATCCGCAACTACTAAAGATCATTAAGGTCGTGAAACCCAACCATAGCATTAAGTATCAAGTCCTCTTTACTCCCATACGCCATAACCCACTTATCCGCGTTTAGGCTGCTGTCACCCCCGCAACACCGACAATAAGCAAACCATGAATATATTGCAACACCCTACAACGAGGATCCCTCATGTTTGTGCGAGACGGAGGGCACCGTAGGACAGCAAAATAAATAAAATATACAATCATACCAACCAAGATCATGATTAACCCACAGGACAAAACGGATCTACTCAAACATCATAGGATAACCATAGATCATTGGGAAATCATATATGGAGTTGAGCACCATGTTTAAGTAGAGATTACAGCGGGGAAGAGAGGTGTTACACCGCTGCATAGAGGGGGAGAGAGTTGGTGTTGACGGTAGCAAGATTGTTGATGTAGATCGCCGTCATGATCCTTGCCCCGGCGGCACTCCGGCGCCACCGGGAGAGAGGGGGAGAGAGCGCCCCTCCTTCTTCTTCTTCCTTGGCCTCCCCCCTAGATGGAAGGAGGGTTCCCCCTCTGGTCCATGGCCTGCATGGCGGTGGAGGGGCAGGAGCCCCTCCGAGATTGGATCTCCCTCTCTGTTCTCTTCTGTTTCACGTTCCCCAGATCTGGCTGAAAACCATTTCTTATATTCCGGGAGATCCGTAAATCCGATTGCGCTGAAATTTTAACATGATTTTTTTCTGGATATAAGCTTCCTTGCGCCCGAAGTAGAGATCCAACCGACATACGAGGTGAGCATAAGACACCTGGGCGCGCTTGGGGCCTGGGGCGCGCCCTGGTGTATCTTGGGGCCTGTGGGCCCCCGTTTGCGTTGATTCCACCTCCCAAAAATCACATATATTCCAAAATAATTCTCCATAAATTTTTATCACGTTTGGACTTCATTTGATATGGATTTTCTATGGAAAAAAAACATGCAACAAATAAGAACTGGCACTGGGCACTGGAGCAATAGGTTAGTCCAATAAATCATATAAAATGTTGCCAAAAGTATGTGAAAGTTGCATAATATTGGCATGAAACAATCAAAAATTATAGATACGACGGAGACGTATCAGCATCCCCAAGCTTAATTCCTGCTCGTCCTCGAGTAGGTAAATGATAAAAAAATAATTTTTTATGTGGAATGCTACCTAGCATAAACTTGATCATATGTCTAATCATGGCATGAATATTAAGACATAAGTGATTCAAAGCAATAGTCTATAATTTGACATAAAGACATCAATACTCAGGCAGCCCAACAAACAATCGTGTCTTTCAAAATATCAACGCTAAAGAAAGTTATCCCTAGCCTATCATGCTCTATCATTGATCCATTCACGAAACACACTCGAATATTAGCTGCATCAATGCACAAGTATGATCATAGTGCTCCCTAGTTGGTGCTTTATAAGAGAAGATGGAGACTCAAATAAAAAATAAAAATTGCATAAAAGTAAATTGATAAGCCCTTCGCAGATGGAAGCAGAGATTTGTAGAGGTGCTAGAGCTCAAAGCAAAAATTGAGAGATAAAAACATTTTGAGAGGCATGCTTTTCCTGTCAACGCTACGACCGAGAGTTCCCAACATCCTCCATGCTAGACACATTATAGGCGGTTCCCAGACAGAAAATAAAGTTCATTTCCTTTCCACCATTCTTTCACATTCCATGGCTAACCGTATCCACAGGTGCCTTCCATACCAACACTTTCCAAGGAATTTTGTTGTTATTATTTTTGATTCAATGTGGGATTGGGCATCCCTATTACCGCCATACTCTCGTGCAATGACAAGTGAATAAACAAGCATCGTGAGAATAACCCGCCTAAACATGGAAGACATCGGCCACCTCCTGCCGCCACATGAGCGGTACGGGCACACAAAACAGAGATTTATTTTAAAAATTAGAGTTGGCACATACAAATTTACTTAGAACGGCACAAAAATACCGCATATAGGTAGGTATGGTGGACTCATATGGCAAAACTGAGTTTAAGGATTTTGGATGCACAAGTAGTATTTCTACTTAGTACAAGTGGAGGCTAGCAAAAAGATTGAGAAGCAACCAACCAAGAAACGAAAATTCTCATAAACAAGCATCAAGCATACTAACACCGAATAATGCACCACAAGTAGGATGTAATTTCATTGCATAACTATTGACTTTCGTGCTTGCATAGGGAATCACAAACCTTAACACCAATATTCTTACTAACCACAACCATTTACTAGTACCTCCCACATATTATCATCTCTATATCGCAAAACTATTGCAAGGAATCAAACATATCATATTAAGTGATCCATAAGTTTTATGTAGGATTTCATGACTAACCATGCAAATGACCAATTCCTTTTGACTCTCTAAATAGATATAAGTGAAGCAAGAGAGTTTAATTCTTTCTACAAAAGACCATGCTCTAATAAATATAAGTGAAGCAAAAGAGCATTCTATAAATGACGGTTTTCTATGTGAAGAGAAATAGGCAATCCAAACTTCAAATGATATAAGTGAAGCACATGAAGCATTCTATAAAGCCACACTCAAAAGATATAAGTGAAGTACAATGAGCATTCTATAAATAAACCATGGACTATCTCATACCAGCATGGTGCATAAAAGAAAAATGAAAAATAAACACAAAAGTCGCTCCAAGATTTACACATATGACGTGAACGAAACGAAGACGAAAACATACCGATACTTGTTGAAGAAAGATGGGATGCCTACCGGGGCATCCCCAAGCTTAGACGCTTGAGTCTCCTTGGATATTTACTTGGGGTGCCTTGGGCATCCCCAAGCTTGAGCTCTTGCCTCTCCTCCTTCTCCTCATATCGAGACCTCTTCGATCTTTGATCACTTCATCCACACAAAACTCAACAGAAAGCTCGCTAAGATCTGTTAGTATAATAAAGCAAATCACTACTCTAAGTACTGTTGCAAACCAATTAATATTTTGTTTTTGCATTGTATCTACTGTATTATAACTTTTTCATGGCTTATACAACCGATAAAAATCGATAGTTTCATCAAAACAAGCAAAACAATGCATCAAAAAACAGAATCTGTCTTAAACAGGACAGTCTGTAGCAATCTGAACACCTACCATACTTCCCAAAAATTCTGAAAAATTAGGACAAAATAAAAAATTTGTATATAAATACTGTGCAAAAAGTTTTAGAAACTTTCGACGTTCCAGTAAAAAATGTAAAATCACGCACTACAGCCAAAGTTTCTGTTTTTGCACCGCACATACCAACAAGCAATCTAATCATCCTAAAGGCAAATCTTGGCACAATAATTTTACAATACAATGGATTTGTACAAGGGGGTAATTATGTTTGTTGAAAAGTTTCTGTAATTAAGATTCACAAAGTTTCCATGGGCATGAACAAAGTTCAAGGCTAGCTCCCACTTTCACAATGCTCGTCCCTCTCACTTTCACTTTTCTTTTTGTGAAGTTTTAAGTTTCCTCTATATATTTTTGTTTTTAAACTTTATAAAAGCACTCAACAAAAATAAAATGACTCTCTAAAACTTCCGGGTTGTCTCCCTGGCAGCGCTTTCTTTAAAGCCATTAAGCTAGGCATAAAGTGCTCAAGTAATGAATCCACCCGGATCCCAAGGTATATCAAAGCCAATTTTAATTAGCAATGATTTGGCATTTAGTAATGAGCACAAAGCAACATATATCATGAAATGATGAAGTCTAACTCTCTTCCTATGCATCGGCATGTCATAAAAGAACAATTCATGCACATCAAGTAAAGGCCAATGCATAGTATAAGCAATTTCTTGCAATTCTATCGTGTTGGAAACATAACGAGGTGGAGATGTAGTTCCTCTCTCATAATAATTGCAAGTAGGAGCAGCAAGCACATGCATATTACATTCATCAAAATTATCATGTGCAACGGTAAAAGGCAACCCATCAATATAATCCTTAATAAGAACAAACTTATCTGATATAGTGTAGTTTGGAGAATTCAAGAAGCTAATAGGACTATCATGTGTGGGTGCAATAGCAACAATTTCATTCTTAACATAAGGAACTATAGAAATTTCATCTCCATAAGCATAATTCAAATTGGCATCATGGCCACAAGCATAGCAAGCATCAAGTTCATCAAAAAGGGATATTTCAAAAGAATCAACGGGATCATAGCAATTATCATAGCATTCATCCTTCGGTAAGAACGAAGGGACATTAAACAATGTATGAGTTGGAGAGTTACTCTCATTAGAAGGTGGGCACGGGTAGCTAATCCGCTCTTCCTCCTTTTGTTCTTCGCTCTCCTCATTATCTTTTTCATCCAATGAGCTCACAGTTTCATCAATTTCTTCTTCCATAGACTCCTGCAAAATATTAGTCTCTTCTTGTACAGCGAAGACTTCTCAATAAATATATCAATATTAGAATTGTATTTATAATTTTCATAGCAATATTTAAGGATGGCAAAATTTTCAGGTCTATAAACATCATCATCAAAAGCTTCATACTTTAAAAACAAAGATTCAATTTCATAAGCACCCTTAAAAGCAACAAATTCTTCTATTCGTTCCACATCATAATAATCATATCTACCATTGGCATAAGAAGCCAAGGTTTCATTATCATTAAATTTGCATGTAAAGGGAAGGTGTGGAGCGTTCATCCTAGAGCAACAAGTATAATCATATCTCTGGCATAAATTCCAAGCATACCAATGCAACATATCAATTTGATCCCATAATAGTTTCCCTTTTTGTGTCAAGCGATAATCCCTAAAGTATTCACGTTGATCCAACGTTACTCCCATTATCAAGTTGAATGGGGTTTTCTCAGGATTATCAAAGTAGTGCATAATATTTTTCACATAACGAGCATCGAGGGTTTTAGGAGGTTCCCCATCTCCATGAGTAGCAAGTACAACTAATTTTTTTGGTGTTTCCTGTTCCATATCCATAACTAAAGATAGAGAACAACTTAGAACAGAAAATAAAAACTACTTAGTGATAATGCAAACAAGCACACACGAGAATATTCACCCCATGCTATTGCTCCCCGGCAACGGCGCCAGAAAAAGGTCTTGATAACCCACAAGTATAGGGGATCGTTTGTAGCCTTCTTTGATAAATAAGAGTGTCGAACCCAACGAGGAGCTAAAGGTAGAACAAATATTCCCTCAAGTTCTATCGACCACCGATACAACTCTACGCACACTTGACGTTTGCTTTACCTAAAACAAGTATGAAACTATTTTGCAAGAATAAAACTAGAAGTACTTTGTGAGAATAAAACTACGAATAAATTGCAAGGTAATAAAAGTGGATAGCTTTTGTCAACAAGAAAGTCATTTGTCCCTAGGCAATCGATAACAAGTACCGGTAATCATTCTTGTAATTTTATATGAGGGAGAGGCATGAGCTAACATACTTTCTCTACTTGGATCATATGCACTTATGATTGGAACTCTAGCAAGCATCCGCAACTACTAAAGATCATTAAGGTCATGAAACCCAACCATCGCATTAAGTATCAAGTCCTCTTTACTCCCGTACGCCATAACCCACTTATCCGCGTTTAGGCTGCTGTCACCCCCGCAACACTGACAATAAGCAAACCATGAACATATTGCAACACCCTACAGCGAGGATCCCTCATGTTTGCGTGAGAAGGAGGGCACTGTAGGATAGCACCATAAATAAAATATACAATCATACCAACCAAGATCACGATTAACCCACAGGACAAAACGGATCTACTCAAACATCATAGGATAACCATAGATCATTGGGAAATAATATATGGAGTTGAGCACCATGTTTAAGTAGAGATTACAGCGAGGAAGAGAGGTGTTACACCACTGCATAGAGGGGGAGAGAGTTGGTGTTGACGGTAGCAAGATTGTTGATGTAGATTGTCGTCATGATCTTTGCCCCGGCGGCACTCCAGCGCCACCGGGAGAGAGGGGGAGAGAGCCGCCCTCCTTCTTCTTCTTCCTTGGCCTCCCCCTAGATGGGAGGAGGGTTCCCCCTTTGGTCCATGGCCTCCATGGCGGTGGAGGGGCAGGAGCCCCTCCGAGATTGGATCTCCCTCTCTGTTCTCTTCTGTTTCGCGTTCCCCAGATCTGGCCGAAAACCGTTTCTTATATTCCGAGAGATCCGTAACTCCGATTACGCTGAAATTTTAACATGATTTTTTTCTGGATATAAGCTTCCTTGCGCCCGAAGTAGAGATCCAACCGACGTACGAGGTGAGCATAAGACACCTGGGCGCGCCTGGGGCCTGGGGCGCACCCTGGTGTATCTTGGGGCCTGTGGGCCCCCGTTTGCGTTGATTCCACCTCCCAAAAATCACGTATATTCCAAAATAATTCTCCGTAAATTTTTATCGTGTTTGGACTTCGTTTGATATGGATTTTCAGCGAAACAAAAAACATGCAACAAACAGGAACTGGCACTGGGCACTGGATCAATAGGTTAGTCCAATAAATCATATAAAATGTTGCCAAAAGTATGTGAAAGTTGCATAATATTGGCATGAAACAATCAAAAAATATAGATATGACGGAGATGTGTCACTGACTACATCTCAAACCCAAAGGCCTATGGGGAGGTGGAGCATTACGGCTGGACAATGGAGGAGGAGGAAAATTCCGATATGGAGAGAACAAGGAACGACAGCTCCGACGAAGATGAAGATCCACTACCTCAACTTGGCGATATGCACGTGGAATTCAAGAAGTCAAGCCTTCCTAAGGTCAAATCTATCCCACCACGTTTTTTGTAGGATAGCAAGGCGGCATTATGCAAAAAGATATTGAGGCTCGAGCTCGAGAATGAAGATCTAAGGGAGGAAAATTTTAGCCTCAGACGCAATCTGGAGAAGAAGAATGCATCAACCTCATCACCACCACCTCCGAAGAAGGAGAATTGAGTACACGGGTATGGGCACTCCCCTTGGCTTGTGCCAAGCTTGGGGGAGGTGTCCCGGTATTGTATCACCATCACATCTTTACCTTTATCGTTTTTCTTAGTTCGATCCTTTTGGTTATGTCTTGGTTTAGTAGAATAAAGTTTTAGTATGATCTAGCTTTGAGTTTTGCTTTGAGTTCCCTCTATGTAATCGAGTCCGAGAGTTATATAGTAAAGAGTAGTTTTGAGTTGAGGGCTTTGCTTTCTTGCTATGATCTTGAGAAAAAGGAATAAAGAAAAAGAATAAAATAAGTAAAAAGACTATATAATAATCTTATGGAGAGTGATGACTTCACATATAAGAAGTATGAGGATTGAGACTTGTTGTGGGTTCACAAACATAGTGTCGGTCATTATTGCAATTAAAAGGAAGTAATAAAGAAAGAGAGGTTCACATATAAATATATTATCTTGGACATCTTTTATAATTGTGAGCACTCATTAAAATATTATATGCTAAGAAGTTGATGTTGGACAAGGAAGACAACATAATGAGTTATGTTTGCTTATTTCCGAATAGAAGTTATATTGTCGTGGATCCTCTAACATGTGACGCTTGCTTCCACCTCATACTAGCCAAAAACTTCTACACCAAGTAAAGATACTACTTGTGCATCCAAACACCATTAAACCAGTTTTGACATGAGAGTCCACTATACCTACCTATGGATTGAGTAAGATCCTTCAAGTAAGTTGTCATCGGTGCAAGCAATAAAAATTGCTCTCTAAATATGTATGATCTATTAGTGTGAGGAAACTAAGCTTTATACGAATTTGTGATATGAAAGAAATAAAAGCGATGGACTGCATAATAAAGTTCTTTATCACAAGTGGCAATATAAAGTGACGTTCTTTTGCATTAAGATTTCATGCATCCAACCAAAAAACGCATGACAACCTCTGCTTCCCTCTGCGAAGAGCCTATCTTTTACTTTTTAGTACTTACCTTTATGCAAGAGTCATGGTGATCTTCACCGCTTCCTATATTTCGCCCTTTTCTTTTGGCAAGCGTCATGTGTTAGGGAAAGATCTAGACATATATATCCACTCGGATGTGGGTAATTATGAGTTATTATTGTTGACATTACCCTTGAGGTAAATAGTTGGGAGGCGAAACTATAAGCCCCTATCTTTCTCTGTGTCCAATTGAACCTTTGATCTCATAAGTACCGCATGAGTGTTAGCAATTATGAAAGACTAAAAGATGATTGAGTATGTAGACTTGCTGAAAAGCTCTTACATTGACTCTTTCCTACGTTATGATAAATTGCAATTGCTTCAATGACTGAGATTATAGTTTGTTGGTTCTCAATAGTGTTTTGGATTCATATTTTACCTTGTGAATGAATTGTCACTTTGGCATGAGAAATTATATGATAATATATTGCTGTTCTAAAGATGATCATGATGCCTTCATGTCCATATTTTATTTTTATTGACACCTCTATCTCAAAACATGTGGACATGATTATCGATCTCGGCTTTCGCTTGAGGACAAGCGAGGTCTAAGCTTGGGGGAGTTGATACGTCCATTTTGCATCATGCTTTTATATTGATATTTATTGCATTATGGGTTGTTATTACACATTATGATACAATACTTATGCCTTTTATCTCTTATTTTACAAGGTTTACACAAAGAGGGAGAATGCCGACAGCTGGAATTCTGGACTGGAAAGGAGCAAATCTGAGAGACCTATTCTTCACAACTCCAAAAGTCTTGAAAATTTACGGACAATTATTTTGAAATATATAATAAATATTTGGCGAAGAAAATACCAGAGGGGACCCACCAGGTGGCCACAAGCCTGGGGGTGCGCCCTACCCCCTGGGCGCGCCCCTAGGGCTTGTGGGCCCCCTGGCAGGTCTCCGGTGCCCATCTTTGGCTATATGGTGGCTTTTGACCTGGAAAAAATTAGAAGAGAGCTTTCGGGACGAAGCGCCGCCGTCTCGAGGCGGAACCTGGGCAGAAGCAATCTAGGGCTCCGGCGGAGCTGTTCTGCCAGGGAAACTTCCCTCCGGGAGGGGGAAATCGAAGCCATCGTCATCACCCATGATCCTCTCATCGAGAGGGGGTCAATCTCCATCAACATCTTCACCAGCACCATCTCCTCTCAAACCCTAGTTCATCTCTTGTATACTATCTTTGTCTCAAAATCTCAGATTGGTACCTGTGGGTTGCTAGTAGTGTTGATTACTCCTTGTAGTTGATGCTAGTTGGTTTATTCGGTGGAAGATCATATGTTCAGATCCTTAATGATATTTATTACCCCTCTAATTATGAACATGAATATGCTTTGTGAGTAGTTACGTTTGTTCCTGAGGACATGGGAGAAATCTTGTTATAAGTAATCATGTGAATTTGGTATTCGTTCGATATTTTGATGAGATGTATGTTGTCTTTCCTCTAGTGGTGTTATGTGAACGTCGACTACATGACATTCACCATGATTTGGGCCTAGGGGAAGGCATTGGGAAGTAATAAGTAGATGATGGGTTGCTAGAGTGACAGAAGCTTAAACCCTAGTTTATGCGTTGCTTCGTAAGGGTCTGATTTGGATCCACATGTTTCATGCTATGGTTAGATTTATCTTAATTCTTCTTTCGTAGTTGCGGATACTTGCGAGAGGGGTTAATCATAAGTGGGAGACTTGTCCAAGTAAGGACAGCACCCAAGCACTGGTCCACCCACATATCAAATTATCAAAGTAACAAACACAAATCATGTGAGCATGATGAAAACTAGCTTGACAGTAATTCCCATGTGTCCTCGGGAGCGCTTTGCTTTATATAAGAATTTGTACAGGCTTGTCTTTTGCTATAAAAAGGATTGGGCCACCTTGCTGCACCTTTATTACACTTGTTACTTGTTACCCGTTACGAATTATCTTATCACAAAACTATCTGTTACCGATAATTTCAGTGCTTGCAGAGAATATCTTGCTGAAAACCGTTTGTCATTTGTTTCTGCTCCTCGTTGGGTTCGACACTCTTACTTAGCGAAGGGACTACGATAGATCCCCTATACTTGTGTGTCATCACGGGCTAGATTTCCATATAGTAGAAGACCCACCTACGGCCTGACATGGGCGACATGTATAGAACTGGTGGAGACAAAATTAAGGCGGCTGCTACCCATAATCCGGCTGATGCTAACCAGAAATAAACCGCCTTGTCCACCGTTCGATGAGGTAGATCACAACCGCACGCTCGCCTCCACGTCCTCTAGCACACGCCCAAGTGCAGTCGCAGTCCCCGCATCCGGCACTTGTCGTACATCACTTGAGACGTCGTCGCTGTGCAGCTCCAGCGAGCAGTAGCCGCCGCCCGGCTCGCAACACCTGGGTCACCTCACGGTATCTCCCCGCCTTTGCTGCAAACTCATCGTTCCTGGAGCCAACTTGCAAAGCTTGAAGCAACGTGTTGTTCTCCATTGTAGCACATGCCTACAGCTCCGACGGTGCCTCGTAACACTTCTTGAAGAAAGCATCACAACGGCAGCCTGCAGCTCCGGACTCTCATTGCAGGACGACAACGACTATCATATCAGCGGCCTACTACTCCGGACGCCCATTGCGGCGTAGCGCAGTGCGTCGACGACCATCACAACGCCGACGCTTAGCTTCGAACACCCAGCACGACGACCACCATCACAACACACTAGACCACGGCTCTGGACCCCATTGAAGCATGGTAGCGACCATCACAACACCGGCCCGCAGCTTTGGACGCGCATTGCAGCATGGCGGCGACCATAACAACACCGACCCGCAGTCTGGACTCCCATTGTGGCACGGCGACAACCATCACAACACCGGCCCGCAGCTTTGGACGCGCATTGCAGCACGGCGGCGACCATAACAACACCGGCCCGCGGTCCGGACTCTCATTGTGGCACGGCGACAACCATCACAACACCGGCCCGCAGCTTTCGACGTGCATTGCAGCACGGCGGTGACCATAACAACACCGGCCCGCGGTCTAGATTCCATTTTGACACGGCGACAACAATCACAAACACCGGCGCAGCTTTGGACGCCCATTGCAGCACGACGGCGACCATAACACACCGGCCCGCGGTTGTGACTTCCATTGTGGCACGACGACAACCATCACAACACCGGCGCAGCTTTGGAGGCATGCAGCACGGCGGCGACCATAACAACCACCGGCCCGCGGTCTGGACTTCCATTGTGGCACGGCGACAAACATCACAACACCGGCCCGCAGCTTTTGACGCCCATTGCAGCACGGCGGCGACATAACAACACCGGCCGTGGTCTAGACTCCCATTATGGCACGGCGACAACCATCACAACACCGGCCCACAGCTTTGGACGCCCATTGCAGCACGGCGACACCCATCACAACAACGGCCTGCAGCTTTGGACGCATTGAACACGGCGGGCGACATAACAACAAGGCCCGCGGTTGGACTCCCCCTGTGGAGGTGACAACCATCACAACACCGGCCCACAGCTTTGGACGCCCATTTCAGCACGACGGCGACCATAACAATACCGGCCCGCGGTCTAGACTCCGACTGTGGCACGGCGACAAACCATACAAACAACAGGCCGTGGGAGATACGCTCTGGAAAAAAAGGGACGGCATGTCGAGAAATAACCAAAAAAAGGCACCAAAAGGAGTGGATTATGTTGGATACGGGAAAACAAGAAAACACGCGCACCAGTGGATTTGGATGCCAAAATGCCAAAGCCGGAGGCACCTAGCAACCAACGGCCGCGGTTTGGACTCCATACTGTCGCACGGCGACAACCATCACACACATGGACGCGGCTTTTGGACGCCCATTGCATCACGCGACCACCATAGCAACACCAGCCCGCGGTCGGACTCCCACTGTGGATCAACGGCGAAACCCTAACAACACCGGACCGCGGCTTTGGACGCTCATTGCAGCACGGCGGCGACCATAAAAACACCGGCCCGTTGTCTGGACTTCCATTGTGGCACGGCGACAACCATCACAACACCGGCCCATGGCTTTGGACGCCCATTGCAGCACGGCGGCGACCATAGCAACACCGGCCCGCGGTCTGGACTCCCATTGCAGCAGCAGCGGCGCGTGGAGGTTGGGCAGCAGACAGCAGTCCGTGGAGCGTGTCCATGGGCCACTAGCCATGGCGGAGGTTCTTCTCTGCAGCGACGTGCGTGATGCATTGTAGCGTCAGCAGCATCGACGAGTTCTGTGTTGCAGCATTGGCAGTCGCTGACGAGCCCACATCCCAGCCAGCAGCTGTGGAGGAGTGCTGCATAGGACCACCACCGGAGTTGAAGCGCCCCCGTCGGCCCCGTCACGGTCGCCGCCGCAGCACCGACAAAGCTTCATCGCAGCACCTGCGACTCTCGGGCTGTGCTTCCATTGGAGACTCCATCACAGCAGCTGCGATACTTCGAACCGGCGATGCCCTGACTCGCCGCCGGCTCTATTTTGCTGTGCGACCCACGCCCCCTCTGCAGCAGCATGCTTCTCCTCCGGGCTTAGAAACGGCGACGGGCGACAAAACAGCCGCCGTCGCAACGCAGCAACGCCCCTCACAGCATGGGCAGCTCCGCCTGCCGGGGGTGGGAGAGGGCATGCGGTGTCCGCTCGCAGCAACCATGGCTGTGACCTGAATTTGGGGGAAGAGGAATGAGTGGCGGGGAAAGAACTAGCGCTAGAGGAAAATGATAAGAGTTGGAGGAAGATAAACAATTCGCATGGCTGAGCCATCTGGTGTTTGACCGAGCAATATGGGACACCGTGTGCATGTGGACCGGGATGCGTGGCTAGCTGGGGCGCGGTTGATTTACTGAGAAATCAGCCGGTTGAATTAAAGTGTTTCCCCAAAATTAAGTAGAGAGATGGACCTACGAGTTCTCATGTAGTATTTTCTTAGCGTTTGGTTTATTTAAAAAAAATCAATCTTTTTGGGAGCATTCAAGTCCTTATGTTTTTTTGCGGGGTAAATCCTTATGAATTTTGACCGTATATGTTTGTTTGATTTGTATGCATAAATTATATAGGTTTCTCTCGTGAAGATAATTTCCACTGCATTGCTTATAAAAAAATTAATATCCACTTAAAACTCATGAATATAATCCCTGTTTTTCCTGTGATGCAATCAAGTGTCGAAAATCCTATAGGATTCCAATGGCGTTCTATTACAATTTTTCGTTTTGGGGTTCATGCCAATCAAGGAGGCCCCAACTATGTGCTCCATTAAAGTATTGCATTCGCTTATTCGCAAAAGCATTAGTTATTCGTTGAAGGTAGACACATTTTATGCAATGCTTCCTTGTTCAAGCAACGATTCTACTCCAAGATAAACCCCTGCATTAATGTTTTCACTGGTGCAGCGACCACACGCGACACGCGACTGGTACTCAAAAGATTTTGCGGGTCGGTAAGTACATGTGCACTGTAGCGGGCTGGCGACATAGCCTGCCCCGGATTCTCTCCCTCCTCCCTGCGCTGCAGAGCTGTTCAGTAGTACAAGTATTCTTTTCTACTGCTCCCAATGTCTGTCGCCGGCGACAGACACGGTATTCTCTCGCTGCCCATGCTGCCAGCAACGGTCAATAGAAGTTGGTCAGACCCAAGCTATGGTAGCAGCAGCTAGCACGTCTCGCACGCATGCGCATGCTCCATTTTTCAAGAGTTTGGTGTAAAAATATCTGAAAATTTCAGTGACCTTCACAATATACTCCCTTTGTTTCTAAACATAAGTCTTTTTAGATATTTCAATACGAACTACATATGAATGTATATAGACCTATTTCAGAATGTAGATTTACTCATTTTGCTTCATATATAATTTATATTGGAATCTCTAAAAAAACTTATATTTAGAAACAAAGGGAGTAATATCCGCACTTTTTCTTGCCCTAACCTAACAATGACGTGCTTATATGTTACGTGTAAACAAGAACAAACTGATACACCTTGTTCTTTCTTTCGAAAAACGGACAGTTCTTGGCACGCAGGTGAGGGGACACCAACACTATTTTTCTTTAGGCTTATTATTTTATATCTCTTATATATTTTGAACTGAAAGTCTAATTATATTTTGTTTGTAAATTTGTGTTCCTTGTGACAAGAGCTTTGAAATGAGATCACTTTTGAATATGTTTCTAGAAGTTTTCAAAACTTAGCCAAATTTTAACTGCTGGTACTTGATATGAATGAACGACAAAATCATCAACTTTTGGAATCTAAAGTTTAAAACTATGTAGGAAATCCAACGAATTTGGGGATCACGAAGCAATCATGCGGCCGGGCACAACTGCGTAGGTGCGTGCCCCCACACCCGCGCACCGTTGCGAATTTCCACACTCGACAATGAATGAACATGTTGAGATCATCCAAACAAGGAGCGAATATGGAAGGACGTGCATCCGGATGGAGATAATGTTTCTCCTTCGGAGTTTAGGTCTTCTTTGGTTTGAAGGAATTTTGTAAGAATTGTATACATTTTATAGGAAAAACTCCTTTAGAATTTTTTGGTTTGTAGGAATAGAATACTATTTCTACGGAGGACTTCTTCCTATCCTCCACATTGCATAAGGAAATAACATTAGCCTAGACTTAATGGAAAAAAAAATCCTTTGATGGGAATCAAAGGAACTCTCTTTTGTTATTCTTATTCATATGATTTGAGATATATGCTATCTCACTAGAAGGAAACGCGAGCCTTGCTGCACCGTTTCTCATCCATGTATACAAACATACGGAGCATTAAAAAAGGGATTTCCATTAATTTATTGCAAACTTCTTAGTCATAGTTTCAAAATATGGCCATCTTCTTTGTATTTGATTCAATCCACCTCGGGCTTGGTCACTGGAAAATAAGTGAAGATATTATGGAGATGTTCACTCTTACAACTTCCTGGAAACTTTAGGCAGTGAATTTAATTAGGTTGTCCCCTTGCAAAAAAAAAAAAAGGTTTTCAATGCTACGAAACACAATAGCGATCAAGAAAAATGAAAATTACTTGCAATGGTGCCGAGTAAGGTATCTTGAAGTTGTCACTTAGATCTGTCATCCAACAATTTTTTTGGAAGTATCCAATCTTGCATGAAGGGTCACCTGAAATGGAGGAATCGATACATCGTCAAGTACAAGCCAATAACACAAGTCTACCAAAATCATACATAATTTGGTTTTCTAATCTGCAGTGATAAATATTCAGAAAAAATAGGAAACTACAATGGCACCATAGACTAAGAGAGAATTGCATTGGAATCCCCTAAGCCATCACCACCTTTCTCACTTCACTCTCTCAACTTATGTTCCTGCGTTGGGCCTCCCTAAATATGCAAGTCCTCACTGTTTAAGGAGTTACAAAGAAGGCATTGACCAAATGTTTATTTCATTCTAACAAAATCATATCGCAATACTATATACAGAAGTATGTTAGTTCCCACAATATGGTACTTGTCAACTTTGGCATTTTTATGTAACGTGTTGTGTCTCGGAAACTTCAAATCAGCTCTTGATGGTGTCGATGTCGTCGTCATCTAAAATACACTAATATGCAATAACGTCAACTATTTCCCTGGAATTCAACTTAAGTGCTTAATAGTGTTTGTAGGACTCAATGGGTAAAAATAATTCAGCAACACACAAATGGCCATGGATACACAACTCCCTCAGCCAGATAGAGAAACTTGAAGCACTAAACCATCCATTGAATTTATCTATTAATACTAAGGAATCAACTAATGGTGCTTTTATGTGCTCACCTTCACTATGAAATTTGATTCTTGTAAGTTGGAGAGGGATGCATAGGTAAGACTATGATTTGACTCTTTTTTTAATAATTTCACTAGTGAGTGGTAAATGAGGGAACTATTTGCCTTGGCGATATATATAAACTCAACAAATAAAAATACTTGCAATGCATCACATAACTGATAACCATTGAAACATTCGATGTACCATGTAGGACTGGTAGTATTCCAATAGAATCAGTATATACTTTGTCAAAATCAAACTACATGAGGTGTGCACTTAGAGATATCCAATTTGTATCTTTGTTCTTCAAGAACTACCATCACAAAAAAAACATATCTAAGGATTATATGGATCTAATGCTCATCTTGCAAAGTACCACCACAAACCTTCATAATTGTGTAGTTAAACAAGCAGCAGTTTGTATCTTTAAGAACCACCATACAAAACAGAAGTACCAAACACTTGCACAATTTTTTTCCCAATATAAGACTCAGTCCGATTTCATATAAAAGCACCACCGAAAAGCAAAAAAGTATAGTTATATTATATTTATTTTTAAGATGCCCTTCAAGGCTAAATCTCTAGTTCTGAGAGTAACAAAAGCTTCCTTCTAGTCCTTATTATATGTCTGCTTTGACAATCTAAAATGCAGGAAAAAGAAGAATATTTTTATTATGCAGAAGTGTGAAATAGAATACATAAAAAATCTAAGGCCAACAAAACAGGAATAACATACCCTTCATAACCTGCTCACTTTCTTGCTTCTCCACCTTGCTCACGTACTTCCTTGCAAACCAGTTAACTTTAAGCATGCTGCACAACAGATATGGACATGATTTTTTTTCCTGTAATACAAATAAAACAGTTAACGTAGGAAAATGTATATATCACTTGCTCCAATAATTAATAGCCATAGTGAAACAATCCTAGATGGTTCACCAGCACGATAGAGCTACTTTCAAAACCCGGAACTTTAGCAAAACAATGATGGAGAGCTACTTTTCAAACATGAAACGAACTTTACATACCAGCGTAATTAAGCAGCACCAAGATAATGACATCCATCCATTCGCCCTTCACACAATATTAAGCATAAGAGCATCTCCAGCCGTTCGGCCCCCCAGGGGCTTGAAATAGCGCCGCCTGGGGGCGAACCGGCGATAAAATCGGCGTGGGGGCGGTTGGTTTCCCAGCCGCCGCCCCAAGGTCGCCCCAGACACCTTTTTTTAAAACCAAACTCGGCCGAAAATCGGGCAAACACAACACAAATTCGGTCAAACTAGGTGATTTCATTGATATTTGTACAAAAAACTAAAAACATAATTTAAAAACAACTAAAACGACAACTAAAACTACTGCACCCCCGCTGCCGCCCGCCTTCTATATGCTGAGCAGCCTGTAGAACTTGGTGTAGTCGCCGCCGTCATCGCCGCCGTCCTGCTTGCGGCCGCCGTCCCTGCTGCACCCCTGACCAGGGTTGCCGATGCGTGGGGGGTTGGACGGACCGGGCGCCTCATCGTCGCTGTCGTCGAGGACGACGACGCTGCCCTCCTCGCGTCCGCGGCGTCGAGCGGCGATCTCCTCGAGGGCGCGGCGCTGGCGCGCCATCTCCTCGCGCACGTAGTCCTCCCGCGCCCATTTGAGGGCGGTCTCGTCATCGGCGGCCATGGCCTCGTGCTCCTTCTTCACGGGGAGAAGACCCGGCTCGGTCTTTGGCTTGACGAGGCGGGAAGAGGGAGGAGAGGGGCCACGGCCGTCCTCGTTGGTGACGAGGGTGCCGCCGCGGGTGCGGTGCCTGAGCGGCGTCTCCTGTGGCTCCGGCTTGACGGGGCGGAGCGCCGGCGAGCCGGAGGAGACGGAGCCCGACGACGAGGATGGCGCCGTCTCCATTCGCCGCGGCGTCCAGGAGATGCCGCGGCGACGAGAGAAGGAGGGGGCGCCGGGTACTCCAGGCGCGGCGTGTTGCCGGCCTCGAAGTACTCGAGGACGGCCTCGAGGGTGCGGCCTGGGACGCCCCACCATTGGCGCCGCACGTCGGAGTTGAGGCGGCCGCGGGGCTCGACGCCGTTGGTGGAGGCGATCTGCTCCTCGTGGCGCTGCTCGAAGTACGCCGTCGACAGCGCGTTGCTGTCAGGGGCGTACCTCGGCTGGTTCCGCGCGTGCTCCGACAACGAGGACCGGATGCGCGCGATTTCGGCGCGCCGAGCAGCTCCGATGGGCGCTGGTGGCACCGGGACGCCGCCGGCGCTGAGCCTCCAGGTGCCCGGCACCCGCATGTCCGGCGGTGCCGGGTAGTCGGCCTCGTAGAGGAGGTGTGCCTCGTCCTCGTGCAGGTGGCGGCGGCCGAAGTCGTTGGCCGCCGCACCATCACCTGGGTAGCGCTCGGCCATGCTCGTCGCCAGAGAGAGAAGAGAGACGCGCGTCGGCGGTGAGAGGTCGAGAGGGGAGGGAGGGTTCTGTGCCGATAGAGGGTGTGCGCTCACCGGCGAGGGAGGGGCCGGCTTTTATAGCGGGGGGGGGGGGGGGGCGGCGAGCGGGCGGCATGCGTGTGTACGCGTGGCGGGAGCGGGCGGGACGCGCGTCGCCGCGCCTTCACTGTGCCGCCCGTGAGGCATCAATGGAAGGCTGACCGGCGCAGCGCAGCAGCCTTGGCATTGATTCTCTGCAGGAAACCGAGGCGATGAGGACGACGAACGCGTCCAGTCGCTGACTCGGCGGGCCCGCCAGGTTTTCGCGCCTAAACCGTTTCCCCCGGCGCCCCCGGGCGCGCCCAAGCGCGTCGGGTTCGGCCTGGGTCCGCCGGCGCCAAATTCGGCCCTAACCAGCGAAAAGTGGGCTTCTGGGGACGCGACTGGGCCGATTTTTCGGCGGCGGCGATAAAAAAGGGCCTTGGGGGGGCTTGTTGGGGGCGCGGCTGGAGATGCTCTAACTAGCAGCTGACAGGAACACAAAACAACACGTTGCGAAGACCAATACTCTTATGATAATATTTGGATCAACCATATCTAATCAGTTGCTAGTAATTAAGAAGCATATATATACGAAAAGGTTCACTATCCCAACTATAAGTGCTAACATCGAAGTCCCCCATACATCTCTTCTCTGTTGTGAGAGACACGTAATGGATTCTTCATGTGTGCGTTTTCTTCATTAAACACACCAAGCTTCATCGAAGTTTAGAGGTATGATTTCAGACACAGTAATGACAGTTTCTTTTAACAAGAAAAAAAAGGGGACTGCCCTGGCTACACAATCACTAAATTTAAAGTTGCCATCCGTGAGATGCCAAATGGAATCTTAATCAGATACAGAATTAAGCATCATCTAAAAAAATGTTAGAGTTAAATGAAATAATTAAAGGGAAAGCGAGAGTTACAGATCTTGATTTCTCCTGTTTTGCTCGAGGTAAAAGAGATGTAAAGGAAGGAGAAAATGTACAGGAAACATCACGTCCTTGGCTAAACAACAAAGTTAGCTAAAATCCATATTCTGAAATGATTTCTCATAGCCGCACATTCTCAAGGCTTAGTGGCAAGCACCAATGTCACAAGAAGTATGGATATATAACCACCACAGCAAAACCATAGAAACGCCACAGCTCGACGTGGCCAGCATCAGGATCGAGCAGAAAGAGGATATTGAGGAGACCTAAGTACCTATCAGGGACGGAATCGAAGAGGCGAGATATGTGCCACGGAGACCCCGCCGCCCCGTCCTACTCAAAACCGGAGATGGAGGTGCGCACCAAGCCTCGAAAAGGTCATGTATGAGCGGTCGCCGCACGGAGGGGATCACTGGAGGTTGGAGGAGCCAGTGGTGAGAGCCGCTGGACTGCCACGCCGGCGAACTGTACCTGAGGGTTCACATCGGGAGCGCGTGTAGAGGAGGAAAGTCGAAGCTGCGGGAGGACATCGGCTGATGATAGCAAGGCAGGCACGCCCTGTGATTGGGGCACCGATCAGACTTCCCATGTCGGGGGCGGCGGCGGAGATGATTTTAGGAGAGAAAAATTCGGGAGGGGGCAGCGTGGATGGGCTGGAGATGGAAACTGTTTTGGACTCTTCATGGGCTTGTGCCGACCCCCAGGCGAAGAAAAATAAACCGACAAACGAAACGTAGATGACATGTATGGTTGGGTGGACAGTGGTATACCCAGCTTCAAGTCCTGGTGCTCACATTTATTTCTGGATTTATTTCAGGATTTCCGGCGATATACATTCAGTGGGAGAAGACGTCCCGTCGACTACGAGGCGTCTTTGATGACTTCGTCAACCTTAAATGATATGTCGGCTCAGTCTCTCGAAGGTCCTTATAGGGATAGGGTGTGCGTGTGTGTTCATACTTCATAGTTGAGCGTATGCGCATATGTATGAGCGCCTGCGTCTGTACTGTGTTATAAAAAAAACATGTATGACCGCCCCGCATGAATAGAAACCACACTAAACCAGTTGACAACCGGAGACAAAAGCACCGCCATAACCCAAATCTTTGAGAGCCCTCCATTTTGTGGGAGCTTAGAAATTGTAGTGATTTGTTATGACTTTTCTATTTTTATGATTTTTTCTACCCTATAAACCTCGTATAAGACAAAAACTACGTTTAATGCGAGAAAATAAAATCAAGCCTCAGAGTAATCATAAAATAACGCGCGGTACCATGCTAAACAACACGACATCGCGCCACCAGGACACTCCATGCCAGGGCGCCATGCTCCGCGAACCAGGGCTCCATGCCCGTCCGCTAAAATGCAAACCTGATGCAACAAGCGCTTCGCTAAATCAGCAGCAGCTGCGCTAGGAGGCTCTTCATGTGTTCGCCGGTCCCGATGGGTGTGCACGCTAGAACCATTTGATGTGGGGCCATGAGGCGAGGGCTTGTCTGTCTCATTCGTGACTCATGTTATTTCTAATCTAGTATCTACAGCCAGAGGCGAGGGTTTGTCTGTCTTATTCGTGAGTCATGTTATTTCTAATCTAGTATCTACAGTCAGATGGACGCGGAGTTTCTCAGCTCGAGCTCAAAGAAGCTTGGATGAATAGTAAAATAATTAAAAAAAAATCTTTTGACAAACATTGACAAATGTTCTAAAAACATGATTTTTTTTATTATGGAATCACATTCCTAGAAGCATGGCAAAAAAATAAAATCGATACTCTGAAAATGCTACTTTCGAAAGCATTTTGGAGCACTGATTATGTTTTTTCTTTGTCACACCTTCAACAAATGTGATTTGTTGATTAAAAAATTCAAGCTCTTAGAACATTTTTCAGTGTTAGTAAAAAAAACTTCAAGTTTTTTGAATTTTTTCGATCTTACGGTTCACCTGAGCTCGGGCTGAGAAGGTGACTTTGCCAGCCATATTAATCGGCGCGTTCGCGGACAGTGCTGGACGTCTCTCATATGTCCTGCCGGACAACCATACTTCTCAAATATAAACCTCTAATCCATGCAATCCATGATCATGTGGAACAAATTTATCATAATTCAACAACGCAACAAAGTAAAGTAAATCACAGTTCAACAATCGGACATTCCAAAAAGAAATTCAAAACCGCCGCCCAACACTATGGATCACTCGTCGAGTGCCATTCGTGCCGCCTACTCTCCTGTGGCCGCCTTCCGTTGCATGTCCGCTGCTGCCATTGCCGCTCTCGCCGCCTTATACTCCCTACGCCGCCTTTTCCCTCTCGCACCGCTTCCTTCGCTGCTCACTTCGGGCGACGTTCTCAGGCTTGCAGCTCGGCGCCGCGGACAAGAGCCCCATCGACGACGCCGAGGCAATATCCATTCGCTGGTGGGGGACGGGGTACCTGGCGACACGGGAGAAGGTCAGTGAATTTGGTGGACTTGGTCAATTTGGTGTAATTTGTGGTGGGTCCGATTTGTCGGATCTGACTGGCGGGACGCGTACGAATCTCCTCATATCCGCCCTAGATTTAGACTGAATATAAGGGGTGCCGGTCAGCCCGACGTATAGGGCCGGTTTGAGGCACCTGACTGGGTCACGTTTTATGACCGACCACTGACCAGACCATCTGTCCGGACGTATAGGGCCGGTTTGACACGCCCGGCTGGGTCACGCTTTTATGGCCGGTCATTGTCTAGACCATCTGCCTAGACGCGTAGGACTGATTTGAGGCACCCAATTAGGTCATGTTTTTATGATCGGTCACTGACCGGACCTTCTACCCGAACGTAAAGGGCCGGTTTGAGGAGTTTGCGTGGACAAACCTTAAGTACTAGACGTTGACTAGTCCTGACCTAAGTGTTTTTTTTTATTTCTCTTCTGCCCCTGCCTGGTGGGTTGGCTCCGCAGCCTGTGGCTTAGCCAGTACGTACATGTGGGTTGCAGCGGTTCATGAAAATCAATGGGTCGAGCCTGACACGTGACATAAAAACCAGTTTCTCCTTTAAAAAAAAAACAGTTTCTAGCACAACGAACGTGAACGAAATAGACAACATGGAGTGGGCAACATTTGTAGCCAAATGTCATTCTGAAATAATTCAATGGTGTAAAGAACCAGTTATCCAAGACCATGCTCATAAATTTGGAAACTCCTAGTCAGCGCTCTCAGCGTCAGGTAGCAAAGGAGTGTTCGCGCTTCCACTTAGGTGGGCCGGCCCAGCTACTCGAGCGAGTAGCTCGCTTGTCAAAAAAACCTGTCGTCCGCTCGTAAAAAAAAAAAACCTGTCGCTGGCTCGTCAAAACCACCCAACTCTCTGTTGTAAAATAAAGTTCACAAACATGCAAAAATGTTTGGTAATTCAATAAAGTTCGCTAATTCAAAAAATTCAGGTATTGAATTTTTTTTTAACGAATTCAACAGAAGTTTGTGAATTCTAAAAATTTCACCTAATTCAAAGAAAGTTAATGATTTTGAAAAAAAGTTCACGGATTTTTAAAAGAGTTTGTGGATTTTGAAAAGAAAGTTCACCGATTTGAAAAAAGTTCATCGATTTTGAAAACAAATTCACAGTTTGAAAAAATGTTCATGGATTTCGAGAAAGTTAGTGGATTTTGAAAAAAAGTTCATGATATGATTTTTTTTCATAAATTTCAAAAACAAATCATGGATTAGTAAAGAATTCAAGAATTTTGGAAGTAAAATCATGAATTTGGAGAAATGTCACCGATTTTGAAAAAAGGTTTGCGTATTTGATAAAATTTGAAAAATTCGATTTTTTTATGTGTTTAAGAAAATATCATTAAATTAAAAAATGTTTTCAAAATTTTATATGTTCTCGAAGATAATATATGTAAAATAAAAAGGAAAAGGAAACTAAAAAGAAAATTAAAAAAGGAAAAAGAAAGAAAAGACGAAATATAACCTAACAGGAGGAAAAGAAGTTGTAGTATGCACAACAAGGTTTTCCAGATGGTTACTGCATGTTGGAAGGAAAAAATGAGGTACTGAGCACGAATCTCGGGAGCTCCTAGTCGTCGCTTACTGTGGCAAACAGTCCTTGATTCGCACAGGGGATAGATGACATGGACCAGCCCATTTGCGGTAGCGTGCAGTAAAAAATCAACAAAAGTGAACGCGCGAGCGGGATTCGAACCCGCGACCAGCAAAACATGCGGGCGCGCTGCTACCACTGCAGCAAGCTCACTCTAACGAAAAAATTGCAGCCCAACACTTAAAGAAAGAGCGACTGTGACAAAACTTAAACACTCATTCAAAAATATCCCCAAAAAAGTACGTGAACTGGAGGATCGAGCACATGACATGCAGAGAGTCAACCACGTCGAAATTATGAAAATGCAATTGAAAAACGCAAACATTTTTCAAAATTATGATTTTCTTTTCAAAACATGAACAATTTATGAAATTCCCGAACATTCTTTTAATGTGCGAACAAAATCTTGAACACATGAACATCTTTGAATTTGCGAACAAATTTGGACAAGAGGAAAATTACTTGAAAAACAAGAATCGTTTTCAAAATTATGAACAATATTTACAACACGGCATTTTATGAAATTCTCCAGCCTTTTCTGAAGTTACGAACATTCTTTGAAAATTGCAAACATTTTTTTGGAAATGCAGACATTTACAAATTCCCCAAACATTTTTGAATTTGTGAACAAATTTTCAAAACAAAATCCTTTGAATTTGTGTTTTTTATAAAATATAACATTTTTCGAATATTGCGTACATTTTGTGAAATTATGAACAATTTTTCCAAGACACAAACCTTTACGAACTTCCCCAAACATTTTTTGAATTTGCGAACAAATTTCGAAAATAAGAACATTTTTGAAAACTAGAACAAGTTTTCTGATTTTGTGAACAAATTATGAAAACGGGAACATTTTTTGAATTTTGTGAACAATATGGAAAATGGAAACATTTTTTGAATTCTTGAGCGGTTTCTAATTTTGAACAAAATTTCAAAACGCGAACATTTTTTGAATTTGTCAACATATTTTAGAATATTAATATTTTCAACATTTTGAACAAATTTTGAAAACGGGAATATATTTTTGAAACCAAACATTTCTTAGTTTGTGAAAAAAATTAAAAAAGGCAAACACCTTTTGAAATTTAGAACATTTTTCAAAATTAAGTGAACATTTTTTGAAATTACAAACTTTTATGAAATTTCTGAACAAAAATGTGAAAACGAGGAAAATTTCTGAAAGATTGAACAAAAAGTTGGAAATTATATTTTTTGAAGGATAGAACAATTTTTATATTTGTTAACAAATTTGACAACCAGAGCAATATTTAAGTTTGTGAACAAATTTTCAAACATGTGAACAAATTTTGAATTCTAATATTTTATAAATTTACAACCAAAAATATAAAACATGCATAGTTTTTGAAACTTTAAACAAAATTTTGAAAATACAATCTTTTTTGAAATTTCTGTACAGTTTTGTGGAGGAAATAAACTGGAAAAAAAGGGAAAGGGAAAGGAAAGGAAAGAAAAAGAAAATAGAAGAAACAGAAAAAAGAAAATGGAAAAACGAAAAAGAAGGAAAAGAAGGAAAAGGAAAGACGAAAAATAAAACACAATAGAAAGCCAAAAAACGGAAACGGAAAGAACACAGAAAAAACCCGGTTTAGGGAACCTTCTAGAAGGTTCCTAAAACCGGTTGACCGCACCTGTGTAAATCTTGAAGTGGGCCGGCCCATGTTTGTCGCTCGCATCGCTGCCCTGTGCGGAAGCCCGACAGTTTGCCGCAGCGAGCGGCGAATAGGGATTTCCACGGACCTCACTTTCCACAGAATATTTTGAATGTTAAATCGAATTTAATGGGCCGATCCCAGGATATATGGGTGGTATGTGCCCGTTTACAGGAGAGTTTGTAACGGGCGCTTAAGGCGCCAAATAGGCCTTGGTCATAAATTTAACATCATGTTTTCCCACATGAGACTGTACCACAAATTCGCAGCTCCAAACTGTTGAAGTTTAATGGGCTTCATCACCACAAAAAAGAAGGTTTAGGTGCTTTATACCCATATAACACAAAGAAGTGTGAAATTCTGCAGGCCCATTAACAAGCATAAAGCATGTGTAAATCACAAATGCTAGAAATCGCCCATGCGAGATGGAACACTGCCTTTATTTTTGACTTTTTTTCTTTACTTTTTTTTTGCCTTTTTCATCTTATTTTAGGACTCCACTACAAATCCGAAGTCCGATTTCTACCATGGCAAATCGAACATTTTTCATGGCAAACTATGTCCTTTGAGGATGGCATGTTCACTTGGTGAGCATGGCAAATCCGCCTCAGTTCATCTTTTTGTTAAAAAATTGTCGCGCTTGCAAACTAAATTTTTCATCATCACGCCAATATAAATTGCCATGGAAACGCTACATTTGCCATGACTACAAATCTGATGTTAGCTTATTAGCATTTTTAAAATGCATGTCGGCTTTTTTGAATACACATTGAAATGTTAATTTGAATATTCAGATACATTTTAACCATTTGTAAAATGCACATTGAACATGTTTTAAATAATTGGTGAACCATTCTAAAATGCAGGTTAAACATTTTTCATAAGTGTCATGAATTATTCTCAAAATACGTGACCATTTTTTAAGTCTTACAATTTCATAAAAAAATCATGAACATTATTTGAATGTTATGCAACATTATTTTAAATGTAATGATCATATTTTTACATTGTATGGACATTTAACATAAATGTCATGAACATATTTTTAAATGTGTGACATTTTTTGGAATGCATGAACAATTTTTTGAATGGCATGATTTTTTTTACAAATTGCGCAAACAAATTTTACATTTCAAGAACATTCTTAGAAAACATCATGAACATGCTACTACACATGTAAACATTTTCTTGTCATAAACATTTTTTTAATGGTATCAACAATATTTAGTTTTGCATGAACAAATTGCGACATGTCACGAACATTTTCTAAGAAACCTTTTAAAAACTATGAAAATATTTTTCTGAAATTCTACAAGTATAAATAACAGAAACAAGGAACGAGCCTAGAGAGATATGAAGGAATGAACCTCTGGAGAATTGAAGGAATGAACCTCCAGAAGAATTGAACAAATGAACCTCCAGAAGAATTGAACGAATGAACAATTTTCTCCCAATGCAAATGAGTTATGGAATCGAAGTGGGCCGACCCAAACAAATCGAGGTGAGGCGAGCTGTTCTTCCGTCTCACCAAAGGCGAGACAGATTCGAGAGCAACTAATTGAGAGAAGCCCCTCAAGGGTCACTTTTGGTGGGCTGAGAGCCTGAGAGCACTCTCAGCCATCGCCATGTGACGTGTGCTGGGCGCTCCCTCGGGATTTTTTTTCTGTATTCGTTTTCGGGTTTTAAATGGTTTTCTGTTTTTTGGGGCTTTTTGGTTTACACGCGGTTTTGGATATAATTTTCTTTTTGATGAAAACAATTTTTTTTCGCAAGAGGTACAAATTTGCTTCTCGTGGAGCACATGTTTGCTTCTGCGAGGCACATATGTGCTTCTCGTGGAGGCACAGATTTGCGTTCCGAGAGGCACATTTGTTCCTCCATAAGACGCAAATTTGTGCCTCCATAAGACGCATATCTTCGCCTCTCGTGAAAGGAAAAAAAACATGGTTGTTCCATTTTCGAGAGGCATAGTTGTGCCTCTCTTGGAAGAAAATCTGTGCGTCCATAAGAATCAAATCTATACCTCTCATGAAAGAATAAAAACGGGTTTTTTCACTAATTGTTTTGTCCAAAATCTAGAGAAAACCGGACAAAAACCGAAAAGCCAGAAACCCCAGAAATCACCCATCTAAACCCCAAAACACGTAAAGAAAAAAAAATCACACGGGAGCACCCAACACGCGACACGTAGCGGTGGCTGAGAGCACGCCAAGTGACGCGCACTCAGCCCACCAAAAGTGACCATTGCGGGGATATCGCGAGGGGTACCCCTTGGTTAGTTGCTGCCTGGAAGCCAGCTTGAGAGCGTGAGCGAGCGAGCACCAGTACTGGACCGCGGCCCACGAGCAACCTGCGAGCTCCAGCTTTGTTTCGGGCACTAGAGGTGCTTTATAGGGGTGCTCCTATGTCTCGCTTATAGCGAGACGTAGGGAAGGCTCTCGCTTGGGAGGCAACAGTCTCTTTTTTGTTCCTTTTACAATTTTTGTTTCGTCTTTTTTAACTTTTGTTTATACTTCCAAATATTCAAAATAAAAAAATAAACAAAAAATTTACATAAATTTGAAAAAAGTTAGCCAAGGATTTGAAACATGCAAAAATGTGTATAGAGAAAATGTTTCTCATGTATACGAAAAAATTATAAAACAATTTACAATGTATGTGAAAAAAGTTGATCATGTATTTAAAAAATGTGCATCAAGAATTTGAAACAAAAATGTTAAATAAGCATTTGGAAAATGTTAATCAAGCATTTGAAAAATGTTAAATGTGCATAGAAAATATGTTGACCATGTATCACGAAATATTAAGCTTGTATTAGGAAAATGTTAAAGATGTATAAAAAATACTAATAAAATATTAATCTTGTATTGTATTCAAACAAATGTCATACTTGTGTTTGAAAAATGTTAGTCAAGCATTTGAATAATATTGGGTTTGTATAGAAAAATATTCACCATGTATTAGAAAAATATTTATCTTGTATAGGAAAAATGCCAATCAAGCATTTAAAAATGTTTAATGTGTATAGAAAAAATGTTTACCATGTATTAAAAAAATATTGATCTTGTATTTGAAAAA
This sequence comes from Thinopyrum elongatum, assembly GCA_011799875.1. Lineage (NCBI taxonomy): Eukaryota > Viridiplantae > Streptophyta > Magnoliopsida > Poales > Poaceae > Thinopyrum > Thinopyrum elongatum. The sequence continues at coordinate 547,325,133 of CM022302.1, read as the reverse complement.
TATTAAACATGTATCAGGAAAATGTATTAGATATATACCACAAATATGTATAGAAAAATAGTGAAAACCAAGATAGAAAAAAACTGATGATAAACGAGAAAGAAACAAACAAAACCGAGGAAAATGAAGAAAAAAGAAAAGAAAAGAAGCCAGTGAAAGCCAAGAAAGAAACAAAGAAAAAAGAAAGTTGATCGTGCCCTACACTTTTACGAAGAACTCGACTTTGAGTCGGTGGCTAGCAGCGCTACACAACACGAAGAAACCTGGGCTGGATCCCTGGTGCGGACGTGGAGTATCTCAGCCCGAGCTGAAATGAGCTCGGGTGAACAGTAAAATACAAAAATCAATAAAAATTCAAACAAAATCTCATTTTTTTTGTCAAACAATGACAAAAGTTCTAAGAGCTTGCAAAATTTCATCATGAAATCACATTCATGGAAGTCGCGACAAAAGAAAAACAAAATCAATACTCTGGAAATGCTACTTTCAAAAGCATTTTGGAGCACCGATTTTTTTTTGCCACGACTTTCACAAATGTTATTTCATGATGAAATTTTGCAAGCTCTTAGAACTTTTGTCAATGTTTCTCACGAAAAAACCAGATTTTTTAATTATTTTTTCTCGAATTTACTGTTCACCCAAGCTAATTTGAACTCGAGCTGAGAAGGTCACTTTCCCCTGGTGCTCCCTTTTTCTTCTCTATTTCTTTCAAGTGTGTGTGAATAGGCCGGCCCGTTTCTGTAGCCACTTCAGGCGACATCTTCTTTTGTCTCACTGTAAGCGAAATATAGTTCTCACGGCTTTATAGGAGCTATCTCCTAGTTGACACGCATTAGCATCAAATAGTGATGGCCACACCCGCAGGCAAGTGAGTCGGCCTGAGCCAATACCTCTGTTGTTTGTTCGTTTCTACAGTTTTTTCCTTTTCTTTACGTTGTGCCTTTTGTTTCGGCTTTTTTTGGTTCCTTTTTCCTATCTGGGTTTTATTACTTTTTTGATTTTTTTCTGGGTTTTCTCTCTTTCTTTCTTTGCATGGTTTTCTATACTATAAATATTTTTTAATCAGTGGACATTTTTTATATATTTTTCAGAATGTACAATGATCTTTTTTACGTACGGTGAGCATTTCTTGGTATACTTTTGTGAATGTACAATCAACTTTGTTTACGTCCGTTGAACATTTCTCTTTAGTAGATGTTATCACACAATAACAGAAAATTAAAATTAAAATAAATACAAATATTGGGTTGCATCCCAACAAACGCTATTGTTTTATGCCCCTAACTAGGCATAATGCATAGTTTCAAGTGTTATCATCTTTCATCTTCAAATCCTCAATTACACATTCATACTTTCTAGGAGGTTTAGAAACATGTTTTTAATAATGACGCTCCTAGAAACAAAATTAAGGAAGTTATTTTCAGTAATGGGTTCCTTCATAATTTTAATGAAGCTCGCGTGCACACTAATCATTTTTAGGTCTTCTTCCTCTTTACTAGATGAAGCACCTTTGTTTTTAGGAACATATAGGCTTGGATTTATTAATTGGAGGAGTCCTTTTAATGGTTTAGCCGGAAGAAAATTCCGAACCCAAATTATTATTAATTTGTTCCAGTTTATCAATTCTGGCAGGACTTTGATCTACTCTCTCTGTGATTGGTTCTTTATCCTTTAGTAATTTTAATGTAACCGAGGAGCCAAATTTAGTAACGTGGTTATGCACCTTTTTATCGAGATTTTCAATATGTTCATTAATGGCCATTTTGTTCTCAATAATTTCTAGTCTTCTCATAACATGTTCCAAGGTCAATGTTGTTTCATTAATAGTGATAGGTGGTGATCCCACTATGTTTTTCATAGCATTTAAAGCATCCAAGAGGTGACTACTTAGCAAATTTCCTCCAGTAATAGTGTCAAGCACAAATCTGTACCAAGTAGTAACTCTCATATAAAAATTGCGAAGAAGAACAGTGGTGGATTGTTTACTGGTTGATCTATTTTGAGCACTACAAATGCTATACCAAGCACCTTTTAAACTCTCTCCTACCCTTTGTTTGAAATTAAACACTTCATTTTCAGGGGTACAAGCAACAAGCAAAGAACTGGCCATAGCAACGAGCAAATAAAAACGCACAAGATATTTTAGGTATTTTGATTTTTTTAATGAAACTAACAAAGATAAATAAAAGCAAATAAAAAGTAGAACAAGTAAATTATAAATGTGTGTGTGAAGGAACCTTTAGTTGTTTGATGAAGTCTCCCCAGCAACGGCGACAAAAATTCCTCTTCAACTATATGTGTTTGGATTTCCCTGAAGAGGAAGGGTGATGTAGTATAGTAGCAGATTGGATTTCCCTCAGTAAAGAACTAGGTTTATCGAACCAATAGGAGATTCACGCAAACGACGATCAACACTACCTGCACACACACAAATAAATACTTGCACCCAACGCGGGCAAGTGGGTTGTCAATCCCCTTGTACTCGTTAATTGGAAGGATCAATTATGATAGTGGGAGATATATAATTGCAAAACTAAATAAAAGTAAATAAATTGCAGCAAGGTATTTAGGGTTTTAGTAATATGATTTAAATGGACTTGGGGGCCATAGCTTTCACTAGGGGCATCTCTCTCATAAGCATAACGATACGTTGTGTAAACAAATTACTATTGGGCAATTGATAGAATAACACATAGTTCTGATGTTATTCATGGCATGATCAGTACATAGGCATTATGTCCGTGACAAGAAGACCGAAACGATTCTGCATCTACTACTATTACTCCACCCCTCAACCACTATCCAGCATGCATCTTAAAGTATTAAGTTCATAACAAATAGAGTAATGTTTGAAGCATGGTGACATAATGTAGATAGAATAAAATCAATCAATATGATCAAACCCCGTTGTTTTATCCTTAGTAGCAACAATACAAATATGCTACCCCATCTGTCACGAGGTGAGGACACCGCAAAATTGAACCTACTACTATGCACCACTTCTACTGAAGATCTAATCATCAACTTGGCCAAAGATAACTTAGATCGGAAAGCATTACATAGTTATAACAATCACACATAATTAAGTTCAGAAATAACTCAATTACTTTAAATGAATAATCTGATCATAAACCCATAATTCATCGGATCCCAACAAACACACAACACAAAAGGATTACATCATATAGAACTCCGAAGAGAACATGTATTGAAGACCGAAGAGAGAGAGAGAGAGAGAGAGAGAGAGAGAGAGAGAGGGAGGGAGGGAGGGAGGGAGAGGGAGAGAGAGCCATCTAGCTACTGCTATGGACCCGTAGATCCTATGAGGAACTACTCACACATCATCAGAGAGGCAGCAAGGTTGATGTAGAGGCCCTCCGTAATTGATTTCCCTCCGATAGAATACCGGCATAGGCCAGATGGGATCGCGGAAGAACAGAGGCTTGCGGTAATTAATAGAATAATTGTTTCTGGACTCGCTCTCGGGTTTTGCAATATTTTGGAATTTATAGCGCTAGAATTAGGTCAGATGGGGCCACGAGGGGCCCACAAGACATCAGGGCGCGTCTACCCCCTGGGCGCTTCCTGTTGTCTTGCTGTCTCCTCGTCTGGCTTCTGTTCCTTCTGGTCCAAAAAAAATAGTCAAAAAGTCCCGTCGTGTTTGGAGTCCATTTGGCAGGGATTTTTTGTAAACCAAAAACATGCAGAGAACAACAACTGACACTAGACACTGGGTTAATAGGTTAGTTCCCAAAAATGATATAAAATTGCATATAAAGGATATAAGATTGATAATATAATAGCATGAAACAATCAATTATAGATACGGCGGAGACGTATCAATGTGCTATCTGACGATGTCGACAACAAGGATGAAGATGGCCATAGGAGGTTCAAGAAGCAAAAGCTTAGGTAGCTTTATGCGGGAAAGCATAACAGGCGTGTCAGGATCATGAATGGGGGCTTTGGATGCCCGTTCTGCAACCAAAGGCTTAACAACGCATATGCAAGTGTTCTGACGTATGCAAGAGGACGAGTCGTTGACTCGTTCAAGTAGAAGTATTCTCACAGGGTGGCGCATGCCGCGTACGCTGAGTACCTGGAGCAACTTAACGTTAACATTGATGGAGATGAGATGTTGGATGATTGAACTTTTAGCAGTACCCTAGCTATCTAGTTTGTGTGTCTTATATCTATGCTTGAGTATGTTTATCTGTTGAACTATATGTTGGTGAGAATGTGTGTAATGAACTAGCAGTGCAATGTAATGCAGTCTTGAGCTGCAATCGGTTTGGTTGATGGAATTTTATCCTTTTCTTAGACCAACCTATGATTGCCCACTGCACACTGATACGTCTCCAACGTATCTATAATTTTTGATAGTTCCATGCTATTATATTATCTGTTTTGGATGTTTTATATGCATTAATATGCTATTTTATATTATTTTTGGGACTAACTTATTAACCTAGTGCCTAGTGCTAGTTGCTGTTTTTTCCTTGTTTTTGTCTTTTACAAAAAATCAATACCAAACGGAATGAAACTTTACGATAATTTTTCTTGGACCAGAAGACAACCACGAAGCTTCGGGAGAGGGCCAGAAGACCCACGAGGAGGCCACAAGCCTTAGGGCGCGCCCCTAGGCTTGTGGGCCCCTCGAAGGTCTCCTAACCCTAATCCCAACACTATAAATCCTAAAATATTCTCCCTATATACCAAGGGGCACAACAAAAATACTTTTCGGCCGCCGCAAGCCTCTGACCTCGTGTGATCCCATCTTGGGGCCTTTTCCGGTACTCTGCCGAAGGGGGATTCGATCACGGAGGACCTCTACACCAACATTGTTGGCCTTCCGATGATGTGTGAGTAGTTGACCACGGACCTAAGGGTCCATAGCTAGTAGCTAGATGGCTTCTTCTCTCTCTTTGATCTTCAATACAATGTTCTCGTCGATGTTCTAGGAGATCTATTCGATGTAATCTTCTTTTGTGGTGCGTTTGTCGAGATCCGATGAATTGTGGATTTATGATTAGATTATCTATGAATATTATTTGAGTCTTCTCTGAATTCTTATATGCATGATTTGATAGCTTTGTATTTCTCTCCAATCTATCGATTTGGTTTAGCCAACTATATTGGTTTTTCTTGCAATGGGAGAGGTGCTTTGTGATGAGTTCAATCTTGCGGTGTCCTCACCCAGTGACAGAAAGGGTAGCGAGGCACGTGTTGTATTGTTGCCATTAAGGATAAAAAGTTGGGGTTTATGTCATATTGCTTGAGTTTATCCCTCTACATCATGTCATCTTGCTTAAAGCGTTACTCTATTCTTATGAACTTAATACTCATGATGCAGGCAGGAGTCGGTCGATGTGTGGAGTAATAGTAGTAGATGCAGGCAGGAGTCGGTCTACTTGTCACGGACGCGATGCCTATATTCATGATCATTGCCTTAGATATCGTCATAACTTTGTGCTTTTCTATCAATTGCTCAACAATAATTTGTTTACCCACCGTATGTTTTCTTTCAAGAGAGAAGCCTCTAGTGAAACCTATGGCCCCGGGTCTATTTCTCCTTATATATTTTAAATCTATATAATCAAAAAACACAAAAATACCTTGCTGAATTTTATTTACTTCTTATTTGTTTTACATCTATCTCTATCAGATCTCACTCTTGCAAGTGACTGTGAAGGGATTGACAACCCCTTTTTCGCGTTCTATGCAAGTGTTTGTTAGTTTGTGCAGGTGCATCTATTGGGGACTTGCTTGTACCTCCTACTGGATTGATACCTTGGTTCTTAACAGAGGAAAATACTTATCTCTACTTTGTTGCATCACCCTTTCCTCTTCAAGGGAAAAATCAACACAAGCTCAAGAAGTAGCACACACAGAGCTTATTAGCGCGAATAGCCCGTGTTACTTTCGGTCTTCCCACACAATTTTATACTAGCAACCCTTTGCCCACAACACGCACATCCACGTGTGGGAGTTGGCAAAAAAATTTAACACATACAGTGCATATTAGGGTAAATGTTTAGCGTGGGTAAAAATTCCAGGGTCAAACGATGACGGAAATGTGGACCCTACGTGTGTTCTGATTGGCCAGAACACATCCCCACAGTTCACATGTATGCACCATAGGATGTACACAGATCAAATGACAGTCCGTGTCTCCCTCACACCAGAGTGATAATTATGACACACGGTTGCGTCTACCAAACCGTGGCCTCCGAAATGCATTATTCTAGGACAGAAAACCCCTCACCACCCTACGTCACAAAACCCTCACCCCCTGCCCGCCACCCCCCATCCCTAGTCGCACCTGCACTCCTCCGCGACTCTGCATGTCACCGCCTATCGCCGCGGCAACCACTTAGCTCGACGCTTGTCACCGTCGCCGGCTGCCACCAAACCCCACCGCATTTCGCCACTTCCGCTTGCCGCCGCCTATCGGCACTGACTTTCTCGACGCTGCTAGCCATCGACCCAACTTTGCCCGATTGGGGAATCTACGGTATTGGGGGTTATTCTCATGGAGAACCAGGTAACTAAGTTATGGAAATATTTGCTCATCTCTTATCCCAGACCGTCTGCCCCTTTTAATCACCTGGCTGAAATCACTGTGAATTTATTTTTCCTCTAGCTGATTTGAGGGATTTCATTCATAGAGTGTACAGTGCAAGGACACATCAGGCCTATGCATCCTTGGCTAGACAGCCAAGGAGTTCCATTTCACCGTACCACATGACTTCATGAAGCGCCCGGTATGTTTAATCTCACCCTACCTCGGTTGGCATGGCCTACTTTTCTGAACATATACTATATATTGCTACATTTGGATAAAAGGTGCCACATGCAGCATATACATCAAAGGAGTTTTTCTTCTTTCTATATTAGGCAAATTAATGTTGTATTGTTCTTTTGATTACTCTCATATTTGCATGACATCATTGTTACATTATCGGTTTAATTATAAACTTTTGTCCTTTGATTTCAACTGCTATATTATTCTTTCAATTAGTCCCATATTTGTATGTTACCCTGTTTTTAACACTCTTATCATTTCATGCAGTACATCCCTTGCTTTGCAACAATATCTGTAGCACAAGATCTTGGCCTTTATATTACTGAACACTCTAGGGATGTCATATTGAACACAAATCATGGATTTACAATCGTTGTTTCTGTAAAAACTTAATGAAGATAGTCACTACTATTTTGACGGGGGCCTTTGGACAGAAATTTCTAAGTTTTATGTAGTGAAAGCTGGCACTAAAATTACACTGCACCTAAAAGAGCCCGATCATATGATAGATGTTAACTTCCCCGACGACATCATCCGTCCAGACTTTGTTCGAAGTAAGTGTTCTTTCAAGTATCTGCATGTTGACTTACATAGAAATATCAAAGTAATTGTGTAGTATTTAAGCAACCAATTGGGATTTTATTTTTTGACTCTATTAAGTCTCTTCCTACCTAGTAATTCTAATTACCAATACAATATGCTTCTGCCCTGTTCTAACTACATAATCCATATCCTCCCACTCCTCCACTCCTATCAGAAAGCGCCGCCACCGGGGAGACTCCGGAGGTGGAGGACGAGGCTGCCAACAAGCGGAGGCAAGTCGAGCCAGAACCGCAAGCAACTCCGCCGGGCCTAGACTTCATCAGCAGCCTCCTCGATGATATGTTGATAGTCATCATCTCCCTTCTCCCAATCAAGTATGGCGCGAGGAACCGTCCTCTCCTAGTGGTAGCGCCCCCTATGGTGCTCCACCCCTCTCGACCTCATCGACATCCAGAAGCTCTGCCATGGCTATCACAAACGATTGGACACATTGTCCCAGATCCTCGGAACGCACCGTGGCCCAATCAGAGGCCTTATCATGGGCAAGTTCTGTTCCAACGGCAAGGACCGAGCCAAGCTTGATGAGTGGTTCCTATCCCCTGCTCTAGATCAGCTCGAGGAGCTCAATTTTAATGATGGACATATGCACTCACTGCCACCGTCCGCACTGCGCCTAGCTAGGTTCATGAACTGCCATTTCCCCCAGATTAATGCCTAGCTCGCTCTTTTTCTCCCTAGAATGAAGCACCTCGAGCTCGTGTCCGTCTGCATCCCCAAGGAGGACATGGAGCGCCTACTCCATGGCTGTACTGCACTTGAATACCTTGGTCTTCAAGTGATCAATCGCTTGAGTAGCCTTCACATCGCCTCGATGACTCTCCGGACAATTTATGTGTGTTGCTGGTGCTGCAACAGGAGATCACATAAGGTGTATCATGATATGATCATTGAGGGCGCACCTTTACTTGAGAGATTACTGGTAGTTGATCAACAAGGCCAACAAGAATCAGGGCCATTTATGTGCCAAAATTGACAGTGGTGGGCTATTCGTCTATCAAATTCTCCGAACTAGTTATTGGATCCATAACCGTTCAGGTATAATTCGTCTATCAAAATTGAAATTAACATTTTTCTCATTTTCAAGATGTATGTTCATCTGTCATCCAGGAAACGATTTCGACAAGCTTGATCCCGTATCTTTGCACAATGAAGGTCTTGGCACTAGAATCTATCGACCCCGACCTGGACCAAGTTGTCAAATTCCTGAGATGCTTCCCGTGCTTGGAGAAGCTATATATCGAGGTGATGCTCCTTTCCTGTTAAATTTTAACCACAAGGGAGTTCAATTTTTGGTACCTTTTCACAAGTTTACAATGGAGAATGTACTATGATTTCTGAAGTAATTTTGGAGGATTTTAATATATAGATTTTTTATGGGAAAATTTTATTTTGCCACTCTAGATTTTGCCAATTTTCCTTATGCCACTCTAGATTTTGACGTTTCACTTTTGCCACTCTTAGTTTTTGACAATTATCACAATTGCCATGTGGCAATTGTGATAATTGTCAAAAGCTAAGAGTGGCAAAAATAAAATAAAATTATTTTGCTTTTGCCACAGAATGGCAATTGTGATAATTGTCAATAGCTATGAGTGACAAAACTGAAATGTCCAAATCTAGAGTGGCATAAGAAAAATTGGCAAAATCAAGAGTGGCAAAAAAAAATTCCCTGATTTTTTAGTGGTTGCTGATGACCCACAAGTATAGGGGATCAATCGTAGTCCTTTCGATAAGTAAGAGTGTCGAACCCAACAAGGAGCAGAAGGAAATGACAAGTAGTTTTCAGTAAGGTATTCTCTGCAAGCACTGAAATTATAAGTAACGAGTAGTTTGATAGCAAGATAATTTGTAACGAGTAAGTAACGGTAACGGTAAAAAAAGTGCATCAAGGTAGCCCAATACTTTTGAGGCAAATGACAGGCCAAAACGGTCTCTTATGATAAGCAAAGCATTCTTGAGGGTACACGGGAATTTCATCTAGTCATTTTCATCATGTTGGTTTGATTTGTGTTCGCTACTTTGATAATTTGATATGTGGGTGGACTAGTGCTTATGTGCTATTCTTACTTGAACAAACCTCCTACTTATGATTAACCCCCTCGCAAGCATCCGCAACTACAAGAAAAGTATTAAGAATAAATCTAACCATAGCATTAAACTTTTGGATCCAAATCGGTCCCTTACGGAATAGCGCATAAACTAGGGTTTAAGCTTCTGTCACTCTCGCAACCCATCATCTAATAACTACTCCACAATGCATTCCCTTAGGCCCTAATAAAGTGAAGTGCCATGTAGTCGACGTTCACATGACACCACTAAGGGAATCACAACATACATATCATCAAAATATCGAGCACATATCAAGTTCACATGATTACTTGCAACAAGATTTCTCCCGTGACCTCAAGAACAAAAGTAACTACTCACAAATGATAATCATGCTCAAGATCAGAGGGGTATTAAATAGCATAATGGATCTGAACATATAATCTTCCACCAAATAAACCATATAGTAATCAACTACAAGATGTAATCAACACTACTAGTCACCCACAAGCACCAATCTAAGGTTCTGGTACAAAGATTGAACACAAGAGATGAACTAGGGTTTGAGAGGGGATGGTGCTGTTGAAGATTGCCCTCCCCAAGATGGAAGAGTTGTTGGTGAAGATGATGATGATGATTTCCCCCTCCGAGAGGGAAGTTCCCCCGGCGGAATCGCTCCGCCGGAGGGCAAAAGTGCTCCTACCCAAGTTCCGCCTCGAGACGGTGGCGCTTCATCCCGAAAGTCCTCTTCTTATTTTTTCTAGGTCAAAATGACTTATATACCAGAAGATGGGCACCGGAGATGGGCCGAGGGGAGCACAACCCACCAGGGCGCGCCTGGGCTCCCTGGCACGCCCAGGTGGGTTGTGCTTACCTGGTGGGCCCCCTCTGGTACTTATTGGCTCCAATAATTCTTATATATTCCATAAAAATTCTCCGTGAAGTTTCAGCTCATTTGGAGTTGTGCAGAATAGGTGGCCTGACGTAGCTTTTTCAGGTCCAGAATTTCAGCTGCCGGTATTCTCCCTCTTTGTGTGAACCTTGCATATTATGAGAGAAAAGGCATTAGAATTACTCCAAAAAGCATTATTATACATAAAAACAATATAAATAACAGTAGGAAAACATGATGCAAAATGGACGTATCAGTTGCTTGATTCATATGGTTACAATCCATAAGTATTTCTCATTTGGATTCATCTGTACTAGTTTTCATAGGAAAATTTCCATCCACTCCAATCAATTGTGAAGAATCCTACATTTTCCTAGAGTGTAATCAAACGCCCATGTTAATCATGTAGGATTGAAGATGGCATGTCACTCTATTCTTGTATTTTAGAAATCATGCAAATGAAAGAGGCCCGTACTATTCAAAACTGCATGTAGGCACTAATACGTTCTCTTCTTTCGTAGATGCGGTTAGGCCCGGTAGTGGATAATGTGATATAATATAACAATCCCATCGAATGCTCTGATCTCCATATCTCAGAAATTACTTTGAACTCCTACCGAGGGATCTTATCGGAGATTATATTTGTCAGGTTCTTTATTGTGAGAGCAACTGTGCTAAAGGTAATGAGGTTTTTCCTATATTTATCGCGCAAAAATGAATGGTTTGCTGATCAGCGCCGGTGGATACGGCAGAATGGAAAAGACTCTACAGAAGCTGATTTTTTTTTGGAAGTTTAGTTGGCAGAGTAATTAGAAGTCATTATGTCAAGATCATACATGACTTGTTATTGTCTGATCACTTTGCAAAAATATTGAAGTGGCGAAACTAGCTACAATATCAGTTTGAACCTCTCATATGTTCATGTTCAGCTGATCAGCGCGGGCGTCTACAGCTGCATGACATAGATTCTGCATAAGCTAAATTTCATTTATAATATTAGTTTGAACCTTGTAATCTTTGAATTTGAGACTTCTAATTCTGGAATTTAAACCTTGTAATATTTCTGGCATTTGTGGTACAACCGTAGAAATGACATCGTATGAGAGTCGTATATTGGTAGTACTATTTTGACCTTGATATGCAATGGACGATTAATATCTGGACCTTATTATGTAATGGACTTGATTTTATTTAACATTCCTACATGTGTTTCCCCTATCGATCTCATCACAAAAGATCTATATCGCGGACTCGACAGCAATCTTCGACATTATTGCACACAGTTGGTTTCTTCAACTGTGTGCCCTGTAGGACGCAGACTTATCGCACATGAGTGTCCCTCATTACCTGTCTGTGTAACTTTGACCTCATCAACCACGGGTAAACTTATTGTCGAATGTATTTGCTACCTTAAGTCATTTCACACACTTCGTTTTTGCAAAGCTTTTGCCAATAAACGCCCACGATTGGCCCCTCTTCGAGCCAACGCATGGCCAAACGAGCCGGGCAGGAAGCTTGCACGGTTATGCGTGGTATCCTGCATGGTTGCGTGGGAACAGGTTCACCAATGATACATTGGCGCCTCTTTGAGCCCACGCGTGGCCAAACGAAACACGTGTGGGGTGCTCAAGCGTGCACTGGAATCCTCAGCCGGGAATGCGGTGACTAGACAATGATTACAGGTTGTTCGGCCCCCATTTATTACAACGACCATTTAACCCTTATCTCTCTTCAGCCTTTCGATCGCACGTCAATATTGCAAGAAGCACACCCACGACGACAAATACAGAGAGAGTATCCTGCGCGGCTCCACTAGCTCTCCCAGCGGTTGCCAACAACGAGTGGCACTTCATCATGCGTCTTGTAGTGGGCACCCACAGTAGGTTCACGGAGCTCTCGATGGTGTACACCAACGACCTGGTCGAGGTGGAGAACTCCATCCACACTATGGAGCTGTTGCTTGCTGCGAACAAGTACAAAGTGGTCGGGTTCGACCTCGAGTACACCAGCGTTCGTGCCGGGTATGATCAAAAGGTCTCCGTTACCCAGATGTGTGTGCGCAATCACGTCCTCGTCTACCATTACTGCCTGGCCACAAGGCCTTGTGAGCATTTCGCCAGGTTTGTCAACAATCCCGACTACAGCTTCGCTAAGGTGGACACCACCAACGATGTAAAGGTGCTCAAGAATTCGAGCATTGCCTGCCAGAAGCTTGTTGGCATCCAGGGCCAATACAGGATCTGGGGCAGCAAGAAGTAGGGGAAGGACTGACTAGTTGACCTCACAGAGGCCATCATCGACCCCTACTACAGAGACATGAATGATGCCTGCAAGAAGAACATGCTTTCCTGGCACTCGACCTGGATGGAGAAACTGGACGAAGACCACGTCGTGTACGTGGCCAAGGAGGCATACACAAGCTACGAGATATACAGGCGGATTGTTGAGATGAGGAAGTGCCTCTTTCCCCAAGTCGGTGAGGGATCCAGCCGGAAGTAGAGCAATGACAAGTATCACAAGAAGTAGATGATTTGATGATCGTTTCTCCTAGTTTATTATGTATGTAACTATTTACGTATGTGTGTAGATATTATCTGTAGTTAATTCTGTAATTGGATGTTTATTTGGTTATGCAATCATGTTGTTATAAGTATATATGTTGTTGTTCTGTAGATAGAGCATAGATATTGTGCAGACAGAGCAAATCACATCACATACGGATTAAACTACAGAACCCGTAGGTGATGATTTCATCAATCGCTGACAATTGTTTACCAGCAAACATTTGCCCACAACACACACAACTTATTAGCAGAAATCGTCTGTATTATTATCGGTCTTCCCACAGAATTCTTATTATTGATCTGTTTGCCGGATATCACACATATCTTCTTACGTCGAATCGTTTGTGTTCTTCTGGGTAATCGCAAATAGTTCATCCGAGTGACCTGTATGCCGTCTATCGCACACATCATGACCTGGGTAATCATTTGTGTTATTTTGGCTCATCGCAAACAATTCATTCAAGTGACATGTATGCCGTCTATCGCACACATCTTGATCTGGGTAACCGTTTGTGTTTTTTGGCTCGTCGCGAACAGTTCGTATGGATCAACTGTATGTCACGTTTCAAACATGCAACTCCGATCTAAATTGTATTTGATGGATCTGCCATCGCACACAGTTTGTTTTATTGGTGACGGTTTTATTACCATACCATTTGCGATTGATGCATCACACACAGTTTGGTTGAATGGTCTTCTATACATGTGTCGTCTTAGGACCTTCCTGCAGTGGTGATGCTTGCAAGGTCATAAAACACGGCTCGTTCTTGGGTCCGATCTTCTTGAACAAATCGTACCCTCTCTTTCCGATCTCTCATATTCTTCCTTCTCCAGTTTTTAAATCCTCTCACATTCTTCCTTACTTTGTTTCTGTTCTTCCGTCCGTTGATTCACCAGATCTTGTGCCTTATTTTTCTACGAGCCCGTTCCTCCTTCTTTTTCTATTTAGCGATAGCTAGTTCCTCTTTTTTCTTGCCTAGGTACCCATAGGTCAGATAGGTCAGCTTCTCCGAGATATTTGCCCAGCTAAGATCCATTTTGAATGAGTTAGATATCTCCGTCGACTTGTGATTGACATAGTTTGCAAGGGTGTTGCTACACTTATCCTTGATCTCCTGTTGCACTACAGGAATCAGGAACCTTGCCGTCAGCCATGGCTGACGGCAAAGGCATGCCTTGTGGACGGCAAAGGCCTTTGCCGTCAGCCAGCAGACGACAAAACGTCCGGCTGAACGAGCTACGGCAAAGGGCACTTTGCCGTCTGCTGACGGACGGCAAAGATCCAAAGGCCTTTGCCGTCAGCCAGCGGACGGCAAAGGGCATGGCTCTTTGCCATCTGCTGGCAGATGGCAAAGGGCCTATATTGCCCCATTTAATTCTGTTTTTTCTTATATCAATTCATTTTCATAGAAAATCATACACAGATATATATATATATATATATATATATATATATTTATATATATGACCAATATAGCATATCCAACACATATTACCAATAGTCATGAACACATATATATCCAACACATATCCATGAACACATATCCAACACATGTTACCAATAGTAGCAAGTTTCACAAAGTCAAAACAAAAACTAAAGACAAGCACTCCATATCTGAAATTACAAGAAATGACCTAAAACTAAATATCTATTTTCCTAAAAACTATCTTATTACTAAGATCTTCTCTTGATCTTCTTCTTTTCTTCCAACCTGCATAACAAAAACACTAAGAAAGAGAGAATGGGTTAGGAGTAGAAATGTAGCATTTCACTTGGTGTATTAGATTGTTCAAGATGTATTAGTGAGTTAAATACACTGCATTTAAATTGCGAGCACAGAGGTGGAATGTGAAACCATATGTGTAGTTCATTAGATAAACCCCTCCTTTCATATCAAGCATGTACAGACATAAAATTCGCCTAAACAAAAAAGATCCAATGACCAACTTTAGTTTTAAGCATTAATCTGGGTAAATGCATAATTAGAAAATCCAAGCAGAATTTCGAGTAAAAGAAAATTATGACAGCCTCAACAAGTACTGAACGAAAAGAAGATCTGACAACTACTCCCTCCGTCCCATAATATAAGAGCGTTCTTGACACTAGTGTAGTTTCAAAAACGCTCTTATATTATGGGATGGAGGGAGTATTTGATAGACTTGTTACTTGAACACTAACCAATCATGCTTGCATATTAAAAAATGCACAAACTACCAACTCCAAACAGCTGCTGCCATTCATCTAGTCCATAATATTAAGGTGAAATTATTGGTTCAGTATACCTACAGCATACATATGCCCTTATTTCAGTACATCTACGACACAACTGCATGTAAGTGCCATTACCCTACGCCCTCAATGTTGCATTGTATTGCATTGTATTCCAGACAAAAGCAACTAGTTCTAGTATGATAACTACCTTAAGATCTGGCGAGAATTCTGGCTCGATTCCTTGCTCCTTCCTTTGGACAAGCTATAACTCATGAAAGAAAGTGTCACACGCATTGAACAAGCTGTTTGTGCTAAAGCTTGCATACACATTTTGAAGCTTGCAAAGATTACCTGTTTGTCATCGTACATTCGCTTGGCGTGCAGAACAGTTAATAAGCAACAGTTTCCACCAAAACCACATTAGTTTAATCTACATATTGAGCGGCATTGCTATAGCATAGGCAAGCTGATTTGTCAACTGTAGGATTCCCTGAGACCCATGTTCCGGTGGTGTAGTGCTACACAGGCTGGAGTAGCCGTGGAGCGAAGATGAAGGCAGAGCCAGCATCAGTGACTTCATCGGACCAGCGGTGGAGATGATGCGTGAGGGCACCGCAGATCGCAAGGAAGGCTATTGAGATGGTGCTAAAGGGCGGATATATGATGTCAAGGCGAGTGGATGCCATGGAGGACAGGAGGAAGGAGTGGTGGCGAGTGGTGCAAGTCGTCTGTTAAAAAAAATGCAGTCGCTTTTGCGTTAGGCGCAACCATGTTAATACATAAGTGAAAACTGTCAGCTCAAATTAATGTTCACATTAGGTTTCTGACACTCTAATTCATTTTCTGAATTATGCTACAAGTCTACAACCCATCGTTTATAGTTCTTTACAAAGGAATCAACAGGCAGACTAGGCCTGGCTCCTCAGCTATAAAAGCTTCTGAATTCATGTTCTCCATAAATTAGCTAATCAGATGTTAAAGTATGTTGAATATCATCAACTTAGAGCAGCTGCAAAGGGATGAATTGGCATATCAATCGGAATGTGACGCATCCATTTGCATATGATGATATGAACATAAAGCTATTTCTTAGAAACATGCCATCTTCTAATAATGCAGGTCCTTGCTAGTTGCTACTAGTACTAACATTAATACCATATCAGTGCATCGTTGTCCAGATATGATCTACAATTATCTAAATACATTTCAGACGAAACCAACTGCAGCAATTCATTTGAACTAACGCAGGAATGCATCCGATGGAGGCAAGGCAAGCGGCCATGCAAGATCATTTGCGACCGGCGCCCGCTTCGATTGAAATGGTGACTGGCACACGCACGTAAGAGGCAGATCGACGTGCAGGCAGGCAGGCAGGCACTTACCGGCGGACCTTGTTCCCCTGCCTGACCTGGTACATGCCTCAGGAGAAGGCGCCGAAGGTGGTGAGGAAGAGGGCGATAGCGCTGGGGCCCTTGTTGGGGATGCGCCGCGCGTAGCGCACGGGCGCGAACCCGCCCGGCGATGGCCCGTGCGTCACTCCGGCGAGGAGGAGGCCCGTGCGGCGAGGAGGAGGCCGGATCCGGAGTGGCCGGACCTCCTGTGGCCGGATCCGGGCACGAGGCAGCGTGGGGCGGCGGCGGCGACGCGGGGACGCGGGCGGGGCGCAGAGGAGCTCGGTGCTCGGCTCCCATGGCGGCGGCGGATCTCGAGGTCGGGGCGACCGGCAACGAGGCTTCCGCGGCGAGGCGGCGAGCTTGTGGGGAGGTGGCGGCGCACGACGCGGCGCAGGCGGCAGCGCGAGGCGGCGGGGCTCCTGGGGTCCGGTGAGGTGGCGGCGCGCACCGGTGGGCGGAGGCGAGGTGGTGCAGCGGCGCGGGGTTGAGGGAGGCGGGGTCGGGCGGCGCTCGGCTGTGGGGCAGGCGTCACCGGCCTTCTTGCCGGGGCAGGCGGCGTCGACGGACACCCCGTACGCCTGTAGCGCCTGGAGCGAGGGAGAGGGAGAGACGAGCGGGAGAGAGAGGGGTGGGGCGGAGAGAGAGGGGATAGAGATAGAGGAGGTGGGGGCAACGGTTTTTTTTTACCCGCAAAAAAAAAAGATAGCCCCACCTCTTTGCCGTCTGCCAGCAGACGGCAAAGATGGGGTTGGACCGTTTAGCATCCAGTGGACCCCGCCAGCACCTCTTTGCCGTCCGTTGGCAGATGGCAAAGCTTCTTTGCCGTCTGCCAGCAGCCGGCAAAGAAATGACAGATGGCAAAGACCTTCTTTGCCGTCTACCTGTAGCAGACGGCAAAGAACTGACAGACGGCAAAATCCCTGATTCCAGTAGTGTCGGTACACTACTGTAAACGTCCCGGCATCACAACTCTCGAGAACACAAAAAGACAACGGCAGTAGCTGACATGAATTTTCTACAAGACCTAGTACATATAATTTATAATGAACTTTTATATTTCTAGCTTAATTTTATCATATTTTTATTACTTACTTAGCATAATTAACTACATAAAAAATCATAAATAATAATTGCAGTATTCTTTTATGCAATATATGTCATGGAAGATGCACTTATGTTGTGCTATATTTAAGCTGTATTTTGTAAAATTAATTTTATTTTCCATTCATAGAGATCTGAATGCCCTTTTTATTGGTAAAGACTAATGATATCTGAATTTTATATTAAATTTAGTTGTAGTGTTTTTTAGTTGAGTTTTATATTAAATTTAGTTGTAGTGTTTTTTAGTCAAGTTGTAGTGTTTTTTTATTGTAATAGAATAAAAGATGGCAAAACCGCTTGCCTAATGGCAGTGATATCAATTTTTTGGTCTATATGTATATTTTCATGTGCATGTGTGTATCCTTGTTTCTGTATATTTTTTATGCTTAAATATCTTGGTGAAGACTTCTAAAGCGAAATATTGTTTCTAGTCTATCATTAGATAAGAAAATTTAGAGAACTTGTAGAGTACAAATCGAAATGTTGACATGACTATTCACCGGGTTTTCTCTGTCAAATTTGTCTTAAGGGTTACAATGATTTTAGTATATGTGGGTCATGTGTATCTTACAGATTATAATGGTTTCCATAATAACCAAACGATGTACGTGTTCTGTATACTTGGTATTGAAATGTCATCACTTGTAGCAATCAGCGAGAGGCCGAGAACATAAAAATGATGTGCATTCTACTACTCTCACATAAGCATGATTTGATTTTATTAGGTATGCTTCACAATGCGCTTAAGATCACTTGGTGCATACATGTCACTACTGTAATTTTACCCTACGCCGAGTGCCAAAAACACTTGGCGAAGGGTCAAATAAACTTGGCAAAGTCTTTGTCAAGAATAGTACTTGGCGTAAAACTCTCACGCAAAAAGAATTTTGCTGAGAGCCAACCGTCGGGCACTCGGCTAACTGTTTGCCCAGAACCAAATCGGGTGTCTTGGCAAAATAAAGTGACTTCACGGCCATTGGTTCCGTCATGTCTTTGCTGAGAGCTTCCACTCGACAAACTCGTGCACATTGTCGAGAGCCACCACTTGGCTTAACTGAAACAAGCAGCTCCAACAACTCTCGGCAAAGATGCATTGTCAGCATTGTTTCTGCCCCTTTTTCATGTAACCCTGCAACAAAAACAGATATATAACAATAATATCCACTGAGAGAACTTTGTATATGATATAAGGATCACATACATAACAACAACTAATGAAGGCATTATATATGGTCCACACAAGATTCATAGGAATTCGCAAAGTAGTTATTTAACACAAGTGCCTTCTCACTAAACAACAAAGTGGTCAATGCATCTCTACATATGACCACATGATAAAAGCAACACCATGATTAGGACGAACTGAAAGAGGATTATCAAGTTCTTCAATCCACTCAACCCGATAAGCTGGCTTGCACCATTGCCTAATTCAAGATTTCTCTTCTCATCGAGCAAATACTGATTGTAATGATTCTCTGCCTCTTCTCTACTATTGAACGATTAGAAGGAGTTGCTTTTGTAATGAAGCACATGTTCATTGCATCCAAATTAGGAATCATAGACTCCTGCAACACCTACCTCTGTACATCGCATACCACTTCATCTACAAAGAAAGAGAAAAAAATTCCAAGAATTAAAAATAACACATGATACATAAGCCACGTAAGCATTCATCACTCATATACCCAAAAGCATCACAAGTGCCAATCCAAGTCCACAACAGCAACTACATAACTACTCCATCTGTTCCTTTATTTAAGGTGTATTTATTTTTTCAAAAGTCAAACAACTGCATGTTTGACCGATTTTTTAGAAAAATATATCAATATCCACAATACAAAATTTATATCATTTGATCCATCCTAAAAAGTAGTTTCATATTTTATCTATTATGTACTGCAGATGTTGTTATTTTATTCTATAATCTTAGTCAAACATTCAAAAGGTTAACTTGCACAGAAACTAATACACCTTATATTCTGTAATGAAGGGAGTATATCACTAAATCACTACTAGGGAAAACCTTATACACAGAGTCTTAGCAGTAGCGCCGGTTAAAAAGAGGCGCTACTGCTAATTAGTAGTAGCGCTTTCTAGTTTCGAGCGCTACTAGTAGGTGGTTAGCAGTAGCGCGTTCTGGCATACCGCGCTGCTGTTATGGCCAACCCGGGCCCAGGAGCCCATCCAAACTTAGCAGTAGCGCCTGTCTTGGACCTGTGCTACAACTATTGACTTTAGTAGTAGCGTTTTACCTAGAAATGCGCTACTACTAAGCCCAGGTTATCATCGGCCTCCGCGCCTGACCTCTCAGTCTCCCCTCTCACTCTCCATCTCCACACTCTCTCCCACCCTCGTCAGCTGCCTGCCCCGCACTGCTTCGGCCGCCCTCCCCCGGCCCGCGCCCTCCCTCCTTTGCCGCATTTCCGCCGCCGTCGCCGCCTCCCTCCTCCCTTCTCCTGCTCTCTCCTTTCTCCTCCCTCCTCCCTCCTCCTCCGGGCACCATCCTCCCTCCTCCTCCTCTCTCTCTCCTCCCTCCCTCCTCCCTCCTACCTCGCTCCGTCCCTCCTCCCTCTGTTCTTGTAGAATGTAGGTTTTTTTTAATGTTTTTCAAATACAATAGAATGTAGAATGTAAATTTTTAGTAAATGTAGGGGTTATAAGATATTTAGTATTGTAGATTATTTGAATAGAATAGAAAATTCTCAATAATGTAGATTATTTGAATAGAATAGATTTTTTTTAGTAATGTAGGGGCAAAACAACCAAATACCTTTAAAAATTTAGTATTAATTTAGGTTATTCGAATAGAATAGAATAGAAAAAAATTACTAATGGTTTCTATATTATAGTTTGTATTTTCCTACATTTAGTCTGAAATTAGGGCTTTTTCTAGGGTTCATAGTATATTTTGAAATATATTTCAGCAATCAAACTCTAAGTTATGTGAAATTAGGGTATTTTTTCTATGGTTCAAGAAGTAGACAGTAGGTAAAAAAACCAGGGCATTTTTCTAGGGTTTAGAGTTTCAGTAAGTCCTAAAATGAGGATAATAATGTTTTTGTTTATATCTTGTTTTCGTAGAAACCAAGGAGCCCTGCATCATCCCCGCAGTCGTCCCCATCACCGACCCCCTCCGACCTCGAGGTGAGACCAGCCAAATCCCCATGTCGATGATGTTGTAGATGTTTTGATAGATGTAGTAGAGTAGTAGATGAGTAGCTGTGACAATTTCCATGGAATAGAAAATTTTCAATGTAGGTCTTTCAAATATGACGGAGATTTAGACATGTGATATGTAGTGTTGTGTACTACTTGTGCTTGCCCAAGTGGCCTATGTTTGCAGGGAACACCTCAGAGTGGCCTATGTTTTGCCGGAGTGTTGATTAATTTACATTCCGGCAAATTTCAGGCGCTCGGTATATGTCCTTTTTAGCAAAGGTCATGCCGGATTTTTCCGTGAATTTTGGCATGACTTGTGCTAGAATATGTAGGAAATATCGAATGGCCCGGATTTTCTAGAAAGATAATTAAATGACATTTTAGGTTGACTTTAAGTCTGTCGGGACTCCACCATATATGAGAGAAGAAGAATGCCGACTGTTGTCGTGGGGGTCGGTTCTCCTTCGTTCCCATGTGCTAGATATTTTGGTGTAATGCACTCGGGGACGAAGGGAGGAGCGACCATCACCGACGGTCGAATATATAAACCACTTGAGCTGAGAGTTTTCAAGAAAAGACTCGACAGACCGATAGTCAACCCGTGATGAATAATAATGATCTAATTTAGTTTTTGTAGTAAATATATTGAATTTTAGAAGTTTAATCTTTGAATTATGAACATAGGAAATATCTGACGACGACGATAGGATCCTAGAGTGCGACTACTGCGGCGACGACCTGGGTCTGTGCGACGGGCCTCGCCTGGTAGACGATCGGCGCTTCAGTATTAAGCTCGACGAGACCTTCGATGTTGAAACGGTACGCAACGATAAGTCTTTTTTCGTAATTAAGCATGACTTCTGCTTCTTCAACGTGTAATTTCCGTCTTTTACAATTCGACTAGCTTATCCCATGCCATGCAAGACGCTATGTCTTGAAGCATCTGAATTTCGAAGATCATGAAAATATGGAGACAAAGATAGTTAATCTCAGGACCCATCATGGTTATGCTTTTGCCGTAAAGCTATACAATTCGGAGAACGTATCCCATTTTGGTTGCTCAAATTGTGAAGCACTGTGCAAGGCGTATGATTTTCAGGAGGGTATGTATGTCACCTTCGATCTTGGTGATCCTGACGATGACATCGACGAAGAGAATATGGACATTTGGGTCCTTGTTGATACGCTTCCACTTTTACCTCTATGTGAGTTTCTCAAACATATTTATTAAGTAATTTATATTGTTTATTTTAAAATAGTTGACAGCTTATTTTCATTCTTCAAAAAATGTATGGAAGATAGTAGACAGAACCTACTACACTGATGGCGCTAAATTAACTTATGAGAAGAAAGATCATCTTATCTCATTTATTATTGATGTTGAGAATTACAATATCAATTATGAAACTCCTGCACATTATGGTCAATATGTGCCACTAGTGCACGTGTTGAACTACGGTAACATCCATGGAGATGGCATGGTAAGATTTTTTACTATTACGACATCCGTGCATTTTTTGCATATATTCTTCTAAAACTAAACTACATTGCTAACTATGACGTTATTATTATGTTTTTCAACAGAAAATCCCGAAGGATTGTGTGCCTGATCTGATGTTTCCGAAAGGTCGCCTTGATGTTATAGCTTACGGCCAAGTCTGCCTAGGCTTCACTGCTGTTCATACCGGATTTCTAAAACCGATGAAGACATGACAATTAAATAATGGAAAAAATGTATGAACAATCATAGGGAGCTACTTGGAAGCAACATTGTGCGAAGCGCAAGAATTGGAGACTGGATAATCTCCATTCTCCATAATGGAGCATCAGGGGCTATCTTGTTTTATGCTATTTTACCTTAGAGAGGGTAGTAGGTCCTGGCTAATACTCATGATCATGTGCTAAGAACAATTAAGTAGGGTTGGTTAGATGACTATGATGATGATGAGTATGACTTGTTATCATATTATGATAACGATGATGAGTTATTAGATGACTATGATGATGATGAGTATGACTTTTTATTATGATAACGATGATGAATTATTATTAATGATGATGATGCTTAGTTGTTATATGAGCATGATGAGTTATGATATATATCAGAGGGTGAAATAGACTACTGTATATATATAATAACTCATCATGATCATAAAATCATATGATGAGACTACTGTATAAAAGCAGTACAAATACAACGCCAATATACTGCATAAAAAAATTACAGGAAAAGTTAGCAGTAGCGCGGTTATAGTGTGTTTCTTGAGGAACGCTACTACTAATTAAACTTAGCAGTAGCGCGTGTTCAAACGCGCTACTGCTAAAAGTTAGCTGTAGCGCCTTATCAGTAGCGCGCCCACCCGCGCTACTGATAGGCATATGACCCGCGCTACTACTAGGCTTCTCCCTAGTAGTGAATCAACGTCAAACTATCTAGGTGGACTACTCCGAGGTGTAGTCGGTGAAGATAATGATCGTGGAGTCGGAGCAGGTGGGGATATCCCCCACAGTGGCACCGGGTCGTCACTCCCCTTACATGGCGGGCCCTCACTTTCCTTAGTTGGCGAATTCTTCTTGGTCAGATCCGCAAAATACTTTAGTAGGATCAGCTGTAGGTTCACCTGAATGAGCGCCGCCAAGGGGTTCTCACGGGCGCGCTTCTCCTTGACCGTGGAGTCGACTCTAACGGAAACTGCATCAACGGAGGAAGCCATAACCGCGATATCGATCGGTGCTAACACCTTTCGGCATATAATGAAAAAATAATATAATAATTAAACATCAAAGATTACTTCTAATCTACAAAGCTAAGTTATTATGATCTATGGACTGACTTCCACTGGTATTTCGACTTTCTGTGGTGGTTAACCTGGGCAAGCTCATCATGCGTACAAAGATATCACATGATAAACTTGCCCAGATCGACCGTCAACGTCAAAAGTTTGGGAGCATCTCTTACAACTCTCATCTCTCAGATGGTTGTATATATGGTGGACACTCTCAATGGTATTTTGACTTTTGGTGATGGTCGATCTCGATGAGCTCATCGTGCGTTACCAAGGTATCACAGTATGAACTCGCCCAGATCAACCGTCAATGTCAAAAGTCGATTTCTTTCCTTCAGGAGCATATCTTACAACTCTCATATCCTAGGTGGTTGTACTTATGATGGACACTCTCTCACGGTATTTTGACTTTCGGTGATGGTCTAGCTAGGCGAGCCCATCGTGCTTTACCAATGTATCACAGAACGAACTCGCGCAGATAGACCGTCAACGTCAAAAGTCGGCCTCTTTCCTCCAAGAACAACTCTGATCGGCTGTAGGTGATGGTCGCTCTTTCTCTGTTATGCCTACTTTACCAAGATCTCAGAGGAGGAGCAGAGGAAGAGTGACCCCCTACGGCAACAGTCGTTACGATTCCTCTCAAAACATCTATCTCATCTGTCAAATATGGTGGACACTCCCTCACTTATATTAAATTGCTCATCAACGAGAACTATCGACATAAAGTCAAGACACATGCCGAATACACAAAACCCACTACAAAATTTAATAGACTAAGTAAATAGTTACTACAAAATTGAAACAACGCGTTGCCGAGAGCCAAATCACGGGCTCAAGGCAAAGCATACCCACCGTCATCGAGCCGTTAACCACTGCCGAACTTGCCACGTGGAACCACTTTGTCGTGAGGTCACTGTTTGGCTCTCGGCATACACAACGTTTGCCGAGTTTCTTCCTTTTGCCGAGTATATTTTACACATTGTCTCGGTAAATGCCTGTTTTTGCCGTGCTGCATCTATTGCCGAGTTAGTCTCTCGGCTTACGTCGCTTTGCCGAGTTCCCGTGTTTTGGCTCTCGGTGAAGAGCCAATCACTCGACGTAGAGTGAATTTCCAGTAGTGTATTCTCCTAACAATTCGTCGGATAAAAAGTCATGCATAAAATCAAACAAGTTAATCTATTTACCATGGCTTTCACTACAACCTATCGGCATTCATCAGAGAGACTAGCTGCCTAACTAGCATCTTAGCCCCCAACAAAATTGGGTTGTTCCTATGTGATACACCACGCTGTGGAATTGCTCTTCCACAATCAATTGGGCATTTTTATTTTATAATCAACTGTGTTTTTGGTATCATGAACAGTAGTGTAGTGGTCAACAAACATAGTGTACTTTGGCCAAAAAATAATTTACTGGTTACTATGTATTTCAGTTTTGGGGCCTCCTCCTCCCGGGACCAAAGACGGTCCGCCCTCTTTGCCCAAGTTGACTTCGTAGCTTAGTCGAGCACAATAGCTCGGAACTCCAACACAATTGCTCTCTTTGTTAGTGGCATAAGATCATTAACCTTGGCGCCCGACAATACAACCGTCGTTAGCCATAGTTTCGATGGCTACCAAGCCGAAGCAAGTCTGATCTCAACCCCGAGATTACAGATGGTAGGACAAGGCCTCACCCCAGGGTTACCGGATTTATTCCCGTGCGGAGGAGAAGGCTCGTCGGATACGGGAATGGATGAGGTGGCCATGGCGGCTTACGCCGCGGCCAATCCCCATCTGTTGGTGGAGGAGATTCAGTTGTACGCTATCAAGGAGAAGGAGCGGAGGAAGGACAAGGACGAGGAGATCGATCGGATAATTTCCGAGCAAGTCGATAGGGATTTCAAGGAGATGGACAGGGATGGTGTGTTTGACACCTCCGATGATGAGGAGGAAGCAGACTCTTCCAACAGGAATGCGTTGATCATGGACTCAGACGACGATTAGTTCTGTTGATATATGCAGTAGTGGTGTTGAACTATGTAGTAGTGATGATCTATATAGTAGTAGTGTTGAAGTGATGATGTATGTAGTAGTGCTGAACTATTTGGTCATTTGGTGTTCTATGTAGTAGTAGTGTTGAAGTGATGACAGTTGTAGTAGTAGACTTCGGATGTTTGTCGGCGAACTTAAAGGCTAGCTATCGGCTTTGTGTGTTGACTTTTAGTCTGGTGTGGCTCCCACTTGAGAGATGAGAGACGATGTTTCTCAGGGGAAGGATCCCAACTATTGTCATTGAAGGTCGTTCCTCATCTCCTTCTCGGAGGCCTGGGTGACGCAGAAGGAGATGTGGTGAAACGACCATCACCGACAGTCGAACTACCAGTGAAGGGGTGTCCCCATATATACAAACACTTCAGAGATGTTCTGTGAGGAATGATACCGGTCATTCCACTCCATCTGCTCCTCTAAGACCTTGTTAAACCTTGGTAATGCACGGGAGAGATTGGGCGGAACGACCATCATCGACAGTCGAAATACCAGATAGAGAGAGTGTGTCCAGCATATATACAACCATTTGAGAGATGAAAGTTGTCGAAGGGGGCCTCGACGGACTGAAAGTCAACCCACAAGCCAAATAAACTAGTCTTTTAGGATTAACTTCATGTTATGTTAGGTTAGGCCTGTGTCATAGGCGATTGGTCTTTCTTGTTCTCCTCCTTTGTAATTCCAAATTGAATGTGTTTTTCCTTCATGTTAGGTTAGGTCTGCAGGTTCAGTAGCGGATGAGAAATATGGGGACTTGGAGACGCCTGGTCAGGGAGACCGAGGCCGCTGACAAGGCGGTGGCCTCCTAGGAGGTGGCTCGTGCAGTTTCCAAGAGAGAGGAGGCAGCAGCCTGCAAGAAGATCGCTCATGCAGCTACCGAGAGAGCAGAGCTAGTGGCCGAGAAGGTGGCCGCCTGCGAGGAGAGCGCTCGTGCAGCGGCCGAGAGGGCCACTACATCAGCTGAGAGAGCTCGTGCATCCGTAGATACATTGGTGGCCACCCTTGCTGTGGTCGGTGCACCGACGACCCCTTACCTGCCGGCATTAATGTATGATGGTTGTGAGCTTAATGTCAAAGTCAATCATCCTTCATTCCTAACGCGTAGCGGTTTCGCTACGATGGAAGAAGATAATCATTCACAACATAATGGTTTTTGAGTTCTTTACTATCTGACTCCCAAATTTGAGAGTAGGATAGTAATGATCTCAAAAGCCATTATGTTCGGAATGGCTGTCTTTTCTTCCATCTTAGGCAAACCCCAGTGTTACAGGGATGCAGAGTGTTTGACTTCAAGGATGGCCTAATATGCATCTTGCACTTCCAATTCTTGCTCTTCCTAGGCAGTTAGAGCAACTCGGCTAAGGAATCCGCTAGAGCGAAATGGATTGCGAACGACGACTTCCCTAGCGCGGCTCCTCCCCGTCCCTTTCCCCTCTCTCACTCCTCCTCACTCGCTCACCAACGAACCAAACACCAAGGCACGAGTCGACATAGCGCCAACCCTAGGCAAAAAGGAATAGGGTTCTGGGTAAGGAGAAATGTGTAGGTGCTAACTAGGGCTATTTTAGTAAAAAGAAATACAGTATTTGGTTGTCCTTGTTGACGGCGGAGATGGCTCTCTTCAACAGAGGGCGCGGCGAAGATCAACACCGAGTCACCGACGGGACGAGTTTCAAGGTCTGACTATTCGGAGCAACAAGCATTGTCTACCATGAGGCACAAGGTCCTGCCTTATCTCTTTTGCTATGGTCTCTTCGAGGGGCCGGCGGGTCCGGCTATCCTTGAGCGAGGTTGTCCATGCATGATTTCTTCTTAAGTGGTTATCTTTCCAAGAGAAAGAAGAGAAACTATTTAGTTTTGCTTGCAAGTCCCAATCCATTTCAAAAAAGTGCAACTTCAATATTTGAAAACTGCAAGTTATACCTTTTTTTCATACAAAGTGAACTTTTCAGGATCAATTGGGACCTGGAATTAAGGCAAACCCAAACAAATTTTCTATTCGGGGGCCCATTCTTCTAGCAAAGATCATGACGCTAGAGTAGATGTAGATAACTTGTATGCCCTGCATTCCATAATGTAGTGCCTATAGACTTTTCAGTCAAACTTTACAAACTTTGACCAAATTTGTAGAGAAAAACATCCACACCTAAAATACCAAATACATATCATTAGATACATCATGAGATGTACTTTCATACTGTATATATTTGGTATTGTAGATGTAAATACTTTTCTCTATAAACTTGTCCAAAGTTCATCAAATTTAACTTTTTATAAAATATATAGGCATTATGGAACGGAGGAGTATAACCATGAACAGTGACCATCAATAAATCATTTCCAGTTATGCTAGAAAAAAACACGGCAGGTGCAGTAAAACATTCACTGCTACTCAACTAGTGTTCCACGAGCTTCAGCATCAAAGACAACAAGTTTATTAACTGACACAACAGAAGGCGAACATCGACAACATCATAACACTTGGCACACATAACTTAGCTATCTGACACCGTCTCTTCAGACGACGCGCTGGTGTCGCTCGAGGTGACGCCACGTGGCCCTGCCACCAAAGGAAGGCTGTTGATTGGTTGTTGGCTGATGGGCAGGAGCTGAGACGATGTCCTCTCTGGTAGTTCTTGGCACCAGTGTGACCTGCTGTCATAGTATGACTTTTGAAGCTTGGTTGTCTTCCTACGCCTGCTCCCAGTTCTCCTTTGTGAGGAAGAAGCTCCAGGGAAGCCTCCCAGCGACAAATTTCTTGGCACATTGTTGATTCGATGAAGGTTAAACCTGCCAAGGCTTGACAAATAATACTGGCCTCTATCCGATGCATGAGCATTCTGAAGGTGGACCTCGCCGAACGAAAGGTCTGATTGGGCTGCAAGGAATGGAGACTTTGAGCATCCAGTGCACGAACTGCTTCCAGCATAACCGTCAGCTATATGGGGAGTTGGTGCAGAACCTAGAGCAGATGTTCTTATTGATTGAAGATCCACACGTAGAAGTTTCTTTTGCTCCTTGCTCCATTGTTCAGAAAGATCCTCAGACATTCTTGAGCTTGAGAACCGTAGCCGTGTATCCCTCAGCATTGCATTCCAGTTACTCGTTCCATACCTCCTCACTCCAATCCACAGAAAATCTAACTCTTCGTCCGGCCAGGGAACCTGGTGTCTTTTGTAGGAGTATGTGCTGATCCTTTCTGTCAGCAAATCAATGCCACTGGACTTGCCACTGTATTGGAAACTATCCAAGCGGCGTTCTAAACTGGACTCAGGAGCATTATCCATTATTCTGAATTTCAGTTCTGAAGGCATGCTCTTTGGTTCCTTCGAACTCCCAGATTTCCTTGACAGAATCGGATCATACAAATTTGAGTATAAGGTATGCAATGCTGGTGTTCCCTCTTGATGTTGTTCTTTACCATGTACAGCATCTTTCTCCTTCGTAAAAAATAGCCTTTCAATTGGTTGAGAAACTTGTTTTTGTCCAGTAACAAAATGATCCTAAGGTGGTATAATACATGTCTCAAGCTTGTAAACAAGATGGTGATGGAAACTGAGACAGAATAAAAACATTTGAAATGAAGAGTACAGCTATGTATGATTTAGAAAGGAAAAATGGTTTGACTTGACTGACAAAATAATCCTCTACGGTCAGGCTGATGGATTCTCGGCGCAAGCAAAGAACTACCAATGAAGCACTTCCTAAAAGATGGGCCAAATATATGATTTTGTCATGCTCACCTGATCTGGCAGCCTTTGAACAGATGAGTCATCCAGGCCGAGAAGCCTCTCTTGAGGTAATTCGACAGAATTCAGGTTGATCTTCCCTAAATTAAATCTGCTTTTGTTTTCCTCCTGAACCACCTTTGAATTTTCCGGCAGTTTACCCCTGGCCCTCTCATCATTATCACCGTCCAAGACAATGATTGGAATATGTTTTGTTGAACCTTGGGATTCTGGAGGATCATCTGTCCACAGATATACTGGTTAGTTTCAACCTATTTAAATTTATTTATTTTGCCTAGTTAACTGTGAAGGGGCCCGTTACCATGTAATTCCTTCATTTCAACAGCTTCTGGTGCTTCAATAACACGACCTAGAGTTTTGCTGCAGTCCTCCGCTCTTACATCTGGCTCACTGATCACTTGCAAGGTAGTAAATTCGGAAACTGGTGTACCATCACGTTCTGAAGTTAAGGCTTGGTTCACATCTTCAACATGCTCTGTGGAAACCGTATGCTGCACTGTAGATTTTAGCATGCATGAACTACAAAAGAAGCATTGAATTAGTCCTTCGCACAACTAATTAGTATATCACAGTGACTAACAAACACAATTTTGTTACCCTTTTTGTTCAAGCAAGCGTTCAGCTGGTACAGTTAATCCAATAGTTGTTCCTTCTGTAGCTACCTGCACAGAAATACGTCACAGAGTTAATGCTACATTATAATTTTGGACACCATTTACTGATGGGTTTACCATATACAGCGAGATAAATAGGGCATTATTAACTTGTTTACTAATAGCCGCATAATTCTTGTTTGTCAGGACAGACCGAGTGCTAGATGCTCCCACACCAGGTGGTTTATACTCCCTTCGTCCAGGTGTATAAGTCATCTTACGAAAACCAAATAATCCCAAAAGACTTAGGCGCGATGCATTAACTCCCACTTCGTTTCTTGTTTCTTGACATGAATAAAGGAATCAACCAATAATAGACGTGGGACGTGTATGTTTTTAATAACTTGAGACTACCTAGCACGACATGCAGTGGTCAGTTCATTGCATGCAATGGTATTAATGAGCAAATAATCATTAAGTTCTCTCGTTTTCCCCTCCACCTTGGTCACGATGCACAACGTAAGATGACTTATACACCGGGACGGAGGGAGTATATATAATTAAGTAATTATTCTTGTTTGTCAGGACAAACACAGTGCTAGAAGCTCCCACACATGGTGGGGTCTGGGAAAGGATTATACAACGCAAACCTTACCCCTGCACAATACAAGGCAAAGAGATTGCGTCGAACCTAGGACCTCTTCGCACATCATTATTTTTGTTTGTCAGCTGGGTAAAAATTGTGAAGTCCCTTTTCACACAAAAATATAATTGGTTTAATACCAACATTAAGGAAAAAACTAAAGTTGCCAATTTTTAGTGAGGTTGGCAAAAAAGTTGGTAGTCAACCAATCACTACCCAACATTTGGCATTTGCCAAATATTGGCATCGAACCAATCATGCTCATAATAAACATAAACGACATAGAGAATATATGCTTTCAAAATTATTATAATGTCATATTTCAAATAAAATAAATAAAAACCAGCAATAAGTAAGGACAACATTATAATTGGGTACAAAGGCAACTGATTTAACTCCCATTCATTTGAACTTCAATATTCACCCTGACATTAACTTACTATACCCGAATCCAGGTTCTTAAGCAAATAATCATCTAAGAGGAAAACCATAGCACCATGAATATGAGTAAAGAGTTAAAACAATGTCATTTTTGCAGCACAGTAAAAGAGTGTGGTAGAACGAGTCAGAAAACATACCTTATCTGTAGTATGCAAAGAATGTGCATCGGTTACTTTGAGCAACGGTGTAGCATTAACTAGTAAACTTTGAGGGTTACATGCCAGTGTTGAGTATTCTTTGCCATTATCATTTGTATAATTTCTCTCTACTTGCTCGTCCAAATTGATTTTCCTTTTAACACGCCTCCGGAAGGTGAGCTGAGGACTAAATCTGTTCTTACATTGATTATGTCTGCTAGTATCTTCTGGCCCTTGATGAGAATTTATTGCCGCATGAGCAAAGTTATTAGAATCCTTTGCTTGATTAGTCGTCCCATCAGCATGTCTGAAGTCCCATACAGAACTGGAAGCATTGATTGGATTAACTGCATCATTGGTGCAATGTAATTTATCATTCCACATCTCTGCTACTGGGAGAGAACAAATCCCAGGTCGCTCCATCCGTGGCAATGGTTCGCATAATGGAATTTCCGTTTGTTCTTTCTTCGATGCATGGGCACATAGCTTAGCTGTTTCTTCTATGGCGCTTTCTTGCTTTGGCTTGCAGGCATCCTGTTGCTGTGTAGAGGTAGATTGTCAATTTTCCAAAGGAGGAAAGGTACAAGTTGCAAAACAAGGTAGGCGATTGGCATATGGATATAGAATTAAAACGTCATAAAGCATTGAACCTATGGCATAATAATCATTCATGCAATATGCTATATCCTGCTTATCATAAAAAATATAATACTCTGAAAACATCCACCTGTTGATATTTTTAGATAGAAATGTCTGCATCGTATTGGTATCATAAATTTCCAAATACACAAATGATAAGATCTTGTAAAACACGTGGCTCATATTGTACTGGTTGGTGCAGCTACTCATTTGCCCTCCATGAAAAGGCACGAAAATTACCATCTTGAACATGCAGCTATTGAAATTTTAGATACCAATGTCTGCGTCATATGGCATCACAAAATTTTCTGAAGACAAAAATGACAGAGTTCTTAAAAACATGTAGCTCATGTTGTACAAGTTGGTGCAGCAACTTTTGTGCCCTCCTTAAAAAAGCCGTGAAAATTTGCAATCGTAAAAGGCAGGAAAACCAGTAGTATAAGAATTAACATGGACAGAAAGATGCAATAGAAATTATATCAAACATCAATAATCCTACAATGATAAGGAAAGGGAGAACTCAAGGTTTCTTACACTATTAGATCCTTTGAACACATCGTTATCAGTGTCCGCCCCGTCTTCTGGGGCTTCGTTGTCGGCAACCCCACCGCTAGAAACAGTAGGAGGCTCAGAACTCGCACTATCGGCTGTCTGAGCGAGTGATGTACCGCGCTTCCTCTTGTTGGTTATTCTGATCTTGGCGCTCTCGTCGAACCGCGCCAAAACACGACTCGAGCGAGCCTACATACATGAGAAAACAATGGCCATAAGTACTCTCCCGAGACTTGCTGGAAATATAGATCGGGATTTCGCCGCAGAACTCCATCAACACAAGGACATAAGGATGAGTCTCTCGATCTATCATGCAGACAGGTCATTATTATTGCATAATATAAACAAGTGCATATACTTATATCTGCTTAGCATAATACACATAATACTCTGAGAACATCCGGCTATATATTGACTATACAAATGTCTCTACATCCTATTGGTATCACACAATTTTAAAAGATACGAATAATGGAGCTCTACAAACATGTGGATCATATTGTACTATTCGGCGCAACAACTTTTGCGCCCTCCTTAAAAAAGGCACGGAAAATTACCATCTTAGAAGGCGGGAAAATAAGTAACAACAGAATAACGTAGTCGGCTTGATTCAGCATAAATAACATCAAATATCAACGATTTCCAAAGACACAATGATAGAGTTCTAAAAACACGTGGCTCATATCAAACATCAAACATCAAACAAATATAATGTTATGAGAACATGCAGCTATTGACATCTTTAGATACAAGTGTCTTTACATCATATTGGTATCACACAATTTTCAAAGACACGAATGATAGAGCTCTACAAACACGTGGATCATATTGTACTATTCGGCGCAACAACTTCTTAAAAAAGGCACGGAAAATTTCCATCTTAGAAGGCGGGAAAATCAGTAACAACAGAACTAACGTAGTCGGCTTGATTCAACAGAAATAACATCAAATATCAACGATTTCCAAAGACACGATGATAGAGTTCTAAAAACACGTGGCTCATATCAAACATCAAACATCAAACAAATATAGTGTTCTGGCTATTGACATAATTAGATACAAGTGTCTTTACATCAGATTGGTATCACACAATTTTCAGAGACACGACTGATAGAGCTCTACAAACACGTGGATCATATTGTACTATTCGGCGCACCAACTTTTGCGCCCTCCTTAAAAAAGGCACAAAAATTACCATCTTAGAAGGCGGGAAAATCAGTAACGACAGAACTAACGTAGACAGCCAAATTCAAGAAATAACATCAAATATCAAAGATTTCCAAAGACACAATGATAGAGTTCTAAAAACACGTGGCTCATATCAAACATCAAAGAAATATAGTGTTCTAAGAACATGCAGCTATTGACATCTTGAGATACAATATACAAGTGTCTTTGCATCCTATCGGTATCACACAATTTCCGAAGATACAAATGATATAGTTGTACAAACACGTGGCTCATACTGTACTATTCCACACAGCCACTTTTGCGCCCTCCTTAAAAAAGGCGGGAAAATTTACCACCTTAGAAGGCGGGAAAATGAGTAACAACAGAACTAATGTAGAAAGCCAAATTAAACAGAAATAACATCAAATATCAACGATTTGCAAAGACACAATGATAGAGTTCTAAAAACATGTGGCTCATATCAAACATCAAACATCAAACAAATATAGTGTTCTAAAAACATGCAGCTATTGACATCTTGAGATACAAGTGTCTTTGCGTCCTATTAGTATCACACAATTTTCAAAGACACAAATGATATAGTTGTACAAACACGTGGCTCATACTGTACTATTCCACGCAGCCACTTTTGCGCCCTCCATTAAAAAAGCGCAAAAAATTACCATCTTAGAAAGGCGGGAAAATCAGTAACGGCAGACAGGCCAAATTCAACAGAAATAACATCAAATATCAACAATTCTACAACGATGATAAGGAGATAGAGTCAGGCTTCCTTACATGATCATGTCCGTTCAACACATCATCATCGGCATCGGCATCGGCCCGGTCATTGGTGGCTTGACTGCCGGCAACCCCACTGCTAGAAACAGGAGGAGGCGCCGGAGTGGCGCCATCAGCCCCCTGAGCGCGCGACGGGCCATGCTTCCTCTTGTAGGTTACCATTATCTTGGCGCTCATTTCGGACAACACCAAACTCAGCGAGCCTACATAACAGAATGAAATGATGAGTGTAATTGATCTCCTCGACCTGCTGGAAATATATAAATCGCTATTTTGCCGCAGACCGCAGCAAAGTTAACTCCATCCCCACCAGGACTAAAGGATAGGAGCATCGATCTATCCTCTCCATACATACAGACTAGTCATTTGGAAGAAGAAGACGGTAACTAACTCCATGCCCACCAATCCCCGGCAGCCCAGCTCTGCATGGGTAACGCAACACTCGGCCATTCATCAAGCATCAAGCAGCAGGATCGATTCCCCCACCCACCTAAACAGGCAACCACCGTACTATACTATACAAAATCGCGATTTTGTACCTCCATCCCCACCAGGACTAAAGGATAGGAGCATCAATATATCATCTCCATACATACAGACAGTTCATTTGGAAGAAGAAGAAGAAGACGATTCCTAATGAATCCATGGGAAAAAGTAAAGCTAGCACAACACTCGCCCATCCATCAAGCATCAAGCAGCAAGAGCAGGATCGATTCCCCCACCCGCCCAAACAGACAACCACCGTACTATACTATGCAAAATCGAGCCAAAATGCACACGGCCACTACTACTATCTCCGATCCTAATCTCCCCGGGCGTAAACTTGAAC
Source organism: Thinopyrum elongatum (assembly GCA_011799875.1). Lineage (NCBI taxonomy): Eukaryota > Viridiplantae > Streptophyta > Magnoliopsida > Poales > Poaceae > Thinopyrum > Thinopyrum elongatum. The sequence continues at coordinate 547,289,990 of CM022302.1, read as the reverse complement.
ACTGAGACTGCAAGCTCCGGATCAGCATCTCCCTCGCCGAACACCCATCCATCCAAACTCGAACCCGCTCGAGCGAGATGGATCTCGAACGGCGCCTTCCCCGGCACGGCTCCTCCCCGTCCCTTTCCCCGCCCGCCTGCTTCTCCTCGCTCGCTCCCAGCCAACGAACCGAACACCGACGCTCGGCACTCGCGCGCGCGCAGGGACCGTAATCCTGCGAACCGGACGGGAAGGGGAGAACCCGGAGACCTAGGGAGGGAGGGAGGAACCGCTTACCTCGATCTGACCCGGCGGCGGGATTTCGGAGGGAGGCAGCAAGGGAGGGGTTTCTCCCTCGGCCTTCTCGTGCTGCGTTCCCCCTCGCTCGCCCTTCTTTCCTTTTTTTTTTCCCAACTCAATTCAGTTTCGAGAGCCGCGCCCACCGTATTTTTCACATGGGCCACTGCTACAAATCATCCGGATGATATTTGCAGAAAATCATCCGCTTTGGGAGTCGTCCGATCTGGCGCACAGGGCCGTTCGATCATACGCTCTGCAACCCGTCTTCCTCTCCTCTTGCCAGACAACCATGAGGACCCCCCGACCTTGTCTCTCTGTAGCACCTCGACGGCCCTTGGCCATGCTGCATCACAACACGGAGAACCACACCGGCGGCACCGACGATGCTCCATTGCAGCACCGGCAGTGCCAACGATGCTCCATGGCAGCACTGACGACCTCCATGATTCTCCATGCCACAGTATGGAGCAGTCATCGACGTTGCCAGCCACCGTATCCAGCACTGACAGAGCTCCAATGCAGCAACCGGCGACTCCAGCGAAGCTCCAATGCAGCAACCGGCGACTCCGACGAAGCTCCAATGCAACCCCGGCGACTCCGGCGAAGCTCCAATGCAGCAACCGGCGACTCCGGTGAAGCTTCAATGCAACCCCGGCGACTACGGCGAAGCTCCAATGCAGCAACCGGCGACTCTGGCGAAGCTCCAATGCAGCAACCGGCGACCCCGGCGACGTATGACCGACGTTCATGGCAGCACCGATGGCGTGATGAGCTCCATTGCAGCCGGAGTTGAGGGAGATGCCCCCGTCGCAACAGCAGCGCAGGGCTTGCAGCAGCCATGCCACGGGCTGGTAGCAGTGCGCGACGGCCAGCTCCCTAGTAGTGACAGGAGCGGCAGCGCGTAAGTTTTCAGTTTGCTGGCGATGGAGCTCTCGGGGGCAGAAGAAAACAGAACGAAGGAATGGGTGGACGAGGATAGAGATAAGGCAAAGAGGAAAGCAACGTGGGGGTTGGGCCCATAGGCACGTGTCACCCAATGAAGACGGTTTAAGCTCGGCTAAAATCAACCGGATGAATTGAAACGTTTTCCTTTTCACATTCCTGTCTGCTGGCCGCTCTCACCACTTTTCTGTTGGCTCATGTCATTGTACCGGAATGCCCTCCAGATCCCCGAGACGTGCGTGCGCAAGGGCAGAGGCGGGGCTACGAGGGTGGAGGGGTAGCTTCGGAAACGTCATGAGGTCATTATGAGGTCTTTTTTCTTTTGCCTTCCCATGATTTTTTTTTAGGAATTAGGTCCTCTGTCCGCGGATAGAGGGATAGCTCATGGGTAGGGATGCAGGAGCCGGCCATCCAATGCTATCCATATACATTTTAAATCGGCTTTAAATAAAACGAAGGAAATTCATGGAAACCCGATGATTTTTATACAAATCGGACAAAATTCATTACATTTTGGTCTTTTTTTTAACTAAATCATACTCTAACCTAGTCTAAACTACCGTCAGCGCCCGTTCCCCATTTCCGGCTGGCAGTGAGCCCCGGGAAGTGAAGCTCCAGCTCCGCCTCCGCAGCCTGCAAGCGGCTAATCAACAGACAACCAAAAAACGATGGTTAGTTATACACAAGGGCTGGCACCGATCCTTTTCCACAACCTCCCCCCCACCCCCCCATTTCCCTCCCACGTCGCTCCCGCGGGCGACTCTGAGGGCCACCCTAGCGCCGCCGTCGGTCTCTACCCCACATCCCACCTCCTCTCTGGCGGCGGCGGGCTTCCTCTCCCCTCTGCTTGTGGCGCTGGTGTGGGCAGGCGTCCTCCGATTGGCGGCGGCGTAACACTAGTAGAAAAAGGCCCATTTGTCCCGGTTCCAGAGGCTCATTTGTCCCGGTTCTGGAACCGGGACTAAAGGGTCGGGACTAAACCCCAATACCTTTAGTCCCAGTTCGCCTACGAACCGGGACAGATGGGGCTCCACGTGGCCGCTGCGGCTTGCCCAGGCAGGAGGGCCTTTTGTCCCGGTTGGTAGCACCAACCGGGATAAAAAATCATCCACGCGTCAGCAGTTCAGGGGCTGGGGTTTTTGTTTTTTTTAAAGGGGGTAGGGGGGTTGGGTTAATTTAGGGGTTTCATATATTGTGTTAGCTAGCTAATAGAGAGAAGTGTCCTCTCTTATCTCCGTGCTTGGTCGACGCTACGTACTATACGTATAGAGAGGACTCGACACGCTAGCTAGTAAGCAAATGAAGGAAACCATTAAGTACACAAGATCGTCATGAACATATACAGAGAGAAGTGATCGACCTCTCCTTCTCCGAGAGATTGGTCGAACAACAAGTTTTCGTATATCTATCCGACGCTACTCGCTACATATATACAATATAAGATCTTTTACAATCTCTAACATCTGATGTCAAGTTCCACATGGTATTCTTCGGTTTTATTTATGACGTGGTCAAGAAAGAATCCCCGCCAATTCCTCTTGAATTGCTCATATGCGATCTTGTGGTAGGAGTTCATTCCGCATCTGCCACATCTAATTTGAAGAAGGGGGTCAATACATATATATGAATGAAACTCAACACAAATGATGGTAATAAAATAAAATTGTGAATATTATTGCTTACGCACTTCATATTGTTTTTTAAAGTAGCCCCGCTCACAGGTCGTGTGGCGGATGAACTCGCAAACATAGTATCCACAAAAATCATTCCCGCCTTCCTGCCACAACCACTTTACAAGAAATAGAGGTCAATCAAACTGATAAGCAAGCATGCTAAATGGTATTGATGAAACTAGCTATAATCAATGGGAGATGCACGGAACTAGCTAGTAGTACTTACTTTCGGGTGTGTAAATCGCAGCTCCCCCAGCAGTCCCGGAGCTTCTGCGGTGAACTCTTTCCAAATCCTGCCAGACAAAGAAAACAATTACTTGATATCAGGAAATGAACAAAGTTGCCGATATGGTGCGATAACGATCGATCGAACTTAATTCTCGAGCATTTTAGTCATGGCCGCATATTCCTTGGTATCTTTTCGTCTCGAGTCTAAGACGGTTACTAGTCCCTGCTCAAGCTTAATCTTTAGGAGAATAAAGTGGAAGCTACGCACGCATGCATAACTCATCAATTACATTACTATAACCTGGAGTAATAAGGGAAACCGAATATGCACAAGACAGTAACACTCACTTGAAATTGTAAGGAAAGAGTATTTTATCTTTGTTTTGATTTCGAAGCAACGATTGTAGCAAGTTGGCCTCGGTTTCTTTGGCATTATATTTAACCGTCCATTCATCTATGAGATTTGTGTTAATGAACCCAATATCATAGATTTGTGCTTTTCTGCATTCGACGATCTTCAATCTGCATAATATAGTGAGGATAATTATATATACATGCAATGAAAGAGCTGAGTTATATATAGAGACTTAATTACAGAAGTAGTACTTACAGACAGTAGCAAGTGACGATTATTTTATCGAAGGCCTTTTAATTGAAAAACTGGAAGAACTCATCAAATGGAACAGACAACAGATCAATTCCAACGAGGTCGTGCTCCTCTTTAACTCTCAGCGTCAAAGTATCCTTCCCAGACTCGCTGCAGGTGTCCATGTACCACTCATGGAATCTTCGCATCATCGTTGTTAGAGGAGGATGACCAGGTTTGACGAGAGGCTTCCCGTGCCTGTATTTGTGTTCGTCCACCTCCATTGTATCAAAATGTGCATCATCGGGCAGGTAATCTGCAGGATTGGTACCGGGCACCATCCCCGGATGATTAGCGACGATATCGCTAGACACCTTGAGCGGGGGGCATGATTGGTTCGCTTGTTCGCCGAGCTGGGGATTTTTTTTCCCACTTCTTCGTTCTGCTAACCTTCGATTACTGCAAGTATTTCCCGACCGCTCCGCTTCCTGATATGTCCTTTCAATAATGCGCTCATAGTTGGTTTGCGGCGGAGACGGTGGTGGTCGCTTCAGGGCATCGAGAGTGCGCTTCGCTTTCACCGGATCTATCGTCTCCTTCGAAGGTGGAGGTTTCTTTGCAAAAAAGTCCCTCACTTGGGCACGAGAGATGTCCTCGTTTTCCTTGTTGGTCCCCTCATATGGTAACTTTTCCAGAGGCTTGAGAGATGGACCGTATCTAAATTGCCTCCCGTCTCTGCTTGTACTACTAGCTGCCGGAGCGGCGGCGTCTCTCTTCCGCCGTTGCTTACGAGGCGGAGAAGGAGGCGGAGTGCTCCTACGCGCCGGAGGAGCCGGAGTGGCGGCTTCTGTCTTCCGCCGTTGCTGCCGAGTCGGAGGAGGAGGCGGACTGCTCGGACGCGCCGGAGGAGGCGAAGTGGCCTCACGCGCCAGAGCAGCCGAAGAAGGAGGCAGAGTGCCCTGATCACTCATCGTCGTCGTCGTCGTCGGAGGAGGAGGCGGAGTGCCCTGACTCGCCGGAGGAGGAGGACGAGGCGGAGGCGTCCAGTTCGGAAGCTTGATGAGCTCCTTCCACCATAGACATGGAGTCTTCAGAGCAAGACATAGCTGAGTCTCCCCTTCACCGGTAGGGTGGTCAAGCTCGAGCTCCTCAAATCCCTCCGTTATTTCATCCACCATCACAACAGCATAGCCTTGTGGAATCAGATGGCAGTGATAAGTTGCGTCGGGTTCAGGAGGTGCAATAGAGCCGACAGCCGCCTTGATTTTGAGGTTCTGCCATTGCGTCATAAGGTGGCAATGTTGAGCTTCCGTGATAGCATCCACGGGGTAGCTAGGAACCGTGAAGTCAGGCTGCTGAAGGAGCTCGGTGGAAGCCACGCTGCTTCTCCGCTGAGATGGCGGGGTAGCTTCTGGGGTAGCTCCGGCAGGTCGCTGGCTGTCAACTGCTTGTTCCTCTAGCTTTCGTACCCTTTCATTCAGCTTCTGCATTTCGCTCAGCTCCTGTTTCCTCTTCCTCTCCCGGGTTTTGTAACCGCCTGCGCCGGGAAACCCAACCTTCCACGCAACGGAGCCTGTCGTGCCTCGTGTTTGTCCTGGGTGCTCAGGATTCCCGAGGGCATGTGTGAGCTCGTCGTTCTCTCTGTCGGGAACGAACGTCCCTTGCTGCGCTGCGGCGATATACTTCTGAAGCTTCTTGACCGGTATTTCAAGTTGCTCGTCCGTCCAAACGCACTTCCCTGTTTCAGCGTCCAAGGTTCCGCCAACCCCGAAGAACCAAGTCCTTGAACGGTCTGGCCAATGCAATGTCTCTGGTTCGACCCCTTTATCAAGCAGGTCATTCTCAGCCTTGTCCCACAACGGCCGGGCTTTGAGGTAGCCACCTGACCCCGTGCGATGGTGATGCTCCTTCTTTGTAGCATTTAACTTGTTTGTCGCTGACATCTTCTTACACTTCTCTGATGTCTTGTAGGCCACAAATGCGGGCCAGTGATCTCTTATCTTCTCAAATCGGCCGGTGAATTCTGGAGTCTTCCCTTTGTCGACAAACATTGATTTCAACTCATTCTTCCACCTCCTGAATAGATCTGCCATCTTCTTAAGAGCATGAGCCTTGACCAATGGCTCTATAACTGGCTTATCCCGATCCTCCTCTGGCGGTAGGGTGAAATTTGCCTTCAGCGCGGTCCAAAGATCATCTTTCTGTCTATCGTTGACATAATACACTTGAGGGTCTTCCTTCTTAGGCTGATTCCATTGGTGAATGCTGATCGGGATCATGTCCCTAACAAGAACCCCGCACTGAGCAGAAAATGCTTCCTTGGTTCGGCTGGGTTCAATCGGTTGGCCATCGCCCTTGATTGCTGTGATCGTGAACCTTTCATCCTGGCGCAACCTTTTCTTCGGGCCTCGTCTCGTTACCGAAGTTTGGCTCGATCCGGAGGGCTAGAAAAGAAGAAAGAAGAGAGTTAATATGTGTACATATCAAAACAATTAATGCATCAATTAGCTAGTTAGCACAGGCTTAATTAATATATATACCTCGCCGGACTTTGCAACAGCTCCTTCCTCCGTTCGGTCACCGGAGCCGTCATCACGGTCTCCTTCTTCCATTGGCATTCGGTCACCGGAGCCATCATGATCATGTCCTTCCACCTCCATTGTTCGATCACCGGAGCCTGCTTCACCCTCTCCTTCCAGACCATCGGTGTCGTTGAGATACGACATGACATCACCTTCTCCGCGGATGATGTCCCCCAACAACTCTTCTTCTTCGAAGTCTCTTTGATGATCCATAGTTTCTTCAAATATTACAACATGGCAATTAATATACAAACATGAGAGATGGATATATTAGTGGCAAACGTAGACCTAGCTAGCTCGATGCTTATATGGTTTGGGGTGGCCCTCGACAACGCTTCTAGGGTTTGGGCCGGACCGCCTCTCTCATGAATGTCCGACGTCCGGACCGACAAGGGATTTAACAAAATGACGCCATTCTGGATGTGTAGAAAATGGTCCCTATTTTTCCTGATCTCATCTACCCTTCTATATGTCATGTTGTCTAGTGTCAAAGGATTCAAGAAAACCATGGCTTCATCATTAGCCGGAAGTAACAGGCGCATGATGGTATGAAGCTCTCTCCAAAATTATTATGGAACGGAGTCCTGATAGGATAATTCGCTTTTTGGTACGAAGTTCAGCAAGAGCCTTTCGAATATCGCTATTTGGATGGCCTTTGCTGAACTTCGTACCAAAAGGCGAATTATCCTATCAGGACTCCGTTCCAAAACAATTTTGGAGAGCTTCATACCATCATGGGCCTGTTACTTCCGGCCAATTATGAAACCATGGATTTCTTCAATACTTTGACACAAGAGAACGTGCAAATATAGAATGGTAGATGAGATCAGGAAAAATATGGATCAACTTAATTATGCACATCCATAATGGGGGCATTCTTGATAAATCTCTTCTATATCTCGAGAGAGTTTGTCGGGTAGGGGCGGGAGGGGGTAGGAGACCGACATCATTTTTTTCTAGGGTTTGGGTGTCCTTGAGAGTTGGTCGAGCGAGAGGAGGGGTGCTCCCGTGGTCTAAAATTGGTCTATGCACGATAGGAACATTTTACTGTAGTAACTTAGAAAAAAAATGTTATCGGGGAGGGGGTATATCGACCCCCCCCTCATGTCGAAGTTATCGGGGAGGGGGTATATCAACAACGACGACATACATACATGGGAAAAAAATGTTATCGGGGAGGGGGTATATCGACCCCCCCCCTCATGTCGAAGTTATCGGGGAGGGGGTATATCGAAGAAAAAAATAGAAAGGAATATCGGAGAAGATCGAAGAAAAAAAAGAAGAAAAAAAAGAGGAGAAGAAGAAGGAATAGAGGAGAAGAAGAAAAAATAGAATAATATATTAAACTTTGACATATGATCAAACTTTGACATATGATCAAATGTTCCATATGTCAAAATTCAAACTTTGACATATGATCAAACTTTGATATATGATCAAATGTTGCATATGTCAAAATTCAAACTTTGACATATGATCAAAATTATTGCATCTAGTTACATTGGATCAAATATTGCGTCTTGAAATAAGCAACATTCAAACTTTTTTCAATATGACAAACTTTTAATACATTAAAACATCTAAAACATCTAAACAACATATATCATCTAAAACATCAAAAATTTCCTAATCAATAAACAGCTCAAAACATCAAAACATAAAGTATATCATCATATATCATCATATCATCAAGTTTTCATATATCATCATATATCATCGAACAAAATTACAACAGAAAAAATTGACCAAGTTTTCATATATCATCATACATCATCATATCATCATCATCATCATCATCTACTACAAAAAAAATTGACCAAGTTTTCATACATCATCATCATCATCTACTACAAAAATGTTCATCCATCCATCCATATTCAAAATGTTCATATTACAATATCACCAAAACATACATACATTTTCTTTGCATATTCTTTGTAGGAGCATTACCAAATATGTAAATAAATCACTCCAAGTCAGCAAAGGCAGTTCTATAAAATATCCCAAGTCAAATAGACACATGGCCAGAAGAACAAGCAATAGAACACCCCCAAGGTAGGATTTTGGGGGAGATGTCCTCAGATAGCCTAGAAGTGCTAGGACTAGATCATCATAGGATCATGAGAAGTGTAGCATCTGTAGCATCAAATCCCAGAGAGGAGCCTCAGAGCAACATCATCGGCTGGCATAAAATCAAGTCACATATGTTCTTATCAGTGAGAGATTTACGCGAGAAAGAGAGAAGGCAAGTGTAGTGTCTGTTCAAATCAGATTTAGGAGAGAGGGAAAATTGGGTAGATGAGATACTATCCATAACCTGGCAAGAAAAGAACTATGGACAGGAGAAATCATTATAATCTTTGCAATTACAAGTACTGTAACTATATAAATAAAAGAACTATATCCTTTATAATCTACCAAAAGAACAGTTGCATGTATGAGAAATACCAATAGAAGAGGAACTAGTTCATGTTGTTTAATACATAAGAAAGTAAGCAGGCCATGACCAATTTACAGAAATTACCTATATATACCATTAGGATTATAACTGCTATAATGTAGAGAACTAGTCATTCATGGGTACTAGAATACTTGAGGCAGAACAATAGCAGGCACTATAACTTATATATGAACATCATAGGCAAGTGCCAGTAGAACTAGATACAGTTAACTAATTAACTAGTAGTGCATCACAATGATCTCAGCAGTGTTATCAAATCAGCACTAACATCACAATGTCTATCTGACCTATAGCAATATGTCAGTGACAAATTAAACTGAGTTCTTCTTAATTAGGCAACATCTCCAACAATGCACCAATCCTAAGTAGCAGATCATAGCCATCAAATCAAGTCTCCCCAAAACCTAGATCACACATAACCAATGCACAAAGGACCAAGATTACCATCAACAGAGCAACGGCCATCCATGAGCAAAAAAGCAAAAGAGGAAGAGCAAAATAGGGTGGCGTGCGGGGACGGCGATGAGAAGGAAAGGGGAGGAGGCAGGGGCTCATAGCACGGTCGTAGGGAACGGCAGTGGGCTCGAGGAGGGCTCGAGGTCGCCGGAATTGGTGGCGGCAGTGACGAACGGCGTCGGGGAAGAAGGGGTCGCGTGCGCCGGCGTGGTGCTTCCCCGGGCAAACGAATGGGCAGAGGCGACAAGGTCAAGCGCGGGGAGGCTTCCGGATCGGTCGGAACGGCGAGAGGGGGGAGGCGCGTCGGGGCAGGGTAGGGCGAGGGCGTCGACGGCGACGGTGACGAGGAGGCAGGGCGCGGCGATGGGAGAAACTGGGGAAAAATCCTAAGTCTGTGCTTATATAGCCAGACCTTTGGTCCCGGTTTGTAGCATCAACCGGGACCAATGCAACCCTTTAGTCCCGGTTGGTGCCACGAACCGGCACCAACTCACCCCTTTCGTCCCGGTTGGTTCTACCAACCGGGACCAAAGGCCCTGCGCTGGCGCGGTGCGGTGGGATGTTTAGTCCCACCTCGCTAGTTGAGAGTGCTCGAGAGTGGTTTATAAGCGCTGCTGCGCTCACCCTCTCGAGCTCCTCTCAACTGCAGGCTTTCGGGCCTAAACTGTCACTGCTTGCCTGTGGGCCTACTGGGCCTGCCGCGGGCCTGAATCCTGGCCCATGGTTGGGTTTCTAGTCGTATTCAGGCCGTGGTGGCCCAGTAGGTGGCATTTTTTTATTTTTTTCCAGTTTTTTTGTTTTCTTTTTTGCTTTATTTATTTTATTTTGTTTCTACTTACAGCAAAATACTTACTGTTTTTCATTGATTGTTTTTGCTTTTAGGTAATAAAAATTATAAACTTTCTGTTAGTGCCATTAGTTTTCCAATTTGAATTTTTTGAAATTTGTGTGAATCACTAGTTTGTGAATAACTTTACTATAAAAATAGATTTTTGAGTGATTGTTTTTCCTGCTATTTAATATTACTGTGTTTTATCATTAAATTCAATTTGGTAATTTTTAGGTTATTTAAAATGTTTGTTTTAATCAAAAATAGATTTTGTTATTTTAGTTTGCTATTAAAGTTTCAAACAAATGAATTCTGAAGAGGTTGAAAGTTGGCATGGTATCATCATTTCACCCACATAGCATATGCTAAAAAGTTGAGAGGGTTACAGCAAAAACTAGATGCACTTCGTGTACAAAACGGGCAATCTCTTTCGAAGTATCAGGGTTTCGAACGAAAACTCGTCTGTTACAAAGGGATTTCATTTTTTTGAACTTATTTGAACTCCAAACTTTTTGTGTGTTCAAAATGCACCATTCAAAGCCACATTATCAATTTTTAACCCTTTCTGACTTCATTTGTTATTTTTCATGCATTTACTGATTTTTTTAAGCTATATGACCCTGAAATTGAAAAGCACTACAAATGAAGTCTGAATAGGTTGAAAGTTGACATGGTATCATCATTTCACCCACATAGCATGTGCTAAAAAGTTGAGAGGGTTACGGCAAAAACTGGATGCACTTCGTGTACAAAACGGATAATCTCTTTCGAAGTATCAGGGTTTCATACGGAAACTCGTCTGTTACAAAGGGATTTCATTTTTTGAACTTATTTGAACTCCAGACTTTTTGTGTGTTCAAAATGCACCATTCAGTGCCACATCATCAATTTTCAACCCTTTCTGACTTCATTTGTTATTTTTCATACATTTACTGATTTTTTTGAGCTATATGACCCTGAAATTAAAAAGCACTACAAATGAACTCTGAAAAGGTTGAAAGTTGGCATGGTATCATCATTTCACCCACATATTATGTGCTAAAAAGTTGAGAGGGTTACGGCAAAAACTGGATGCACTTCGTGTACAAAACGGACAATCTCTTTCGAAGTATCAGTGTTTCATACGGAAACTCGTCTGTTACAAAGGGATTTCATTTTTTTGAACTTATTTGAACTCCAGACTTTTTGTGTGTTCAAAATGCACCATTCAAAGCCACATCATCAATTTTCAACCCTTTCTGACTTCATTTGTTATTTTTCATGCATTTACTGATTTTTTTGAGTTATATGACCATGAAATTGAAAAGCACTTCAAATGAACTCTGAAGAGGTTGAAAATTGGCATGGTATCATCATTTCAGCCACATAGCATGTGCTAAAAAGTTGAGAGGGTTACGGCAAAAGCTTGATGCACTTCGTGTACAAAACGGACAATCTCTTTCGAAGTATCAGGGTTTCATACGGAAACTCGTCTGTTACAAAAGGCATTTCATTTTTTCACATGTAACTGCAGTGATATTCTGGATCAAAGGCATCATCATAATAGTTGTGGAGAGAAAGTCTTCACTTTTTCTTCGCTTGTGTCCTTTGCATATTGCGCCGTAACCATGAATATTCTTCATCGTTTAACAGGGTGCTTGGGTCAGCCTTGACTTTGAAGGGAGGAATTTCATGAAACTTTTCATAATCTTCAGACATGTCTGTCTTGCCCTCCAATCCCACGATGTCTCTTTTTCCTGAAAGAACTATGTGGCGCTTTGGCTCATCGTATGATGTATTCGCTTCCTTATCTTTTCTTTTTCTCGGTTTGGTAGACATGTCCTTCACATAGAAAACCTGCGCCACATCATTGGCTAGGACGAATGGTTCGTCTGTGTACCCAAGATTGTTCATATCCACTATTGTCATTCCGTACTGTGGGTCTACCTGTACCCCGCCTCCTGACAGATTGACCCATTCGCACTGAAACAAAGGGACCTTAAAATCATGTCCGTAGTCAAGTTCCCATATGTCCACTATGTAACCATAATATGTGTCCTTTACCCTCTTGGTTGCTGCATCAAAGCGGACACCGCTGTTTTGGTTGGTGCTCTTTTGATCTTGGGCGATCGTGTAAAATGTATTCCCATTTATCTCGTATCCTTTGTAAGTCAATACAGTCGAAGATGGTCCCCTGGACAACGAGTACAGCTCATCAGAAACAGTGTTGTCACCTCTGAGACGTGTTTCCAACCAACTGCCGAAAGTCCTGATGTGTTCACATGTAATCCAGTCGTCACACTGCTCCGGGTGTTTGGAGCGCAGAATGTTCTTGTGTTCATCGACATACGGGGTCACCAAGGTAGAGTTCTGTAGAACTGTGTAGTGTGCTTGAGACCAAGAATGCCCGTCCCTACATATTATTGAGTCCCCTCCTAGCATGCCTTTTCCAGTCAGTCTCCCCTCAAACCTCGATTGAGGGAGACCAATCTTCTTAAGGCCAGGAATGAAGTCAACACGAAACCCAATGACATCCTCTGTTTGATGGCCCATGGAGATGCTTCCTTCTGGCCTAGCGCGGTTACAGACATATTTCTTTAGGACTCCCATGAACCTCTCAAAGGGGAACATATTGTGTAGAAATACAGGGCCCAGAATGACAATCTCGTCGACTAGATGAACTAGGACGTGCGTCATGATATTGAAGAAGGATGGTGGGAACACCAGCTCGAAACTGACAAGACATTGCGCCACATCACTCCTTAGCCTTGGTAGGATTTCTGGATCGATCACCTTCTGAGAGATTGCACTGAGGAATGCACATAGTTTACAATGGCTAATCGAACGTTTTCCGGTAGAAGCCCCCTCAATGCAACCGGAAGCAGTTGCGTCATAATCACATGGCAGTCATGAGACTTTAGGTTCTGGAACTTTTTCTCTGCCATATTTATTATTCCCTTTATATTCGACGAGAAGCCAGACGGGACCTTCATACTGAGCAGGCATTCAAAGAAGATTTCCTTCTCTTCTTTGGTAAAAGCGTAGCTGGCAGGACCTTCATACTGCTTTGGAGGCATGCCGTCTTTTTCGTGCAAACGTTGCAGGTCCTCCCGTGCCTCTGGTGTATCTTTTGTCTTCCCATACACGCCCAAGAAGCCTAGCAGGTTCACGCAAAGGTTCTTTGTCACGTGCATCACGTCGATTGAAGAGCGGACCTCTATGTCTTTCCAGTAGGGTAGGTCCCAAAATATAGATTTCTTCTTCCACATGGGTGCGCGTCCCTCAGCGTCATTCGGAACAGATAGTCCGTCGGGACCCTTTCCAAAGATTACGTGTAAATCATTGACCATAGCAAGTACGTGATCACCGGTATGCATGGAGGGCTTCTTCCGGTGATCTGCCTTGCCTTTGAACTGCTTGCCTTTCTTTCGAAATTGATGGTTGGTCGAAAGAAATCGACGATGCCCCAGGTACACATTCTTCCTGCATTTGTCCAGGTATATACTTTCGGTGTCAGCTAAACAGTGCGTGCATGTGTGGTATCCCTTGTTTGTCTGTCCTGAAAGGTTACTGAGAGCAGGCCAATCATTGATGGTTACAAACAGCAACGCATGTAGGTCAAATTCCTCCTGTCTGTGCTCATCCCACACACGTACACCGTTTCCAATCCACAACTATAAAAGTTCTTCAACTAATGGCCTTAGGTACACATCAATGTCGTTGCCGGGTTGCTTAGGGCCTTGGATGAGTACTGGCATCATAATGAACTTCCGCTTCATGCACAACCAAGGAGGAAGGTTATAGATACATAGAGTCACGGGCCAGGTGCTGTGATTGCTGCTCTGCTCCCCAAAAGGATTAATGCCATCCGCGCTTAAACCAAACCATACGTTCCTTGCGTCACCTGCAAACTCCTTCCAGTACTTTATCTCGATTTTTCTCCACTGCGACCCGTCAGCGGGTGCTCTCAACTTCCCGTCTTTCTTACGGTCCTCTCTGTGCCATCGCAATAGCTTGGCATGCTCTTTGTTTCTGAACAGACGTTTCAACCGTGGTATTATAGGAGCATACCACACTTGGCAGGAACCCTCTTCCTGGGGCACTCGCCGTCAACATCACCAGGGTCATCTCGTCTGATCTTATACCGCAATGCACCGCATACCGGGCATGCGTTCAAATCCTCGTACGCACCGCGGTAGAGGATGCAGTCATTAGGGCATGCACGTATCTTCTGCACCTCCAATCCTAGAGGGCATACGACCTTCTTTGCTGCGTACGTACTGTCGGGCAATTCATTATCCTTTGTAAGCTTCTTCTTCAATATTTTCAGTAGCTTCTCAAATCCTTTGTCAGGCACAGCATTCTCTGCCTTCCACTGCAGCAATTCCAGTACGGTACTGAGCTTTGTGTTGCCATCTTCGCAATTGGGGTACAACCCTTTTTTGTGATCCTGTAACATGCGATCAAACTTCAGCTTCTCCTTTTCACTTTCGCACTGTCTCTTTGCATCAACAATGACCCGGCGGAGATCATCATCGGGCACATCGTCTGGTTCCTCTTGATCTTCAGCTTCCCCCATTGCAGCATCACCGTATTCAGGGGGCACATAGCTGTCATCATCCTCTTCTTCTTCGCTGTCTTCCATCATAACCCCTCTTTCTCCGTGCCTGGTCCAAACATTATAGTGTGGCATGAAACCCTTATAAAGCAGGTGGGTGTGAAGGATTTTCCAGTCAGAGTAAGACTTCGTATTCCCACATATAGGGCATGGACAACACATAAAACCATTCTGCTTGTTTGCCTCAGCCACTTCGAGAAAATTATGCACGCCCTTAATGTACTCGGAGGTGCGTCTGTCACCGTACATCCATTGCCGGTTCATCTGCGTGCATTATATATAATTAAGTGTGTCAAAAACCATTACAGAACATCATGAATAGATAAGTGACCAAATTAATAGAAGTTCATCATCACATTAAAACCAAAGTACATACATAGTTCTCATTGAACAACATATAGCTCTCCAGAGCATCTAATTAAACCATACATTGAAACTATGTAAAACATTTCAATGCAACAACAAATGCGATCATAATCGCAACCAAGGTAACAATTGATCCAACGGCATAATGATACCAAGCCTCGGTATGAATGGCATATTTTCTATACTTTTTAATCTTGAAGCGCATTGCATCCATCTTGATCTTGTGATCATCGACGACATCCGCAACATGCAACTCCAATATCATCTTCTCCTCCTCAATTTTTTTCAATTTTTCCTTTAAATAATTGTTTTTTTCTTCAACTAAATTTAACCTCTCGGCAATAGGGTCGGTTGGAATTTCCGGTTCACATACCTCCTAGATAAAAAGATCTATGTCACGTTGGTCGGCATAATTGTCATAAACAATAAATGAACCAAATAGTTATAAAATATAATATATACCACATCCGAATCATAGACAGGACGAGGGCTGACGGGGGCGGATACCAAAACCATCGCACTATATAATAACCAACAATAATAAAGATAAGAAAATTATACAAGTATCTATCTAAATCATACAAGTAAGAATTTTTCTCTTTTAGAAAGAAGATAAGAACAAGAGGCTCACCACGGTGGTGTCGGCGATGAGATCGGCGCGGGCGATCGACGGCGGTGAAGACGGGGACGGGACGTGACGGACCGCTAAACCTAGACAAATCTTGAGGAAAATGGAGCTTGGAGGTCGAGCTTGGAGAGAAGAAAGCTTAAGTAGTGTGGCTCGGGCATTTCATCGAACACCTCATGTGCATAGGAGGTGAGCTAGAGCACCACAAAGCCCTCCCCTAGCCGGCCAGAAAAAACAGAGTGCTCTGCTTGCGGGCGAGGGGGTATATATAGGCACCTCATTGGTCCCGGTTGGTGGCTAGAACCGGGACTAAAGGACTTCCTTTGGTCCCGGTTCCAGCCATGAACCGGGACCAATGGATGTGGGCCAGGAGCGAGGCCCATTGGTCCCGGTTCGTGTCTGGAACCAGGACCAAAGGGTCCAGACGAACCGGGACCAATGCCCCACGAGGCCTGGCCGGCCCCCTGGGCGCACGAACCGGGACGTATACCCCTCATGGGTCCCGATTCGTTACTGAACCGGGACTAATGGGCTGGCCAGGCCTGGACCAAAGCCCTGTTTTCTACTAGTGTAACAAAGGGCAGCGGGGAGGGGGGGGGGGGGCTTGTGTTTGCTCAACTCCCGCGGTTGCGCCCAGATGGAGCATGGACGGCCACACGGGGGGCCTCTGGGCGGCTGGTGGCTCGATCTGTTCTGGCCAGTTCTGTCCGCCGACTCCTCAGGGGGCGTGGGGCTCTCCTCCGGTAACGGTGACGCCCATGCTTGGAATCCCCTCCGGTGGCAGGTCCTAGCTCCGGTTAGGGTTCTCTTGTGCTTCAGGCTGGTCAGCGCGGGGTGGGAGCTCGCGGTGGTTTGCATCGGTCGTTGGCGTGGTCATGGCATGGTGGTTGGTGCCTGACGGCGGGGTGCGGGTTGGTCATGGCGGCCTCCTTCTCTTCGGTTTGAACCAATGGCGCGCGGGGCTGGGCGGGTGCCAGAGGTGCCGGTCGCACGTGCAACAGGGAAGGTTCGAATCTAGGATTCGTGCTTGGGCAGGCCAGGCCAGGGCCCGGGATAGATCGGAGCATGTGCTTCAGGTAGGAGAGGTCGGGCTTAGCCCGGGATGTGCTCACGGATCTCCTCGCGGGTATGGTTTAGGTAATAACCAAACAATGTACGTGTTCTATATACTTGGTATTGAAATGCCATCACTTGTAGCAATCAGTGAGAACATAAAAATGATGTGCATTCTACTACTCTTACACATATGATTTGATTTTATTTGGTATGCTTCTCACAATGCGCTTAAGATCACTTGGTACATACATGTGCTGTTGCGTATCATGATTATTAGGAAACATAGGATGGATTAAGAATTATTCTAGCTTGTCTTGTACTCTAAAAAGATATATATATATATATATATATATATATATATATATATATATATATATATATATATATATATATATATATATATATCATGAGACTCAAGCAATACATCCAATCCATTACACCAATCCTTCTATATTCCTTTTATATGGTATCAACCTAATCTCGGTCCACACCCTAGCCGCCGTTGGCGCTTTCGCATCGCGCCGCCCCGAGGCGGTCGATCTCCATGATCGCTACCGGGGGCCGCGCCGCCCGTACCTAGGGTTATTCCGCCGATCGTGTTGATCGGCTGCCCTAAAGTCTTTTTCCTGATCTATTGATCAACGTTTCTCCCTCTCTCTCTTCGTTTGTTTGATCGGTGTTTTCTTTTTTGGTTTTCCGATCACCATCTACGTCGCTATCATTGTGACTATAGGAAATGTTGAGTATCATGATTATTAGGAAATATAGGGTAGAATAAAAATTATTCTAACTTGTCTTGTATTTCAAAAAGGTCATATACTCCTATATATATACTCACGAGGCTCAAGCAATACATCGAACCGATTACACCAATCTCTCTATTCCTTCTGCATGTGCTCCTAACAGTTCGTGGGATAAAAAGTCGTGCATAAAATCAAGCATGGAAATCTAGCTAACATGTCTTTCACTACAAATATACCTGGCCATCCATCGGGCCGGGCCTGACCAAGCCCGAGGTAAAAAACTCAGGCCCGAGCCCGGCCCAGCCCGGCCGTCGGGCCTACTTTTCAGACCCAAGCCCGGCCCACCACTGCAAAAAAACATCGGGCCTCGGGCCTCGGGCCGGGCCTCTTCAGTAAATGGCAAAAACAGCGGGCCCGGGCTCGGCCCAGGAGCAGTCTTCGGGCTCAAAACCTAGGCCCAGGCCCGGCCCAGGAGCAGTGTCGGGCCGGGCCGTTCGGGCCAGGCTGCCCATGGCCAAGACTAACTACAACCTATACGGCGTACATCCGAGAGACTAGATGCCTAACTAGCATCGTAGCCCGAGCGAAATTGCTTTGTTCCTATGTGATACACCACGGTGTGGAATTGCTATTGCATAACCAATTGACCATTATTATTTTATATTCAACTGTGTTTTGGGTATCTCTACTCTTAAAAGGGCAGTTTGTAGTCTCGTCTCATCTCCCGCCAACCACTCCACAAATCCTATATTACGCCCACAAGCATCTTACAGACAAAC
This sequence comes from Thinopyrum elongatum, assembly GCA_011799875.1. Taxonomy (NCBI): domain Eukaryota; kingdom Viridiplantae; phylum Streptophyta; class Magnoliopsida; order Poales; family Poaceae; genus Thinopyrum; species Thinopyrum elongatum. The sequence goes on along the minus strand of CM022302.1, from coordinate 547,271,785 downwards.
TTTTGCTCAAGTGCAATCAATTTGGGCCGGCCCATTTGAAGCGTGCATTAACTCAATCAAATCGGCACTTTCCCAAAAACATTATCTCACATTAACTCATTCAAATCAAATCAAATCAAATCATAGAAAATTTGGCAGCCCCTTTGACGCGTGCATTAACTTAATCAAATCGGCACTTTCCCAATACAACCTCGCGCATTAACTCATTCAAATTAAATCAAATCTTACCAAAGTTGGACAACCCATTTGACGTGTGCATTAACTCAGTCATATCGACAATTACCCAAAACAACGTCGCGCATTAACACATTCAAATCAAATAAAATCTTACCAAAGTTGGTCAGCCCATTTGACGCGTGAGCGTATTTCTATTTCTATGTTCAACATGTTGAGGGGTCTACATTTGAAGTCCTTGGGGTATTTGTAACTTGCCACACATGTAATGAATGTTGAAAGTTTCAGCTCATTTGGATCACATGTTAGGGAGATCTAAACCACACATGTATCAAATACTATTTTGAGAAAAACTCAGCTTTCAGACCAATGGTTTGATAGATATTGGAAAGTTTAGTTGTTTCGTTCAATTTTTGGTTCACAATTTAACTACTCCAAAAAAATGTGAAAAAACTCTACGCATGTGTATAGTACCATTCTCGGAAAGTTTTACCTCATTTGAACCAACGGTTTGCTAGATAATGGAAGTTTTAGTTAGCCCATTCAATTTCTTGATTCAAAATTTGACATTTTCAGAAAAATGCAAAAAAATTCCAGTATTTCAATACTAAATCTGGGGAAGTTTCCGCTCAATTGGGCCACAGGTTTGGGTAATGACAGTCTAATATGCTTATTGATGTGGCCGGTTTTATTGCCACGCCTGCACTTACAAGCGGGACCCACTCGCACTAGTAGAAAAACTACTTTACGTGAGATACATTAGTCCCGGTTTGTAAACGGACCGGCACTAATGTGACCATTAGTGCTGGTTCCAACGGCTAGGCGGGCGGGCAGCATTAGTCCCGATTCGTGTTGAACCTCTAGTACCGGTTCGTGCCACGAACCGGGACTAAAGAGGTGATGGCAGGCTGGTGTCAGGCTGGGGCCCCACCAGTCCTTTTAGTCCCGGTTCGTGGCACGAACCGGTACTAGAAGCTCACCTTTAGTCCCGGTTTCTGTCATGAACCGGGACTAAAGATTTTCCTATATAAACCATTCGTCCAGCCAGCGAACGAGCACTCTGTTCTTCCCCTTTCCTCTCCTCTCTGTTCTTCCCCAAAGCTCAAGCTCATCCTTCATTTTGCCCAAAATTTGTCAAGATTTGAAGGCCCCCCATCCATCCAAGTGATCACAAAGGTTAGCAACTTTGTCCTTTTATCTCTCATTGCTAGATTAGCTCTTGCAATGCTCTATAATTATAGTGATTTGTGGGTTTTACTTTGGGAGTAATTATATGTGGTAGTTTATTTGATTTATATGCAATTTGAGTTCAAATTAACTCTTAGTTTGCATATGTAGGTGTGGTTTACTTAGTGCCTTCCCGTCCCCATCCTAACCACCGTCGATCGCCCGCACCGTCCCGTCGCTGGCACCACCTTGGTGAGCCTCTTGTTCTTATTTTTTTATAAAAAAATTCATGTTTGTGTGATTTAGATATATAGTTACTTGTATAATTTTCTTACCCGTACGTTGTTTGTTATACATAGTGGCATGGTTTTGATATCCGTCCCCGTCGGCCCTCGTCCGGTTTATGATTCGGATGTGATATATATTCTCTTTTATAACTATTTGTTGCATTTTGTGTTTATGACAATTATGCCGACCAACGTGACATAGATGTTTTTATCTAGGAGGTATGTGAACCAAAAATTCCAACCGACCCTCTTGTCGAGAGGTTAAATTTAGTTGAACAAGAAAATGAGTCTTTGAAAGAAAAATTGAAAAGAATTGAAGAAGAGAAGATGAAACTGGAGTTGTATGTTGCCGATGTCGTCGATGATCACAAGGTCAAGATGGATGCAATGCGCTTGAAGATTAGAAAGATTAGAAAATATGCCATTGATAGTGAGGCTTGGTATCATTACGCTGTTGGATCAATTGTTACCTTAGTTGCAATCTTGATCGCATTTGTTGTGGCATTTAAATGCTTTAGCTAGAGAGTTTGTATGTTGTTTTATGAGAATAAGTGTGTATGAACTTTATGTATGAACTTGTATTAATTTGGTCTTTTCGGTGTTGTGTAATGAAGATGAGCCGGCAATGGATGTACGATGACCGATGCTCTCCCCAGTTCATTAAGGGCGTGCATACTTTTCTACTTGCGGCTGAGGCAAACAAGCGGGCGGACGGTTTTATGTGTTGTCCATGTGCTGACTGTAAGAATGATCGAAATTACTCTAACTCAAGAACCATTCACGTCCACCTGTTTGAGTCCGGTTTCATGTCCGGCTATAACTGTTGGACCAAGTACGGAGAAAGAGGGGTCCTAATAGAAGAAAATGAAGAAGAAAAGGATGACGACAGCTATCCTGGCCATGGGTTCCCTGAATATGATGGTACAACAATGGGGGAAGAAGCTGAGCCGGTAATGCGGGAAAAAGCTGAAGAAGAGGCATCAGGTGAGCCCGCTGATGATCTTGGTCGAGTCAATGCCGATGCAAAGAGAAACTGCACAAGTGAAAAGGAGAGGCTGAAGTTGCAACGCATGTTAGAGGATCACAAGAAATTGTTGTACCCAAATTACGAAGCTGACAAGAAAAAGCTGGGAACCACACTGGAATTGCTGCAATGGAAGGCAAAGAATGGTGTATCTGACACGGAATTTGAAAAGTTACTGATAATGTTAAAGAAGATACTTCCAAAGGACAACAAATTATCCGACAGTACGTACGAAGCAAAGAAGGCTGTCTGCCCTCTAGGATTAGAGGTGCAGAAGATACATGCATGCCCTAATGACTGCATCCTCTACCGCGGTGAGTATGAGGATTTGAATGCATGCCCGGTATGTGGTGCATTGCGCTATAAGATCAGCCGCGATGACCCTGGTGATGTTGAGGGCGAGCGCCCCAGGAAGAAGACTCCTGCCAAGGTGATGTGGTATGCTCCTATAATACCACGGTTGAAACGTTTGTTCCAAAACAAAGAGCATGCCGAGTTAATGTGATGGCACAGAGAAGACCGTAAGAAAGACGGGAAGTTGAGAGTACCCGTTGACGGGTCGCAGTGGAGAAAAATCGAGAGAAAGTGGCGGGACTTTGCAAATGACGCAAGGAACATATGGTTTGGTTTAAGCGCAGATGGCATTAATCCTTTTGGGGAGCAGAGCAGCAACCATAGCACCTGGCCTGTGACTCTATGTATGTATAACCTTCCTCCTTGGTTGTGCATGAAGCGGAAGTACATTATGATGCCAGTGCTCATCCAAGGCCCTAAGCAACCCGGCAACGACATTGATGTGTACCTAAGGCGATTAGTTGAAGAACTCTTACAGCTGTGAAATGAAAAAGGTGTACGTGCGTGGGATGAGCACGAACAGGAGGAATTTGACCTACATGCGTTGCTGTTTGTGACCATCAATGATTGGCCTGCTCTCAGTAACCTTTCAGGACAGACAAACAAGGGATACCGCACATGCACGCACTGTTTGGCTGATGCCGACAGTATATATTTGGATAATTGTAAGAAGAATGTGTACCTGGGACATCGTCGATTTCTTCCGAGCAGGCATACCATAAGAAAGAAAGGCAAGCATTTCAAAGGTGAGACAGATCACCGGAAGAAGCCTCGCCACCGTACTGGTGATGATGTACTCGATATGGTCAAGGATTTAAAAGTAATCTTTGGAAAGAGTCCTGGCGGACAATCTGTTTCGAATGATGCTGACGGACGCGCACCCATGTGGAAGAAGAAATCTATATTTTGGGACCTACCCTATTGGAAAGACCTAGAGGTCCGCTCTGCAATCGACGTGATGCACGTGACGAAGAATCTTTGTGTGAACCTGCTAGGCTTCTTGGGCGTGTATGGGAAGACAAAAGATACACCGGAGGCACGGGAGGACCAGCAACGTATGCACGGAAAAGACGGCATACATCAGGGTCGTGCCAGCTACGCTCTTACCAAAGAAGAGAAGGAAATCTTCTTTGAATGCCTGCTCAGTATGAAGGCCCTGTCTGGCTTCTTGTCGAATATAAAGGGAATAATAAATATGGCCGAGAAAAAGTTCCAGAACCTAAAGTCTCGTGACGGCCACGTGATTATGACGCAACTGCTTCCGGTTGCATTGAGGTGGCTTTTACTGGAAAACTTTCGATTAGCCATTGTGAAGCTATGTGCATTCCTCAATGCAATCTCTCAAAAGGTAATCGATCCAGAAATCGTACTAAAGTTAGAGAATGATTTGGCGCAATGTCTTGTCAGTTTCGAGTTGGTGTTCCCATGATCCTTCTTCAATATCATGACGCACGTCCTAGTTCACCTAGTCGAAGAGATTGCCATTCTGGGTCCTGTCTTTCTACACAATATGTTCCCCTTTGAGAGGTTCATGGGAGTCTTAAAGAAATATGTTTATAACCGTGCTAGGCCAGAAGGAAGCATCTCCAAGGGCCATGAAAATGAGGAGGTCGTTGAGTTTTGTGTTGACTTTATTCCTGACCTTAAGCCGATTGGTGTTCCTGAATCACGACATGAGGGCAGACTGGGTGGAAAAGGCACGCGAGGACCAAAAGCAATAATATGTATGGACGGGCATTCTCTCACTGAAGCACGCTACACAGTTCTACAAAATTCCTCCTTGGTGGCTCCGTATATCGAGGAACACAAGAATATTCTACGCTCCAAACACCCGGAGGAGTCTGACGACTGGATTACACGTGAACAAATGGGGACTTTTGCCGGTTGGTTGCAGACACGTCTCATGCATGACGACGCTGTTGAAGATGAGTTGTACTTGCTGTCCAAGTTACCATCTTCGAATATATTGACTTTCAAAGGGTACGAGATAAATGGGAATACATTTTACACGATCTCTCAAGATCAAAAGAGCACCAACCAAAACAGTGGTGTCCGCTTTGATGCAGCAACCAAGAGGGGAAAGGACACATATTATGGTTACATAGTAGACATATGGGAACTTGACTATGGATGTGCTTTGAAGGTCCCTTTGTTTTGGTGCAAATGGGTCAATCTAACAGGAGGCGGGGTAACGGAAGACCCACAGTACGGAATGACAACAGTGGATCTCAACAATCTTGCGTACGCAGACGAACCATTCGTCCTAGCCAATGATGTGGCGCAGGTTTTCTATGTGAAGGACATGTCTACCAAGCCGAGAAAAAAGAAAAGATAAGGAAGCGAATACATCATACGATGAGCCAAAGCGCCACATAGTTCTTTCAGGGAAAAGAAACATCGTGGGAGTGGAGGACAAGACAGACATGTCAGAAGATTATGAAAAGTTTCATGAAATTGCTCCCTTCATAGTGAATATTGACCCGAGCATCCAGTTAAATGATGAAGATTGTCCATGGTTACAGCGCAAAGGGACACACGCAAAGAAAAGTTTTGCACCCAAAGATCCCACTCTCGGATGTGACCGGCTTCACTGTCATCACTTTCTTCTCTAGTGAGTTTCCGGACTTATATATCTGGAAAGTCCCACTTCGGACAAACCAGAGGGAATCTTTATATTAGTTAGGGTACTTATGTGTGATTAATTTCTCATCAATTTTCAACCATTTCTGACATCATTTGCTTTTTTTCATGCATTTTCTGATTTATTTTTTAGCTAAACGACCCTGAAATTGAAAAACACTACAAATGAACTCTGAAAAGGGTTAAAGTTGGCATGGTATCATCATTTCACCCACATAGCATGTGTAAAAAAGTTGAGAGGGTTATGGCAAAAAATGGATGCACTTCATGTATAAAATGGACAATCTCTTTTGAAGTATCAGGGTTTTGGGTTAAAACTCATCTGTTACAAAGGCATTTCATTTTTTAAAACTTATTTCAACTCCAGAGTTTTTGTGCGTTCCGTATGCAGCATTCAAATCCACGTCATCAATTTTCAACCCTTTCTGACATCATTTGCTATATTTCATGGATTTACTGATTTTTTTTTGAGCTAAATGACCCTGAAATTGAAAAGTACTACAAATGAACTCTGAAAAGGTTGAAAGTTGGCATGGTATCATCATTTCACCCACATAGCATGTGCAAAAAAGTTGAGAGAGTTACGGCAAAAACTGGATGCACTTCGTGTACAAAATGGACAATCTCTTTCGAAGTATCAGGGTTTGGGGCTAAAACTCATCTGTTACAAAGGCATTTCATTTTTTTAAACTTATTTCAACTCCAGACTTTTTGTGCGTTCAGTATTCATACAGCAGAAAAAAGAATCACTGAAAAATCTATTTTTAAAGTAAAGTTATTCACAAACTAGTGATTCACATAAATTTCAACTAATTCAAATTTAAACTATTCAAATTTGAAAACTACTGGCACTAATAGAAAGTTTATAATTTTTTTTACCTAAAGCAAAAAGATTCACAAAGAAACTCTAAATAAAGCAAAAAACAACTCGAAAACAAAAGAAAATAAATGAAGCAGAAAACAAAAAAATAAAAAAAAGCCCGCCTACTGGGCAACAACGGCCTGCATGCGACTAGAAACCCAACCTCTAGTTGGGCCAGGATGCAGGCCCGCAAGGCCCGGTAGGCCCCACAGGGCAGCGCAGGTGAGGTAGGCCCAGAAGGCCTGCTTTAGAGAGGAGCTCGAAGGAGCAGCCGCAGCGGGGCTTATAAACCAGTGCGGCTGCCCTTCGCTGGGTGAGGTGGGACTAAACTTTCTGCACCGCGGCTGTGGCAGCACGAGACCTTTAGTCGCGGTTGGTGGCTCCAACCACGACTAAAGGCCCCCCTTTAGTCCCGGTTGGAGCCACCAACCGCGACTAAAGGCATGCGCTTCCCGCCGCTTCGGCTGGCCAAAAGTGACCTTTAGTTCCGATTGGTGGCTCCAACCGGGACTAAAGGGGGGCGCATATATATACAACACTTTAAATTTTTTCAGTTTCTCTGCTTCTTCGACCACTACAGAGGACATAGCTGCGCCGCCAAGCCGCCTCGACGCCGTCTTGCCTCCCCCGACGCCGGAGCTCGTCGCCGTCCCCGACGCCGGCCGCCCGCGCCTCCTCGCGCCGATCCCCGACGCCGGACACACCCTCCTCCCCGAGCCCCGACGCCGGCCGCCCGCGCCTCCTCTCCGATCCGACGCCACCCCCTTGACATCGCCGCGCCTCGCCATTGTCATCGCCTCGACCTCGCCCGCACTGTGAGCCCCTCTCCTCCCTCCAATCGAAGCCGCCGCGCCGCCGCAGGTGCACACACGCGCACACATGCACACACACACACACAAAATTTGGTCATCTTTTTTTCATTCATAGATTGATTTTTTTACTAGATGTTGTGTATGATGTATATATGTATGAATACAATGTATGATGTATGTATGTATACAATTTGCATAGAAAACATTTGACCACATGTATCTTTTCCAAACCGGAATTAATTAGTATAATGTATGTATAGAAATTTTGAGGAATTTTGACATTTGAGGAATTTTGACTAGTTTTTTTTTCACTAGTTTTTTTTATTCATGTATGCATGAATGTTTGATGTTTTATTTAGTTGGTTTAGATGATTATTTAGTATATATGTATCTACAGAAATTTTTTCAATATACATGTTAAGGTATATTAGTATATATGTATGTATAGAAAAAAGTTGAGGGATTTTGACAATTTGAGGAATTAATTAGTATATTAGTATATATCTATGTATAGATATTAATTAGTTTAGATGTTTTAGATGATTATTTTTTCACTATATATCTGTATGTTTTAGTTTTTTTCACTAGTTTTTTATACAATGTATGTATGTATATATGTATATGTAAAAGAACGGTGGAATTTGCGTAGATTTTCTGTTTTTTAGTGTTTTATACATATAGAAAAAAGTTGCATAGAAAAAAGTTGACCATGTATTGACAATCAAGCATGCTATACCTTTTAGTGTGGATTAATTTGCATATAGGTTTTTTATGTCATAGGTAGAATGGTCTTTTGAATAGAATAGTAAACTAGTAATCGTAAAGGTTTTTTGAATATAGGTTTACAATATAAATTTTTATATCATTATCACTTTGTCATCAAAGAATGCTATACCTTTTAGAAGGATTGTTGATTCATTTCCATTCCGACAAATTTTAGGCGCTCGATATGTCCTATTTTAGCAAAGGTCATGCCGTAATTTTTAATCTTTGAATTATGAACATATATAGAAAATGTCTGATGATGATAAGATCCCCGAGTGCGATGACTGTACCGACGACGGGGGTATATGCGACAGACCACACCTAGATAATGGTACATGCTTCTCCCTCACGCTTAAGGAGGGCTTCGAAGGTTTTACGGTATGTAACTTCAGTGGCACGTGTTTCTTCTGAATTAAGCATGGCTTAAGATTTTTGCTTTAACATGTAATTTCCATTTTTTATAATTTGACTAGTGCATACCCTGCTATGCAAGACCATATGTCCTTGAGAAGCTATCTTTCGAAGAGATGTCCAAGGTGGACACGAAGATAGCTCACCTTAAAACGAAACATGGTTTCAATTTTGAGGTTAAGATCATAAATGAAGTAGGTCACACTCATTTTGGATGTTCAAATTGGGAAGGATTATGCACGGCCTATGGATTCGAGGAGGATATGAAAATAACATTCGATCTTGGCAATCCGGAAGATGAAAACATTTGGCTGGATCCTAATATGATTCCGATTTTGCCTCCGTGTGAGTTTGTTAAACACATTTGTTAAATGATCTATATTCATCATCTAAAAATAGTTGTTATTCATACCTGTTGAACTTGTTTTTTATAATTGATAGCTTATTTTCTCTCTTCCCAAGAAATACAAAAGATAATAGACAACACCTACTACAGTCATGGCGCAGAGCTAACTTGAGAGGAGAAGAATTATCTTATCTCCTTTGTTAAAAACGTTCTGCAATTTAAGATAATCTATGGAGTTGGGAAAAATTATGGTAAATACGTGCCACTAGTCCACGAGTTGTGCGATGCTAACATTCGTGCTAGTATCATTGTAAGATTTTTACTATTGTGTCACTAGTTAGTCCATCTTTTTCATACATTCTTCTAAAGTAAACTTCATTGCTAACTATATATGTTACTATTATGCTCTTCAACAGAAGCTCCCGGATGTGGTTGTGCCTCCATTTATGTTTGTCGAAGATGAGATGACAGTTGTTTGCGTACGACCATGGTCGGAGGGTCTCAAATATGCATACTCGACCTCTAAAACAGATGGAGGCCTCAAAATCAAGGCTTGGAGAAAAATAGTGGCTGAGCGAAGGCCACAAAATGGAGATAGTTGGATCTCTATGCTGCATAACGGAGAAGGAGGGGTTTTCCTTTTGTATGCTATGCTACCCGAGAGAGAGTAGTAGGTCCTGCTACCTTACCTAGTGTAGTTGGTTAACTTATGATGATCATAATGGTGAGATTGTTATATCACTAGCACCTTACCTAGTAGTGGTTAACTTATGATGATCATAATGGTGAGATTGTTATATCACTACGATCAAGATGAGTTGTATATATGACTACGATGATGATGAGTTGTTATATATATCATTATGATGATGATATGAGTTGTATATCATTAGGGTGGAAGAAACACATATTAGATTAAAGTGGATATATCCAAGTGACCAAGTTGAATATGTAGGAATATATGTAGCGTAAAATATGTTTGAAATGAAAAAGAATTAAATGGAAAACACAAAATTAAAAGGAAAAATAAACCATAAACCCATAAACCTTTTAGTCCCGGTTGGTGTGGCCTCCAGCCCCCCGGCGCGGGCTCGTGCCACGTGGTGGGCCTTTGGTGCCGGTTCGTGACGAACCGACACTAAAGGGGGGGAGCCTTTAGTCCCCACCCTTTAGTGCCGGTTGCAGAACCAGCATTAAAGGTCCTTACGAACCGGGACAATAGCCCGATTCTGCACTAATGTCATCTGGAATTATGTTAATGCACCAAAAACAAGATTAGACCTAGCTGCAATGTATACTACACCAATATGTGCTAAAATTTGTCTTAAAAAACTAGTTCCCTCACTACTGGAAACAGTGAATTTGCCATCAGTCAGTTCTTTGCCATCTGCTAGTAGACGGCAAAGAAGGTCTTTGTCGTCTGCTTATATAAAACGGACGGCAAAGACCTGGCTGACAGGAAAGATCCTAGTTGCCATCAGCCAATTCTTTGTCGTCCGCTAGCAGACGGCAAAGAGGTGGGTGGGGTCCAGTGGAGGCCTAAACCCTAACGGCCCACCAGCCCCACCTCTTTGCCGTCCGCTAGCAGACGGCAAAGAATTTTTGCCGTCAGCCGGCAGACGGCAGACGGCAAAGAATTAACTATCTAATGGCCGTTGCCCCCACCTCCTCTATCTCTCTTCTCTCTCTCTCCATAACCCCCGAACCGACCCCCCGCACCCGACCCCAACCGCCGCCGGCCACCGCGCCACCGACCCCCATCGCGCCCCCGCCGCCCCTGGCCCCCCCGCCCCGGCCACGTCTCCCCGCCGTCCTGCTCAGGCCGCCCTGCCCCCCTCCCCTGCGGCGGACCTACTCCACCGGGCCGCCCCCCTCCTCCACCGGCCGCCCCCCTCCCCTGCGGTGAGCTCCTCACCATTTTTTACTTTTTTTTACTTTTAGGTTTATGTTTAGTTTAGTTTTAGGTTTATGTTTAGTTTAGTTTAGTTTTATGTTTAGTTTAGTTTATGTTTAGTTTAGTTTAGTTTAGTGTAGTTTAGTTTTAAGAAGAAGAAGAAGAAGAAGAAGAAGAAGAAGAAGAAGAAGAAGAAGAAGAAGAAGAAGAAGAAGAAAGAAGAAGAAAGAAAAGAAGAAGAGAGAAAGAAGAAGAAGGAAGAAAAGGAAGGAAAGAGAAGGAGAGGAAGAAGAAAAAGAAGAAGAAGAAGAGGAGGAGAGAGGAGGAGGAGGAGGAGGAGAAGAAGAAGAAGAAGAAGAAGAAGAAGAAGAAGAGAAGGAAGAACAAGATGAAAAAAAAGAAGAAGAAGTAGAAGAATAAGAAGATGAAAAAGAAGGAAGAAGAAGATGAAAAAAAGAAGTAGGAAAAGTAGAAAAAGAAAGAAAAGAAGGAAAAGAAGGTCAAGGGTCGAGGATCTTTGAGGGGTCGAGGGTCGAGGGTCGGGGCAGAGGGTCGAGGATCGCCGGTCATCGAGGAGATAGATGGTGGAGCCAGTGGGTCCCGCCGGTCCCGGCACCGTCACCCAGGCCGAGAATCCCCCGGTCCTAGTGCTGACCCGTCGACCGTGCGTCGCCATACCTGAGGGCGCCCGAGGATGAGCGGGTTAGGGGGTTCCTCGGCATCTATGGAACCCTAATTGACGGCTATTTAGGTTATGAAGTGTCAATGCTTTATGTGATGTGATGTCATTGTTGGGGAACGTAGTAGTAAATCAAAAAAATTCCTATGTATCACCAAGATCAATCTAGGAGATGCTAGCAACAAGAGAGAGGGAGTGCATCTTCATACCCTTGAAGATCGCTAAGCGGAAACGTTACAAGGAACGCAGATGATGGAGTCGTACTCGCGGCGATTCAAATCGCGGAAGATCCGATCTAACGCCGAACGGACGGCGCCTCCGCGTTCAACACATGTACAGCCCGGGGACGTCTCCTCCTTCTTGATCCAGCAAGGGAAGAGGAGAAGTTGAGGAAAAGCTCCGGCAGCACGACGGCGTGGTGGTGGAGGAGCTCGTGGTTCTCCGACAGGGCTTCGCCAAGCACTACGGAGGAGGAGGAGGTGTTGGAGAGGGGGAGGGCTACGCTAGGGAAGGGGTGCTGCTGCCCTCCCACCCCCCCTCTATTTATAGGGTGAAGGGGAGAGGGGGCCGGCCCCCTTAGATCCCATCTAGGGGGGGGGGGGGCGGCCAAGGGGGGGACTTGCCCCCCAAGTTTGGTGGGAGGCGCCCCCACCCCCTAGGGTTTTCAACCCTAGGCGCCTTGGGCCCCTTGGGGGGGGCGCACCAGCCCACCAGGGGCTGGTTCCCTCCCTTGCTCAGCCCACTTGGACCACCGGGGCAGGTGGCCCCACCCGGTGGACCCCCGGACACCTTCCGGTGGTCCCGGTACAATACCGATAACCCCCGAAACCATTCCGGTGACTGAAACTGGACTTCCCATATATAATTCTTCACCTCCGGACCATTCCGGAACTCCTCGTGACGTCCGGGATCTCATCCGGGACTCCGAACAACCTTCGGTAACCACATACAATTTCCCATAACAACTCTAGCATCACCGAACCTTAAGTGTGTAGACCCTACGGGTTCGGGAACCATGCAGACATGACCGAGAAATCTCTCCGGCCAATAACCAATAGCGGGATCTGGATACCCATGTTGAGTCCCACATGTTCCACGATGATCTCACCGGATGAACCACGATGTCGAGGATTCAATCAATCCCGTATACAATTCCCTTTGTCCATCGGTATGTTACTTGCCCGAGATTCGATCGTCGGTATCCTTATACCTTGTTCAATCTCGTTACCGGCAAGTCTCTTTACTCGTTTCGTAATGCATGATCCCATGGCTAACTCTTTAGTCACATTGAGCTCATTATGATGATGCATTACCGAGTGGGCCCAGAGATACCTCTCCGTCATACGGAGTGACAAATCCCAGTCTCGATTCGTGCCAACCCAACAGACACTTTCGGAGATACCTGTAGTGCACCTTTATAGTCACCCAGTTACATTGTGACGTTTGATACACCCAAAGCATTCCTACGGTATCCAGGAGTTGCACAATCTCATGGTCTAAGGAAATGATACTTGACATTAGAAAAGCTCTAGCAAACAAACTACACGATCTTGTGCTATGCTTAGGATTGGGTCTTGTCCATCACATCATTCTCCTAATGATGTGATCCCGTTGTCAACGACATCCAATGTCCATGGTCAGGAAACCACAACCATCTATTGATCAACGAGCTAGTCAACTAGAGGCTCACTAGGGACATGCTGTGGTCTATGTATTCACACATGTATTACGGTTTCCGGTTAATACATTTATAGCATGAACAATAGACAATTATCATGAACAAGGAAATATAATAATGACCATTTTATTATTGCCTCTAGGGCATATTTCCAACAGTATCCCACTTGCACTAGAGTCAATAATCTAGTTCACATCACCATGTGATTTACATTGTTATGAATCTAACACCACTGGGTGTTAGATCATGCTTTGCATGTGAGAGAGGTCTTTAGTCAACGGGTCTGCGACATTCAGATCCGTGTGTACTTTGCAAATCTCTATGTCATACTGTAGACACTGCTACCACACTCCACTTGGAGCTATTCCAAATGGCTGCTCCACTATACGTATCCGGATTGCTACTCAGAGTCATCCGGATTGGTGTTAAAGCTTGCATCGACGTAACTCTTTACGACGAACTCTTTATCACCTCCATAACCGAGAAATATTTCCTTAGTCTTCTAGTTACTAAGGATAATCTTGACCGCTGTCCAGTGATCCATTCCTGGATCACTCTCGTACCCCTTGACAGACTCATGGCAAGGCACACACATGTGCGGTACACAGCATGGCATATTATACAGAGCCTATGGATAAAGCATAGGGGACGACCTTCATCCTATCTCTTTGATCCACCGCGGTCGAGCTTTGAGTCTCACTCAACTCCACACCTTACAAATCAGGTAAGAACTCCTTCTTTGACTGATCAATTTTGAACTCTTTCAAAATCTTGTCTAGGTATGTACTCATTGAAAGTCTCATCAAGCATCTTGATCTATCTCTATAGATCTTGATGCCCAACAATTAGGTAGCTTTATCCAGGTCTTCCTTTGAAAAACTCTTTTCAAACAACCGTTTATGCTTTCCAGAAATTCTACATCATTTCCGATCAACAATATGTCATCCACATATACTCATCAGAAATTCTATAGTGCTCCCACTCACTTTCTTGTAAATACGAGTTTCTCATAAACTTTGTACAAACTCAAAAAAACTTTGATCACCTCATCAAAGCGTATATTCCAACTCCGAGATGCTTGCTCCTATCCATCGAAGGATTGCTGGAGCTTGCATACTTTTTAGCATCCTTAGGATCGACAAAACCTTCTGGTTGTATCACATACAACCTTTCCTCAAGGGAACAATGTTTTGAAATCCATCTGCCAGATTTCATAATCGAAAAATGCAGCAACTGCTAACATAATTCCAACAGACTTTAGCATTGCTATGGGTGAGAATGTCTCATCGTAGTCAACTCCTTGAACTTGTCAGAAACTTGTTTGCGGCAAGTCGAGCTTTATAAATGGTAACATTTACCATCAGTGTTTGTCTTCTTCTTAAAGGTCCATTTGTACTCAATGACCTGCCATTCAACGGGCAAGTCTACCAAAGTCCATACTTGGTTTTCATACATGGATCCTTTCTCGGATTTCATGGCCTCTAACCATTTGTTGGAATCCGGGCCCATCATCGCTTCTCCATAGTTTGTAGGTTCATTGTTGTCCAACAACATGACCTCCAAGACAGGGTTGCCGTACCACTCAGGAGCAGTACGCGTCTTTGTCGACCTACAAAGTTCGATAGTAACTTGATCCGAAGCTTCATGATCATCACCATTAACTTCCTCTTCAACTGGCGTAGGCTCCACAGAAACATCTTTCTGTGATGCGCTACTCTTTAGTTGAAACAAAGGTTCAACAACCTCATCAAGTTCTATCTTCCTCCCACTCAATTCTTTCGAGAGAAACCTTTTCTCGAGAAAGGACCCATTTTTAGCAACAAATACTTCGCCCTCGGATCTGAGATAGAAGGCATACCCAAATGTTTCCTTAGGGTATTCTATGAAGATGCATATTTCCGCTTCGGGTTCGAGCTTATCAGACATAAGCGTCGTATTCCCAAACTCTGATAAATGACAGCTTAGGTTTCTGCCAAACCATACGGTGTCATCTCAACGGAATTAGATGGTGCCCTATTTAAAGTGAATGTTGTTGTCTCTAATGCTTAACCCCAAAACGATAGTGGCAAATTGATAAGAGACATCATAGTACGCACCATATCCAATAGAGTACGACTACGACGTTCGGACACACCATCACACTATGGTGTTCCAGGTGGCGTGAGTTGTGAAACAACTTTCACATTGTCTTAAGTTGTATACAAAACTTGTAACTCAGATATTCACCTCCACGATCATATCGTAGACATTTTTATCTTCTTGTCACAATGATCTTAGACTTCACTCTGAATTTGTTTGAACTTTTCAAATGTTTTAGACTTGTGTTTCATTAAGTAAATATACTCATATCCACTCAAATCATCAGTGAAGGTAAGAAAATAACGATATCCACTGCATGCTACAACACTCATTGGACCGCATACATCAACATGTATTTTCTCCAATAAGTTACTAGCCCGCTCCATCATACCGGAAACGGGGTCTCAGTCATCTTGCCTAAGAGGCATGGTACGCATGTCGCAACCGATTCGAAATTGAGTGAGTCCAAAGATCCATCAGCATGGAGTTTCTTCATGCGCTTTACACCAATATGACCTTTAGCGGCAGTGCCACAAGTATGTGGTACTATAATTATTAATTTTGCATCTTTTATGAACATGTGTATTACTACGATCGAGATTCAATAAACCATTCACATTGGGTGCATGACCATTGAAGGTATTATTCATGTAAACAGAATAACCATTATTCTCTAATTTAAATGAATAACCGTATTGCAATAAACACGATCTAATCACGTTCATGCTCAACACAAACACCAAATAACATTTATTTAGGTTCATCCCTAATCCCGAGAGAGTGTGCGATGGTGATCACATCAACCTTGGAAACATTTCCAACACACATCGTCACCTCACCCTTAGCTAGCCGCCGTTTATTCCATAGCTTTTATTTCGAGTTACTAACATTTAGCAACCGAACCGGTATCCAATACCCAGGTGCTACTAGGAGTACTAGCAAGGTACACATCAATAACACGTATATCAAATATACTTCTGTCGACGTTGCCAGCTTTCTTATCTACCAAGTATCTAGGGTTGTTCCACTTCAGCGCACATTTTCCTCATAACAGAAGCACCTAGTCTCAGGTTTGGGTTCAACCTTGGGTTTCTTCACTGGAGCAGCAACTGACTTGCCATCCATGAAGTTTCCCTTCTTGCCCTTGCCCTTTGTGAAACTAGTGGTTTTACTAACCATCAACACTTGATGCCCCTTCTTGATTTCTACCTTCGCGGTGTTGAACATCGCGAACAGCTCAGGGATCATCTTATCCATCCCTGGCATGTTATAGTTCATCACGAAGCTCTAGTAGCTAGGTGGCAGTGACTTGGAGAACTATATTAATCACTATCTTATCTGGAAGATAAACTCCCACTCGATTCAAGTGATCGTAGTACCCAGACAATCTGAGCACATGCTCACTGATTGAGCTATTCTCCTTCATCTTGCAGGCAAAGAATCTTGTTGGAGGTCTCATACCTCTCAACGCGGGCATGAGCCTGAAATCCCAATTCCAGCTCTTAGAACATCTCATATGTTCCGTGACATTCAAAACGTTTTGGAGCCTCAATTCTAAGCCGTAATGCATGACGCACTGAACTATCAAGTGGTCATCAGAACGTGCCTGTCAGATGTTCAAAACATCTACAGACGACGCTTGAGGGGGTGGCGCATCGAGCGGTGCATTAAGGACATAAGCCTTCTATGCAGTAATGAGGACAATCCTCAGACCACGGACCCAGTCCGCATTATTGCTACCATCATCTTTCAACTTACTTTTCTCTAGGAACGTATCAATAAAACAGGGGAGCTACAGCGCGAGCTATCTACAACATAATTTGCAAAGACACTTTGACTATGTTCATGATAATGAAGTTCATCTGATGAACTCCCACTCAGATAGACATCCCTCTAGTCATCTAAGTGATACATGATCCGAATCGACTAGGCCGTGTCCGATCATCACGTGAGACGGACTAGTCATCAACGGTGAACATCTCCATGTTGATCGCATCTACTATACGACTCATGTTCGACCTTTCGGTCTCTCGTGTTCTGAGGCCATGTATGTACATGCTAGGCTCGTCAAGTCAACCTAAGTGTTTCGCATGTGTAAATCTGGCTTACACCCGTTGTATGCGAACGTTAGAATCTATCACACCCGATCATCACGTGGTGCTTCGAAACAACGAACCTTCGCAACGGTGCACAGTTAGGGGGAACACATTTCTTGAAATTTTAGTGAGGGATCATCTTATTTATGCTACCATCGTTCTAAGCAAATAAGATGTAAACATGACAAACATCACATGCAAATCATAAAGTGACATGATATGGCCAATATCATCTTGCGCTTTTGATCTCCATCTTCGAGGCGCGGCATGATCACCATCGTTACTGGCATGACACCATGATCTCCATCATCATGATCTCCATCATCGTGTCTTCATGAAATTGTCTCGCCAACTATTACTTCTACTACTATGGCTAACGGTTAGCAATAAAGTAAAGTAATTACATGGCCTTTACATTGACACGCAGGTCATACAATAAATTGAGACAACTCCTATAGCTCCTGCCGGTTGTCATATTCATCGACATGCAAGTCATGATTCCTATTACAAGAACATGATCAATCTCATACATCACATATATAATTCATCACATCCTTTTTGGCCATATCACATCACATAGCATACCCTGCAAAAACAAGTTAGATGTCCTCTAATTGTTGTTGCATGTTTTACGTGGCTGCTATGGGTTTCTAGCAAGAACGTTTCTTACCTACGCAAAAGCCACAACGGTGATATGCCAATCGCTATTTACCCTTCATAAGGACCCTTTTCATCGAATTCGATCCGACTAAAGTGGGAGAGACAGACACCCGCTAGCCACCTTATGCATCAAGTGCATGTCAGTCGGTGGAACCTGTCTCACGTAAGCATACGTGTAAGGTCGGTCCGGGCCGCTTCATTCCACAATGTCGCCGAATCAAGATAGGACTAGTAACGGTAAGAAAATTGAACAAATCATCGCCCACAACTACTTGTGTTCTACTCGTGCAAAGAATCTACGCATAGACCTAGCTCATGATGCCACTGTTGGGGAACGTAGTAGTAAATCAAAAAATTTCCTACGTATCACCAAGATCAATCTAGGAGATGCTAGCAACGAGAGAGAGGGAGTGCATCTTCATACCCTTGAAGATCGCTAAGCGGAAGCGTTACAAGGAACGCAGATGATGGAGTCGTACTCGCGGCGATTCAAATCGCGGAAGATCCGATCTAACGCCGAACGGACGGCGCCTCCGCGTTCAACACACGTACAGCCCGGGGACGTCTCCTCCTTCTTGATCCAGCAAGGGAAGAGGAGAAGTTGAGGAAGAGCTCCGGCAGCACGACGGCGTGGTGGTGGAGGAGCTCGTGGTTCTCCGACAGGGCTTCGCCAAGCACTACGGAGGAGGAGGAGGTGTTGGAGAGGGGGAGGGCTGCGCCAAGGAAGGGGTGCTGCTGCCCTCCCACCCCCCCTCTATTTATAGGGTGAAGGGGAGAGGGGGCCGGCCCCCTTAGATCCCATCTAAGGGGAGGGGGGGCGGCGGCCAAGGGGGGGACTTGCCCCCCAAGTTTGGTGGAAGGCGCCCCCACCCCTAGGGTTTTCAACCCTAGGCGCCTTGGGCCCCTTGGGGGGGCGCACCAGCCCACCAGGGGCTGGTTCCCTCCCTTGCTCAGCCCACTTGGCCCACCGGGGCAGGTGGCCCCACCCGGTGGACCCCCGGACACCTTCCGGTGGTCCCGGTACAATACCGATAACCCCCGAAACCATTCCGGTGACTGAAACTGGACTTCCCATATATAATTCTTCACCTCCGGACCATTCCGGAACTCCTCGTGACATCTGGGATCTCATCCGGGACTCCGAAGAACCTTCGGTAACCACATACAATTTCCCATAACAACTCTAGCGTCACCGAACCTTAAGTGTGTAGACCCTATGGGTTCGGGAACCATGCAGACATGACCGAGACATCTCTCCGGCCAATAACCAACAGCGGGATCTGGATACCCATGTTGGCTCCCACATGTTCCACGATGATCTCATCGGATGAACCACGATGTCGAGGATTCAATCAATCCCGTATACAATTCCCTTTGTCCATCGGTATGTTACTTGCCCGAGATTCGATCGTCGGTATCCTTATACCTTGTTCAATCTTGTTACCGGCAAGTCTCTTTACTCGTTCCGTAACGCATGATCCCGTGGCTAACTCTTTAGTCACATTGAGCTCATTATGATGATGCATTACCGAGTGGGCCCAAAGATACCTCTCCATCATACGGAGTGACAAATCCCAGTCTCGATTCGTGCCAACCCAACAGACACTTTCGGAGATACCTGTAGTGCACCTTTATAGTCACCCAGTTACGTTGTGATGTTTGATACACCCAAAGCATTCCTACGGTATCCGGGAGTTGCACAATCTCATGGTCTAAGGAAATGATACTTGACATTAGAAAAGCTCTAGCAAACGAACTACACGATCTTGTGCTATGCTTAGGATTGGGTCTTGTCCATCACATCATTCTCCTAATGATGTGATCCCGTTGTCAACGACATCCAATGTCCATGGTCAGGAAACCACAACCATCTATTGATCAACGAGCTAGTCAACTAGAGGCTCACTAGGGACATGTTGTGGTCTATGTATTCACACATGTATTACGGTTTCCGGTTAATACAATTATAGCATGAACAATAGACAATTATCATGAACAAGGAAATATAATAATAACCATTTTATTATTGCCTCTAGGGCATATTTCCAACAGTCATAAAATTTATTACGGTGAGCATGGCGCGGCTGGTGTCGTAGCTTAAGATGCGGATGTGCCCGAGCTGAAGGTCATGAGATACATGTGGCGGTCGGCGTCGAACACTACATCCACGTCCCGCAAGTGACGCCGGCGCCCAGCCTCCCGCAGCAACAGTTCTCGGGGCCGATGGCGGTCGAACACCTTGGCGAATTTGTCTTGCAGCCTCTGCGATGAGGATTAAAAGCCAAGTGTTGAAACTTGAAACACCCAAACTG
Source organism: Thinopyrum elongatum (assembly GCA_011799875.1). Classification (NCBI taxonomy): domain Eukaryota; kingdom Viridiplantae; phylum Streptophyta; class Magnoliopsida; order Poales; family Poaceae; genus Thinopyrum; species Thinopyrum elongatum. The sequence goes on along the minus strand of CM022302.1, from coordinate 547,251,545 downwards.
ACTCATGACAAAAAATCAAAGCGTAGAAAGAGAAACCAAAGATGAAACAATACGTAGTGAGAGTTTGTGCAACTAGGATGATATTCTGTAACAGCTTTTTTAACAAATTTGAGAGGATAATGGTGAAGAACTCGAAAGCCATTGGTGTCTTGCGGTCGTTTCCATACATTCTGCTACAGCACAACAACCCTTCTTCTGACCACCATTGGTGTCTTGCGGTCATAAGAAGGGTTTTTGCGCTGTAGCAAAATGTATGGAAATGACCACAACACACCAATGGCTTTCGAGTTCTTCGCCATCATCCTCTCCAATTCATTAAAAAAGCTGGTACAAAAAATCATCCTAGTTGCACAACCTCTCACTATGTACTATTTCGTCTTTCGTTTCTCTTTCTACGCTCTGATTTTTTGTCATGAGTCAGTTTGGTTGTTTGAAGTTTCAAAACTTGGCTTTTAATCCTCATCGCAGAGGCTGCCAGACAAATTCGCCAAGGTGTTCGACCGCCATCGGCCCCGAGAACTGTTGCTGCGGGAGGTATTCAATTTTTTTATGTTAGGTATTCAATTTTTTTATGTTGTACTTGATGATGATACACTTAAGTTATATGCATATTATTATTCATGTCGGTATTAAAAAAATGTTGTACTAATTTCGTTTACTCTTTGTCATGGCAGGTGTTGAAAGATGGTGGGCGCGGGTAAGGAGCACTCCGAGGCTCCTTCTTCGTCGGCGCATGGTGGGAGTGGTACTTCCATTCCACCTGTACCTCTCCGGAGAGCATTGTACGAGGGTATGGCTTTCACCGGTGGGCGCTTCTTCGTCGGCGTCGTTGCCCACAGGGAGAGGAGGTCGGGGAGGGAGGAAGAGAGGAGGTCGGGGAGGGAGGAAGAGAGGAGGTCGGGGAGGACGTGGCCATGGGAGAGGTAGGCAGGCTCCTACGCCTTCCTTGCTGCCATCCCCAGCTGATTCACCCAAGCACAGGACTGCTAGGGTGGACACGTCTGAGGAGGAGGCTACGCGGACTCCAGTCCATGAGCCTCGGGTCGGGGAGGACGTGGCCGTGGGAAAGGTAAGCAGGCTCCTACGCCTTCCTCGCCGCCACCCCCAGCTGATTCACCTAACGTGGCTAACGTCTGTTCTTTGCCGTCCACGTTCTTTGCCATCTGCCACCGACGGCAAAGGGTCTTTGCCGTCGGCTGTGAGAAAGCAGACGGCAAAAAAGCTGTTTACCGTAGCTTACTGTGCCGGATAGGTTTGCCGTCAGCGGCTGACGGCAAAGAGGTTTGCCGTCAGTTTTCTGGTCCTTTGCCGTCTGCCATGGCAGACGGCAAAGAAGCTGATTCCTGTAGTGCCTTTAAAAAATGTGCAGAAATTGGCTAGCAAAGAAGACCGAAGTAAATGATGTGAGCAGATGCGGCTATTTCACCTCATTCAGTATCTTACCACCAAGATACATTTGACTGCAGGTTCAAAAGTGATATCTGAAAGTAGCTTCCTCACATACATTTAACATACAAAGTATCCAATGCAAGATTTAGCATGATCTCACATGCAATGCATGTATGATTGTAAGAGTACACATAACAAGGGAAACGAATCATATATGATACTAGCACTGGATAATTCACATTCAAAAAACAAAGCCATACATGGCAATTCACAACAGAGATATTACCAACATGGATAATTTTACATTCAGCAAACAAAGCCAAAAATAGCATTTCACAACAGAGATATTAATTGGTGCATTACACGATATTTAGCATCAGCCTTCACAACAGAGATAACCCATGGTAGTTCACAGCAGAGATAGTCGTTCCATTCTCCTCGACTCCTTCACCTGCTCCTACTTCCTTCTAGCGGCAAGAAACTCTTCCTCAAGCTGACGCACGTGTTCCAGCCTATATATATATATATATATATGTATATATATACATATACATATATATACATATATATATATATATCCTCCAGCTCCTGCTCCAGCTGGCTCTTTTCCGATTCTTTGCTCCCCATCCTCCTGACGAGACGCTCCTCGATGTGAGGCATCTCTGCTATCCATTTCTCGCCCTCCTGCTTGAGGTGCAGCACATTCTCCCACCATTTCTTGTCTAATTCCTACTGCTCCTCCCGCTGTCTCTTATACAACTCTTGTTGTTCTTTACTGGTTCCAAATACTCCAAACGTCAAGCGCAACAATTGGTCCGAGATGTGGTTTGAGATCTTCTCCATTATTGGTCCCTTGACCTGTGCCCCCACGAAATCTCTAGCAGCCTTCTTCCCATAAGCATGCATCTTCTCCCCATAAACATAGCACCCCAGCCCACCCACTGCCATGATGATCATGGCAAGGCTTCGACCAAGAACTATATTTCGGACCTGTCTTGTATGTGCCTTCTCAAGCAAGCTGACCCGTCCTTCCAGATGTGCCTTCTCGAGGTAGATGAGTCGTCCTTCTAGATCATCAACGGCCTTGTACACGTCCACCTTGGGTTCTCCTCCTACGGTGGAGTACCCACGCCGGGGGGGGGGGGGGGGGGGGGGGGGGGGGGGGGGGGGGGGGGGTGGCACCACCGCCTTGGGCAATGGCCACAGCCGAGCACAGCGGGCGAGACAACCAAGCAGAAAGGGGCAAGCCCATGCCTAGCGCTTGAGCATCTTGGATGAGCTCACTTGGTCAAATTTCTCCGCTAGACTAAACCATACGACGTAAGGAGCTGGGCGTCGAGTGGGCAGGCAATAGACATAGGTCGTCGACTAGTTTCACATTTCATGATGGACATCCTTCCATCTCTATTTTATAGTAAAATTTTATATTTCTAACTAAATTTTATTTTATTCCTTTATTACATAGTTAGCATAATTAACTACTTAAAAATTTGTCAATATAAAATATAGTTCCTTTTATTGTAATATTTATCATGAAACCGAAAGTACCCTTGTACTCCTAAGCTCATTTGAGCTCGGGATGAACGGTAAATTCAGAAGAAAAAAATCAAAAACATATGAAAAACAATTGGTGCAAACTTTCACAAATGTTCTCAGTGCATGGAAATTTTCAGCCCGAAACAACATTTGCGGAAGGCATTGCAAAAAAACAAAATCAGCACTCCAAAATGCTTTCAAAAATAGCATTTTTGGAGCATCGATTTTGTTTTTTTTTTACCACGACTTCCAGGAATGTTATTTTATGATAAATTTTTGCAAGCAAGTAAAACATTTGTCAAAGTTTGCACCAAAAAAATTAGATTTTTTGTATTGTTTCACTATTTTTTTTTATTTTACTGTTCGTCAAGGTGCATTCGACCTCGGGTGTAGATACTTCATGTCCTCATGAAACCTACATCTATGTTGTGCTAAATTTAAGTTCTATTTTCTAAAATTGTTTTTTTATTACTAGACATCTGAGTGCCCTTATATTAAACATGAAATAGAATAAAGATGTTTAAACGGCGTGCCTTATGAGAGCGGTATGAATTATGTAGTGTACATGTATGCGTTCATGTTTCTGTATATTCTATTCTTAAATATGTTGGTAAAGAACTGTAGAGAGAATAGTCTAATGTGCTTAACAATGGTTTCTAGTGTATCATTAGGTAATCCATTGTATAGAAACATCTAGAGTATAAATTGAGATGTTGGCACGACTCTTCACCGGCTTTTCTGGGTCAAACTTGGCTTACATATTACAATGATTTTAGCAATAAGTGTGTCAAATGTATCTTACAGGTTATAATGGTTTTCCTAGTACGCAGGTGATGTATGCCCTATTCTGAATACTTGGTATTGAAATAACATCACTTGTAACCAATGAGAACATAAAAACTGATGTGTGTTCTACTACTTTTACATACATATGATGTTTTTATATATATGCTTCTCACAATGCGCTTAATACGATTTGGTTAATATATGTGCTCCCAACAATTTGTCAGATAAAAAGTCAGGCGTAAAATTAAACATGGAAATCAAGTTAACATTGCTTTCGGTAGGACCTATTGGGCGTTCATCAGAGAAACTAGCGGGAGAGGCGTTTTGGCTCTCGGGTCCAGATGATCCCGGAATCTGGACCGTGGGTACGTGCTGTGGGATTTGTGCCAGACATTATCCAGTTTAATATGCGAGTACAGAATAAGAGCGAATACACAGACTTGGGGGTGGGGTCATGTACGTAGAGCATGGGCCAACAGCTCGGGGCTAGGCACGGGACCCGCTGTTAACGGCGGGTGAGCGCGCATCCGTTTCTCGACCAGCCCGCGCCGTGTGCAGCTGTCTAGTACTGTATGCTGTTGGACCCATCAGTCAGCCCGTGCTTGACTGAAATGCATCCCCGTCCACCAGTTGCATCCTCTGTTTTAGGAAAAAAGGGGATCGAGACCAAGGTGGGCGGCGGCGGCGGCGAAGCTCTCCGATTTGCGGCGGCGCGGGCATGGCTATGGATTTCCCCGTCTCGCCGGTTGACAAGTAAGAAAGCACTGCATTTAGAAAGAAATTTTATTCCTTTGGATTTACTAGCTAGCGACAGGACTTACAGATGTTCGATGAACACCCGCAGGCTGCCAATCTTCACCGACGAGGCGGCAAGCGTTGCGGCCCTAATGGAGTTGATTGGTGCCTCGGGCCGCGGAGACGATGAATCGACCAATGGATCTAGGGGGGCTGTGGGCGGTGGATTTGGTCAAGGGTCATATGGGCAGATGTTGAATGGTGCGGCGTGCAGGGAGGAGAGAACTGTAGCTGGTGGTGGGGCTGTCATGTCCGGGTTCAGCGAGAGCGAGGGTGACAATGGAGAAGCTCTTGACCAGGCGGAGGGGGGCGCACACTTTGATGGAGACCAGGAGGCTGTGATTCAGGATCAAACTGATAGTGCTGATGGAGGTTCTGCTCAATCTACAGGCAAGGTGGATCCGCAAGCACCTGGCTGGACAAAAAGGTAATATACACTTTGCTTGTAGTGGGTTGTTTGGATGCAGTTGATAAATCCTACAAATTGCGGTGGCGTCCTGTTTAGTTTAGCTTCATATGATTACTGATGCAATGGAACAGCGTGGACAAAGTGCCGAGGTTCAGTACATCAAGGATAGTTTGATGAATGTGGAGGAAATGTAGCCAACCATTTTTTAAATGAGTATGCTAGTTGTCTTGCCCTGTCTTAGACTCTGTCATTTGTTCAGGATTTAGTGTATCCTCATATGCAGGAAAAGTACCAGAGCTTGCTTATTAATTTTTTCTGGTAGAATGGAAAGGGATAAATTTTGTCCTGTTTTGTTGCAGAGTAAGAGTCGGCAATCAACTGCCAGACACGGCTCCATGCCCAGAAAGGGTAGGCGCTGATGCAGTTTCCTCGTAGTCCACGGGCAAGATGGATCCGCAAGCACGAGGGTGGACTAAAAGGTATTCAACCCTTGACATATACCCTAGCTCGAAAACTTGAAGTGCTAGTGCTAGTAGGAAATGAAATTGATGGTGTTTTGAGATTCAGATACTGGTTAGTTGATTGCCTGAACTTGAGCTGTGTGGAGGAGTGTTGCACTGTTTTGTGTGCCAGCAGTGGGCAGGCATCAGTATTTTCTAATGGGTAGTATGGTACAAAAAATGATGAACTAAGAGGAAAAATCGTTATTATGAGTAGTGGGTGTAAATTTGAGTATCAGTGTTGCTTTGTTTTGTTTGTGGACATGCCTTTGCTGTTTGTTGGTGCATCAGGTTTTCTTGGGGTATAAGATGATTCCTTTATGCAGGGTTAGAGACGGGTAAGCATCCGCTGTACAGGACGCCGTGTTCGGGGAGGATCGGTGCACTGGAGCAAACGATCGCGGGGGTATGTGGATAACTTGGGAGAGCATGTTTGGCAGCGGATCATACACAGCGGGGAGTGTGTTGCCGCAGCCTTCTATGCTAGATGCAGGGGAGAACATCCCATGCAGACTAGCATCTGGTTCGCAGGTATGAGGGGCGGCCAGTGTGGCGGCAGAGTTCTGCAGCGGTGCTACGATAAGGTGAGAGCGAAGCCGACAATGGATACATCGCCTCTGCCACTGGAGTTGGAGACGTGGTGGACGGCGACCAGCTAGCTGTGATTCAAGAGCGCGGCGAGAGTGACGATGCAGCATCAGCACAAGCAACAGGAAAGATGGATCCGCAGGCACTTGGGTGGACGAGAGGTATCATTAATCTATATCTGACAGGCTGTAAATACTCTAAATGTGGAGGTTGTTGGTTATGCCTGAATGAGTGAATAATAGTGAATGGTTGTGGTCGAAGCTGACATAGTGGAAGATCAGTGTAGATGCCGATAGCTTGAAGGGAGTGATGGTATAGTTCAGTTGAAAATTCATGAAATCTCTGAATAATGAAACATGCATGTCTGAAAATGCAGAAACACAATTTCTTGTTTTTAGGTGCTGCACTGCATCATGCTTGCTACGCACCTGTTCTGAAAAAATGAGTCTAATTTTAGAATTGAAAAGATGGGTATCTTCAATTGGTGTAGATTTCTCAGAATATGGATTGAGTCCTGATGTGTGCGGCAATTTTGATAACTACCTGGCCGTACTCGTCAGGACGGCAGCGAGACGGCGCAGGTAACGGCGACATGGCACATGAGGGCGTCTCTCCGTCTGAACTCTGAACCAACGGCTATGAGACGCACGTGGGTGCATTAAATGTCAGCAGTGGTGCAGATTTGCACTGTTCCATAAATCAATCGATGCTACCAAATACACTCAGTATACAACACCTGTCTCGCATCATGAGAACTTATGGTCCAGATTTCAGGAGCAAATGCACCCGAGAGCCGAATTGCATTTCCGGAAACTAGCTGCCTATTTAACATGGTAGCCCCTATGTGGTACCTAGTTTGTCCCTATGTGGTACACCATGGTGTGGAATTGCTCTTGCACAATCAATTGATCATTTTTTTTATTTTTTTATTTAGACATTCAATTGTCTTTTGGTTATCATGAACAATAGTATAGTGGTATATATTGGTTATGGGGCCTCCTCCTCTTCGGGACAGGAATGGTCTGTCCCGTTTTCCGTAGTCCACTTTGTAGCTCAATCAAGAGTAGCAGCTCGGAACTCTGGCACAATTGCTCTGTTTTCCATTTGATAATTGTATGATACAACTCTTTATAGGTGGCATAAGATTAGTAACCATGAAACTGGGACAACCGTCATTGTGGCCATAGTTTAGACAACCACCAAGTAGAAGTAGAGGCGTACCCCGACGAGAGAGATAGTGCTACTAGATATGGAAATAGGGGAGGGAATGGATCTTTTTTAACCATAATGTTGGCCCCGACAACATATTAATTTTGCAAGCTCCATTTGGTGAATCAACTAAATTTTAAGAGTCTTTGCACCAGGGTATGACTAGAAAAAACAACACCATATGAGTAAGCAAAGGATGGCGCTTGGGGCCCTAGCCACGAAATAGCCAAGTCCCAAGCAGGCAAGCATAGTCGACACCAAGAGACAGATGGGAGTTAACCATTCACAATCAATGATTGCAATGACAACGGAATTTTCACATGTATTGAAGGCACGCGTGGCTATTGTGCCAACCCGCGCTAGAAGAGAAATAAAGTTCAAGGTAAGGCAAGTTGTATAGGTGCTAACTAGGGTCACTCGTTTGGCCAAAAAAATTGCAATAACACAAAAGCGACATTGTGATCCTTATCGACAAGACGACAACACATATGGCTCTCCCCAGCAAAGGGCATGACAAAGATCAACACTTAGTCACCAACAACCGGGTCTCAAGTTCTGGGCTATTTGGAGTAGCAAATGTCGTATGTCGTGATGCACAAGGTACTTTCTTATCTCTTTTGTTGTGGTCTTCGAGAAGATGATGGGTCCAGCTATTCCTAGAGACTCATCTCATCTAGTAAGGTTGGCAATTATCTCATCTTAAGAGATAGTCTTTCCAACAAAAATAAGAGAAATTTATTCGGTTTGTTAAATCTCAAAAGACTTTTTTTTCTTCTTAATTCTCTGTCAAATTCTAAAAAGAGTGCAATTTCAATATGTGAAAAGTCCAACTTGTACTCTTTATCATACAATTTGCATGTTTTAGAATCAACTAAAACTTAAAAAAAAAGGAACCAGATCTCCTTTTTTTTAGGCAATGCAATCATGGCTAATTTTATTAATCATCAGATAACTGATACATCATTTATAAGACTAGAGATAATAAAACTAGGAGGCTCATCAACCCAAACACGTGGTTTTGGGACAACCTCCCTAGTTAAGGTATAAGCTGTAATGTTGGCATCCCTATTACAAAACTATACTCCACCCGAGAGAACAAGTTGCATGGACACAAATATCAACATAATAAGGAGCAGTTGTCATAGAGGAAAAACTCCCCGTTTGTAGGGTTTCAACAACCACCAAGCAATCGGATTGGATGATTATCCCGCTGAATCCAACTTCAATAGCAAGATCCAGACCTCGCCTGATCGGAAGTGCTTCAGCGGTCGCCGCATAAACACTGCATGCCGCCAGGAAATTACCAAGCGAATCACGCACCACAGCCCTCAACCCTCCTGTCTTTGCATTCTCATTAAAAGTTGCATCGGCGTTTATCATCACAAAATTCTCTCTCGGCGTCTCCCAACCACTCTTCTTGGCTGTAACTTGTTTTCTCATTGCTCGAATATTATTAGACGTAATCACTTGTATTGACATTGCAGCTTGTGCAGCCGGTGGCACACCTTCTCCATGAACTAGATGTCACATGCGCCACCAGATGTACCACGCTGCAGTCTTCTTAAAGTCTGTAGCCTCAATATGTGGTGCAGTTATTTCATGTGCACACAAAAGCTCTTCTAGGACAACACTTCCTGAACGGTCGACACACAACGCCTTTTCGATGATATCCGGTAGCCTAATCTTCCTCCAAACCTGCTTCGCATGGCTACACTCAAACAAAGTATGCTTTATATCCTTGCAATGGGTTGTATACGAGGGAATTGGCTCAACAGTGGAACATGTCTATTTGCCAAAACACCAAAACATGATAAAACTCCCTGCAAAGCCTTCCAAGCAAAAAAGTACTTTTGCAGCAACCGAGAAGCACCACAATGTGTTCTAAATAGGGTTAATAGTTGATCTTCCACCTAATGAAAAATTCCTTTCATTCTCCCAAAATTGGTGCGTCCATTCATAATGGTATATTGATCGAACTGCGAACATACCAGTCTTTGTAAACCGCCACGCAACAAAGTCTTCTATACCAGGAGAAGATAGCCGGATTGCTAGGATCCTATTTGCATCCACTAGCTAAAAGATGTCCCTTACCAAGATCTCGTCCCACAAACCAGTTATGGGGTCAATTAATTCTGACACTTAACTTAGTAACATACACCACGCGGTGTCAAGATCTTAGCATTGCGGTTGTTAGGAAACCAGTTGTCCTCCAAATATTTATCTCAGTCCCATATCCCACTCCCCATATACATCGTCTATTAAAAGTAGCAACTCCAGCTAGTATACTTTGCCAAGTAAAGGATGCACCGCTCTTAATTTTTGCTTTCAACAGTTTGCCATCTAGGTAATACTTCGCTCTCAACACTTTTGCGAACAACGTATCTGGATTGCACAAAAGCCGCCAGACCACCAGACTTACTTTTTAAGCATTGCCAAATTAAAGCTATGAGGATCATTGTTGATACAATTCCTTGCCCTTCAGTTTTCAAGATTGTTGTCAGAAATAGTTTGGGGCTGATTTTTTTGCTAGTGCACACAAAGAGAAATAGTCCCTGGAGTATCGAGAAGAATGCTATATTCTGTCAAGAAGTTTGCTACAAACTTCACTCAGAGTTATATTTTGAGGAATGTTATTCCTAGAAAATTGATATAATCTCCCGAAAAGTTTGCAACCGAAAAGTTTGTAAACGGAAGGTTTGCAGATGAAAAGTTTGCTACCGAGAAGATTGCTATAACCTTTTGAAAGGTTTGCTACCGAGAAGGTTGCTACTTCAGAGAAGTTTGCTATAAACTTCTGCTAAAGTTATCTGCGCAGCAAAGAAGACTGATATATTTCGAGAAGCTTACTATCGAGAAGATTAGTACTTCCGAGACGTTTGCTAAACTTCCTCAGAAGTAATCTGCGCTACAGAAAAGGTTGTCATGTGTCAAAGAGTTTGTTATCAAGAAAACTGCATGCCGGAGATGGCCCCGAAAAAATATTGCTGAAGCGAAGCAATTTTCATTCAGTGTGTCCGAAGAAGAATGGCTGCAGTCGAGAAGATTGAAGACGAAGCGAAGACGTAGCATCTGTTCCATTGTTCCTCTTTCTCTTATTTGAGTCATAGTACCACCATACTATTAAGAGGGGTATAAGTATTCAAGACTTTTGTTGGGGAACATTGCATGGAAAAAAAATCTACGCACACGCAAGATCTATCCATGGAGAAGCATAGCTACGAGAGGGGGAGAGCATCTACATACCCTTGTAGATCGCTAAGCGGAAGCATTTATAAACGCGGTTGATGTAGTCGTACACCTTCACGATCCATCCCGATCAAGTACCGAACGTGCGGCACCTCCGCGTTCAGCACACGTTCAGCTCGATGACATCCTCGCCTTCTCGATCCAGCAAGAGAGGCGAAGTAGTAGATGAGTTCCGGCAGCACGACGGCGTGGTGACGGTCACTAGTAGAAAACAGGGCTTTGGTCCAGGCAGGGCCAGCCCATTAATCTCGGTTCACTCATGAACCGGGACCAAAGGGGGCATCGGTCCCGGTTCGTGAGGCCAGGGGGCCGGCCGGGCCTCGTGGGGCATTGGTCCCGGTTCGTCTGGCCCCTTTGGTCCCGGTTCCAGCCATGAACCAGGACCAATGGGCCTTGCTCCTAGCCCACAACCATTGGTCCCGGTTCGTGGCTGGAACCGGGACCAAAGGGGGACCTTTAGTCCCGGTTCCAGCCACGAACCGGGACCAATGAGATGCCTATATATACCCCCTCGCCCGCGAGCAGAGCAGTGGAGTGCTCTGTTTTTTGGGCCGGCCGTGGGAGAGCTTTGTGGTGCTCTAGCTCACCTCCTATGCACATGAGGTGTTCGATGAAATGCCCGAGCCACACTTAAGCTTTCTCCTCTCGAAGCTCCTTGTCCAAGCTTCATTTTCCTCGAGATTTGTCTAGGTTTGGCGGTCCGTCATGTCCCGTCCCCGTCCTCACCGCCGTCGATCGCCCGCGCCGATCTCGTCGCCGGCACCACCGTGGTGAGCCTCTTGGTCTTATCTTCTTTGTAAAAGAAAAAAGTTCTTATTTGTATGATTAAGATAGATACTTGTGTAATTTTCTTACTTTTATTATTGTTTGTTATTATATAGTGCGATGGTTTTGGTATCCGCCTCCGTTGGCCCTCGTCCTGTCTATGAATCGGATGTGGTATATATTATCTTTTATAACTATTTGGTTCATTTAGTGTTTATGACAATTATGCTGACCAACGTGACATAGATTCTTTTATCTAGGAGGTCTGTGAACCGGAAATTCCAACCGACCCAATTGTCGAGAGGTTAAATTTAGTTGAAGAAGAAAACAATTACTTGAAGGAAAAATTGAAAAAAATTGAGGAGGAGAAGATGATATTGGAGTTGCATGTTGCGGATGTCGTCGATGATCACAAGATCAAGATGGATAAAATGTGCTTGAAGATTAGAAAGATGAAAAAATATGCCATTCATACCGAGGCTTGGTATCATTATGCCGTTGGATCAATTGTTAACTTAGTTGCGATTATGATCGCATTTGTTGTTGCATTGAAATGTTTTACATAGTTTCAATGTATGGTTTAATTAGATGCTCTGGAGAGCTATATGTTGTTCAATGAGAACTATGTATGTACTTTGGTTTTAATGTGATGATGAACTTCTATTAATTAATTTGGTCACTTCTGTATTCATGATGTTCTGTAATGGTTTTTGACACACTTAATTATATATAATGCACGCAGATGAACCGGCAATGGATGTACAGTGACAGACGCACCTCCGAGTACATTAAGGGCATGCATAATTTTCTCGAAGTGGCTGGGCAAACAAGCAGAATGGTTTTATGTGTTGTCCATGCCCTATATGTGGGAATACGAAGTCTTACTCTGACTCGAAAACCCTTCACACCCACCTGTTTTATAAGGGTTTCATGCCACACTATAATGTTTGGACCAAGCACAGAGAAAGAGGGGTTATGAAGGAAGACAGCGAAGAAGAAGAGGATGATGACAGCTATGTGCCCCCTGAATACGGTGATGCTGCAACGGGGGAAGCTGAAGATCAAGAGGAACCAGTCGATGTGCCCGATGATGATCTTCGCCGGGTCATTGTTGATGCAAAGAGACAATGCGAAAGTGAAAAGGAGAAGCTGAAGTTTGATCGCATGTTAGAGGATCACAAAAAAGGGTTGTAACCCAATTGCGAAGATGGCAACACAAAGCTCGGTACCACACTGGAGTTGCTGCAGTGGAAGGCAGAGAATGGTGTACCTGACAAAGGATTTGAGAAGCTACTGAAAATATTGAAGAAGAAGCTTCCAAAGGATAATGAATTTCCCGACAGTACGTACACGGCAAAGAAGGTCGTATGCCCTCTAGGATTGGAGGTGCAGAAGATACATGCATGCCCTAATGACTGCATCCTCTACCGCGATGCATGCGAGGATTTGAACGCATGCCCCGTATGCGGTGCATTGCGGTATAAGATCAGACGAGATGACCCTGGTGATGTTGACGGCGAGCGCCCCAGGAAGAGGGTTCCTGCCAAGGTGATGTGGTATGCTCCCATAATACCACGGTTGAAACGTCTGTTCAGAAACAAAGAGCATGCCAAGTTGATGCGATGGCACAGAGAGGACCGTAAGAAAGACGGGAAGTTGAGAGCACCCGCTGACGGGTCGCAGTGGAGAAAAATCGAGAGAAAGTATTGGGATGACTTTGCAGGTGACGCAAGGAACGTATGGTTTGGTTTAAGCGCGGATGGCATTAATCCTTTTGGGGAGCAGAGCAGCAATCACAGCACCTGGCCCGTGACTCTATGTATCTATAACCTTCCTCCTTGGCTATGCATGAAGCGGAAGTTCATTATGATGCCAGTTCTCATCCAAGGCCCTAAGCAACCCGGCAATGACATTGATGTGTACCTAAGGCCATTAGTTGCAGAACTTTTACAGCTGTGGAATGGAAACGGTGTACGTGTGTGGGATGAGCACAAACAGCAGGAATTTGACTTGCATGCGTTGCTGTTTGTAACCATCAATGATTGGCCTGCTCTCAGTAACTTTTCAGGACAGACAAACAAGGGATACCACGCATGCACGCACTGTTTAGATGACACCGAAAGTATATACCTGGACAAATACAGGAAGAATGTGTACCTAGGGCATCGTCGATTTCTTCCGACCAACCATCAATGTCGAAAGAAAGGCAAGCATTTCAATGGCGAGGCAGATCACCGAAAGAAGCCCGCCATCCGTACCGGTGATCACATACTTGCTATGGTCAATGATTTACAAGTAATCTTTGGAAAGGGTCCCGGCGGACTATCTGTTCCGAATGACGCTGAGGGACGCGCACCCATGTGGAAGAAGAAATCTATATTTTGGGACCTACCCTACTGGAAAGACCTAGAGGTCCGCTCTTCAATCGACGTGATGCACGTGACGAAGAATCTTTGCGTGAACCTGCTAGGCTTCTTGGGCGTGTATGGGAATACAAAAGATACACCGGAGGCACGGAAGGACCAGCAACATGTGCACGAAAAAGATGGCATGCCTCCAAAGTAGTATGAAGGTCCTGCCAGCTACGCTCTTACCAAAGAAGAGAAGGAAATCTTCTTTGAATGCCTGCTCAGTATGAAGGTCCCGTCTGGCTTCTCATCGAATATAAAGGGATACAAAATATGGCAGAGAAAAAGTTCCAGAACCTAAAGTCTCATGACTGCCACGTGATTATGACGCAACTGCTTCCGGTTGCATTGAGGGGGCTTCTACCGGAAAACGTTCGATTAGCCATTGTGAAGCTATGTGCATTCCTCAATGCAATCTCTCAGAAGGTGATCGATCCAGAAATCCTACCAAGGCTAAGGAGTGATGTGGTGCAATGTCTTGTCAGTTTCGAGCTGGTGTTCCCACCATCCTTCTTCAATATCATGATGCACGTCCTAGTTCATCTAGTCGACGAGATTGTCGTTCTGGGCCCTGTATTTCTACACAATATGTTCCCCTTTGAGAGGTTCATGGGAGTCCTAAAGAAATATGTCCGCAACCGCGCTAGGTTAGAAGGAAGCATCTCCATGGGCCATCAAACAGAGGATGTCATTGGGTTTTGTGTTGACTTCATTCCTGACCTTAAGAAGATTGGTCTCCCTCAATCGTGGTATGAGGGGAGACTGACTGGAAAAGGCACGCTAGGAGGGGACTCAATAATATGTAGGGACGGGCATTCTTGGTCTCAAGCACACTACACAGTTCTACAGAACTCTACCTTGGTGACCCCGTATATCGATGAACACAAGAACATTCTGCGCTCCAAACACCCGGAGCAGTGTGACGACTGGATTACATGTGAACACATCAGGACTTTCGACAGTTGGTTGCAAACACGTCTCGGGGGTGACAACACTGTTTCTGATGAGCTGTACTCGTTGGCCAGGGGACCATCTTCGACTGTATTGACTTACAAAGGGTACGAGATAAATGGGTATACATTTTACACGATCGCCCAAGATCAAAAGAGCACCAACGAAAATAGCAGTGTCCGCTTTGATGCAGCAACCAAGAGGGGAAAGGACACATATTATGGTTACATAGTGGACATATGGGAACTTGACTACGGACATGATTTTAAGGTCCCTTTGTTTCAGTGCAAGTGGGTCAATCTGTCAGGAGGCGGGGTACAGGTAGACCCACAGTACGGAATGACAACAGTGGATCTGAACAATCTTGGGTACAGAGACAAACCATTCATCCTAGCCAATGATGTGGCGCAGGTTTTCTATGTGAAGGACATGTCTACCAAACCGAGAAAAAGAAAAGATAAGGAAGCGAATACATCATACGATGAGCCAAAGCGCCACATAGTTCCTTCAGGAAAAAGAGACATCGTGGGATTGGAGGGCAAGACAGACATGTCTGAAGATTATGAAAAGTTTCATGAAATTCCTCCCTTCAAAGTCAAGGCTGACCCAAGCACCCTGTTAAACGATGAAGATTATCCATGGTTACGGCGCAATAAGCAAAGGACACAAGCGAAGAAAAAGTGAAGACTTTCTCTCCACAACTATTATGATGATGCCTTTGATCTAGAATATCACTGCAGTTACATGTGAAGAAATGAAATGCCTTTTGTAACAGATGAGTTTCCGTATGAAACCCTGATACTTCGAAAGAGATTGTCCGTTTTGTACACGAAGTGCATCCAGTTTTTGCCATAACCCTCTCAACTTTTTAGAACATGCTATGTGGGTGAAATGATGATGCCATGCCAACTTTCAACCTTTTCAGAGTTCATTTGTAGTGCTTTTCAATTTCAGGGTCATTTAGCTCAAAAAAATCAGTAAATGCATGAAAAATACCAGATGAAGTCAGAAAGGGTTGAAAATTGATGATGTGGCTTTGAATGGTGCATTTCGAATACACAAAAAGTCTGGAGTTCAAATAAGTTAAAAAAATGAAATCCCTTTGTAACAGATGAGTTTTCGTCCGAAACCCTGATACTTCGAAAGAGATTGTCCATTTTGTACATGAAGTGCATCTAGTTTTTGCCGTAACCCTCTCAACTTTTTAGCACACACATGCTCATGTGGGTGAAATGATGATACCATGCCAACTTTCAACCTTTTCAGAATTCATTTGTAGTGCTTTTCAATTTCAGGGTCATTTAGCTCAAAAAAATCAGTAAATGCATGAAAAATACCAGATGAAGTCAGAAAGGGTTGAAAATTGATGATGTGGCTTTGAATGGTGCATTTTGAACACACAAAAAGTCTGGATTCAAATAAGTTAAAAAAAAAATCCCTTTGTAACAGATGAGTTTCGTTTGAAACCCTGATACTTCGAAAGATTGTCCATTTTGTACACGAAGTGCATCCAGTTTTTGCCGTAACCCTCTCAACTTTTTAGCAATGCTATGTGGTGGTGAAATGATGATACCATGCCAACTTTCAACCTTTCAGAATTCATTTGTAGTGCTTTTCAATTTCAGGGTCATTTAGCTAAAAAAAATCAGTAAATGCATGAAAAATACCAGATGAAGTCAGAAAGGGTTGAAAATTGATGATTTGGCTTTAAATGGTGCATTTTGAACACACAAAAAGTCTGGAGTTCAAATAAGTTAAAAAAATGAAATCCCTTTGTAACAGATGAGTTTTCGTCCGAAACCCTGATACTTCGAAAGAGATTGTCCATTTTGTACACGAAGTGCATCCAGTTTTTGTCATAACCCTCTCAACTTTTTAGCACATGCTATGTGGGTGAAATGATGATACCATGCCAACTTTCAACCTTTTCAGAGTTCATTTGTAGTGCTTTTCAATTTCAGGGTCATTTAGCTCAAAGAATGAACTAATAGCAAAAAGGATGAACTAAAAATAATCAATTAAAATATTCTGTTATGATCAACTAAAACAAAACTATAATATTCTTTAATAGTAAAAAGAATCAACTAAAAAGCTTTTATAAAACTCTAATAGCAAAAGGAATCAACTAAAAAGCTTTTATAAACCTCTAGTATTTTTGAAACTAAAATTATATAAAATTTATGCAACTAAAATTATCAAAGTATTTTCTGTTCAAAACATTAAAGCAAAAATAATTTTCATATGTATATGTATGTGGCTATATGTATATGTCGTTGTCGATATAGCCCCTCCCCGATAACTTCGACATGTGGGGGGGGTCGATATACCCTTCCCGATAACATTTTTTTTTATATGATGAATTTTTTTTCATAGCCATATATATGTATGTGGCTATATGTATGTATGGATGTTCATAGGATTTTTTTTATATGTATGTGGCTATATGTATGTCGTTATCGATATAGCCCCTCCCCGATAACTTCGACATGAGGGGGGGGGGGTCGATATACCCCCTCCCCAATAACATTTTTTTCTAAGTTACTAAGGTAAAATGTTCACCCCCCCCTCTCGATATACCGGGCAACCAACTCTCGAGGCCACCCAAACCCTAGAAAAAAAAGCGTTGTCGATCTCCTACCCCCTCCCGCCCCTACCCGACAAACTCTCGAGGCCACCCAAACCACTAGAAGAAAACTCCGGTAACTTCAACATGAGGGGGACGTCGATCAACCCCCTCTCGCCCGAACAAGTCTATGTGTCATTTTATATCGCGGTGGACATATATCAAAGTTTGATCATATGTCAAAGTTTGAATTTTAACATATGCAACATTTGATCATATATCAAAGTTTGATCATATGTCAAAGTTTGAATTTTGACATATGCAACATTTGATCATATGTCAAAGTTTGATCATATGTCAAAGTTTGAATTTTGACATATATAGATTTATCAAGAATGCCCCCATTATGGATGTGCATAAGTTGATCCAATTTTTTTCTGATCTCATCTATATATATATTCTTCTATATGTCACGTTGTCTGTCAAAGTATTGAAGAAATCCATGGCTTCATCATTAGCCGGAAGTAACAGGCGTATGATGCTACGAAGCTCTTCAAAGTTGTTTTGGAACGGAGTTCCAAATAGAATAATTCGCTTTTTGGTACGAATTTCAGCAAAGGCCTTCCAAATAGCGATATTCGGAAGGCTCTTGCTGAACTTCATACCAAAAAACTAATTATCCTATCCGGGACTCCGTTCCAAAACAATTTTGGAGAGCTTCGTACCATTATGCGCCTGTTACTTCCGGCTAATGATGAAGCCATGGTTTTCTTGAATCCTTTGACACTGACAACGTGACATATAGAAGGGTAGATGAGATTAGGAAAAATATGGACCATTTTCTGCACATCCAGAATGGCGCCATTTTGTTAAATCCCTTGTTTGACATTCATGAGAGAGGCGGTCCGAACGTCGGACATTCATGAGAGAACTCCGGTAACTCTTCAACATGAGGGGGGACGTCGATCAACCCCCTCTCGCCCGACCAAACCCTAGAAGCGTCGAGGCCACCCCAAACCCTAGAAGCATTTCCGAGGCCACCCCAAACCCTAGAAGTGTCGAGGCCACCCAAATTTACCAAGTTAAAAGAGCGTTGTCGAGGCCACCCCAAACCCTAGAAGCGTTGTCGAGGCCACCCCAAACCGTAAAAGCGTTGAGGCCACTAATTAATATTCCTTGTTGTGATTAGCTAGCTAGGTCTATGTTTGCCACTAATATATCCATCTCTCATGTTTGTATATTAATTGCCATGTTGTAATATTTGCAGAAACTATGGATCAACAAAGAGATTTGGAAACAGAACAGTTGTTGGGGGACATAATCCTCGGCGGAGGTGATGTCTTGTCATATCTCAACGACACCGATGGTCTGGAAGGAGAGGGTGAAGGCTTCGGTGATCGAACAATGGAGGAGGAAGGACATGATCATGATGGCTCCGGTGACCGAATGCCGGAGGAAGAAGGAGACCATGATGATGGCTCCGGTGATCGAACGGAGGAGGGAGCTGTTGCAAAGTCCGGCGAGGTATATATATTAATTAAGCCTGTGCTGACTAGCTAATTGATGCATTAATTGTTTTGGTATGTACATATATTAACTCTTCTTTCTTCTTTTAAAGCCCTCCGGATCGAGCCAAACTTCGGTAACGAGACGAGGCCTGAAGAAAAGGTTGCGTCAGGATGAAAGGTTCACGATCACAGCAATCGCGGATGATGGCCAGCCGATTGAACCGAGGCGGACCAAGGATGCATTTTCTGCTCAGTGCGGAGCTATTGTTAGGGACAGCATCCCGATCAGCATCCAGCTATGGAATAAGCCTAAGAAGAACGAAGACCCTCAAGTTTCTTATGTCACCGATAGACAGAAAGATGACCTTTGGACCTCGCTGAAGGCAAATTTCACCCTACCGCCAGAGGAGGATCCTGATAAGCCAGTTATAGAGCCATTGGTCAAGGCGTGTGCTCTTAAGAAGATGGTAGATCTATTTAGGAGGTGGAAGAATGAGTTGAAATCAACGTTTGTCGACAAAGGGAAGACTCCAGAATTCACCGGTCGATTTGAGAAGATAAGAGATCATTGGCCCGCATTTGTGGCCTACAAGACATCGGACAAGAGTAAGAAGATGTCAGAGACAAATAAGATAAATGCTGCAAAGAAGAAGTTTCACCATCGCACGGGGTCAGGTGGCTACCTCAAAGCCCGGCCGCTATGGGACAAAGCTGAGAATGACCTGCTTGCTAAAGGGGTCGAACCAGAGACATTGAACTGGCCAGACCGTTCAAGGATTTGGTTCTTCGGGGTTGGGGGAACCTTGGACCCTGAAACAGGGAAGTGCGTTTGGACGGATGAGCAACTTGCAATACCCATCAAGAAGCTTCAGAAGTGTATCGCCGTAGCGCAGCAAGGGACGTTCATTCCCGACAGAGAGAATGATGAGCTGACCGAGGCCCTCGGGAATCCTGAGCACCCTGGACGAACATGAGGCATGCCAGGCTCTGTTGCGTGGAAGGTTGGGTTTCCCGGCGCAGGCGGTTACAAAACCCGGGAGAGGAAGAGGAAACTGGAGCTCACCGAACTGCAGAAGCTGAATGCAAGAGTACAAAAGCTAGAGGAACAAGTTGAGAGCCAGCGAGCTGCCGGAGCTACCCCAGAAGCTACCCTGCCATCTCAGCGGAGAAGCAGCATGGCTTCCACCGAGCTCGTTCAGCAGCCTGACTTCACGGCTCCTAGCTACCCCGTGGATGCTATCACGGAGGCTCAACATTGCCAGCTTATGACGCAATGGCAGAACCTCAAAGTCAAGGCGGCTGTCGGCTCTGTTGCACCTCCTCAACCCGACGGAACTTTTCACTGCCATCCGATTCCACATGGTTATGCTGTTGTGATGGTGGATGAAGTACGGAGGGATTTGAGGAGCTCGAGCTTGACCACCCTACAGGTGAAGGGGAGACTCAGCTGGGTCTTGCTCTGAAGACTCCATGTCTATGGCGGAAGGAGCACATAAAGCTTCCGAATTGGACGCCTCTGCCTCCTCCTCCTCCTCCGGCGAGTCAGGGCACTCCGCCTCCTCCTCCTCCGACGAGTGATCAGGGCGCTCCGCCTCCTTCTACGGCTCCTCCGGCGCGTGAGGCTGGCACTCCGCCTCCTCCTTCGCCTCTTCCGACGCGTCGGAGCAGTCCGCCTCCTCCTCCGCCTCGTCAGCAACATAGGAAGACAGACGCCGCCACTCCGGCTCCTCCGGCGTGTCGGAGCACTCTGCCTCCTTCTCCGCCATGTCAGCCACGGCGGAAGAGAGACGCCGCCGCTCCAGCGGCTAGCAGTACAAGTAGAGGCGGGAGGCAATTCAGATACGGTCCATCTCTCAAGCCTCTAGAAAAGTTACCATATGAGAGGACCGACAAGGAAAGTGAGGAAATCTGTGCTGCCGAACTGAGGGACTTTTTTGCAAAGAAACCTCCACCTCCGAAGGAGACAATAGATCCGGTGAAAGCGAAGCGCACTATCGATGCCCTGAAGCGACCACCACCGCCTCCGCCGGATGACAACTATCTCCGCGCTCTTAAGAAGACATATGGAGATGCGCGCCGGTCGGGAACTACTTCTAGTGATAAAAGGTTAGAAGAACGAAGAAGTGCGAAAAAATTCCCCAGCTTGGCGAACAGGCGAACCAATCATGCCCCCCGCTCAAGGTGACTAGCGATATCATCGCTAATCTGCCTGGGATGGTGCCCGGTACCAATCCTGATGATTACCTGGGCGATGATGTAGTGTTTGATATGTTAGAGGTGGATGAATTCAGATACCAGTACGGGAAGCCTCTCGTCAAATATGGAAGTCGTGCTCTAATAACGATGATGCGAAAATTCCATAAATGGTACATGGAAACCTGCAGCAACTCTAGGATACATGCTTTGATGATGATAATTAAAGGGGAGCACGACTTCGTTGGATTGGATTATATTACTATTGATTTTGACGAGTTTTTCCAGTTATACAATCAAAAGGCCCTCGATAAATCACTCGTGACTTGCTACTATCTGTAAGTACTACTTCTGTAATTAAGTCGCTATATATAGTTCAGCTCTTTCATTGCATGTATATATAATTATCCTCACTATATAATGCAGATTGAAGATCGTCGAATGCAGAAATGCACAAATCTATGACATTGGGTTCATTAACCCAAATGTCATACATGAATGGACGGTTAAAAAGAATGTCGAAGAAACCGAGGCCAACTTGCTACAATCGTTGCTCAAAAATCAAAACAAAGATAAAATAATCTTTCCTTACAACTTCAAGTGAGTGTTACTGTCTTCTGCATATTCGGTTTCCCTTATTACTCGAGGTTATAGTAATGTAACTGATGGGTTATGCATGCGTGCGCAGCTTTCACTTTATTCTGCTAGAGATTAAGCTTGAGCGGGGAGTAGTAACCGTCTTAGACTCGAGACGAAAAGATCCCCAGGAGTATGCGAACATGACTGAAATGCTCCAGAAGTAAGTTCAATCGATCATTATGGCACCAGATCGGCAACTTTGTTCATTTCCTGATATCAAGTAATTATTTTCTTTGTCTGGCAGGGTTTGGAAAGAGTTCACCGCAAGAGCTCCGGGACTGCCGACCGAGATGCGATTTACACACTCGAAAGTAAGTACTACTACCTAGTTCCACGCATCTCCCATTGATTCTAGCTAGTTTCATCAATACCATTTAGCATGCTTGCTTATCAGTTTGATTGACCTCTATTTCTCGTAAAGTGCTTGTGGCAGGAAGCCAGGAATGATTTCTGTGGATACTACGTTTGCGAGTTCATCTACAACGCGACGGCCTTTAATAAGCGGGGGTACTCTCAAAAACAATATGATGTGAGGCAAAAATATTCACAATTTTATTTTATTACCATCATTTGTGTTGAGTTTCATTCATACACATGTATTGACCCTCTTCTTCAATTTAGATCTGGTAGCTACGGGATGAACTCCTACCACAAGATCGCATACGAGCAATTCAAGAGGAATTGGCGGGATTCTTTCTTGACCACGTCATCAATCCAGCCGGAGAATACCATGTGGAAATTGACTTTAGATGTTAGGTATTGTAAGAGATCTTATATTGTATATATGTAGCTAGTAGCATCAAATAGATATACGAAAACTTGTTGTTCGACCAATCTCTCGGAGAAGGAGAGGTCAATCACTTCTCTCTGTATATGTTCATGACGATCTTGTGTACTTAATGGTTCCTTCATTTGCTTACTAGCTAGCGTGTCGAGTTCTCTCTATACGTATAGTACCTAGCGTCGACCAAGCACGGAGATAAGAGAGGTCACTTCTCTCTATTAGCTAGCTAACACAATATATGAAACCCCTAAATTAACCCTCCAAAACCACCAAACCCCCCCCCCCCCTTCAAAAAAAAACCCAGCTCCTGAGCTGCTGACGCGTGGATGCTTTTTTGGTCCCGGTTGGTGTTACCAACCGGGACTAAAGGCCCTCCTACCCGGGCTCCCTGCGGCGGCCACGTGGAGCACCTTCTGTCCCGGTTCGTAAGAGAACCGGGACTAAAGGTTTTGGGCTTTAGTCCCGACCCTTTAGTCCCAGTTCCAGAACCGAGATGAATGGGCCTCTGGAACCGGGACAAATGGGCCTTTTTCTACTAGTGGGTGGTGGTGAAACTATCCACAGGGCTTCGCCAAGCACAACGGACATGGATGGAGGAGGAACTAGAACTAGAAGGAGAGGGGGCACCGCACACGGCTTGGGAATCGTGGTGTGTGTTGCCCCTCTACCTCCTCACATATATATAGGTGGGGGGAGGGGAGGCAGCCCTAGGGCGCCCCCAAGGTGGGTGGCGGCCAGCCCTGGCCTCCTGCCCTAGGTGCCTCCCCCTTTCCATATTTGGGCACGGAGGGGAAGGCAGGAGGGAGGGCCGGCGGCTGCCCTGCCTAGGCGCCCCCCCCCCCTTTCCTTCCTGGCGCGTGGGCAAGGGAGGTGGGGCACGCCCAGCCCCTTAGTGGGCTGGTGCGCCTCCCTCCTTTGGCCCATAAGGCCCACCAAGTGCCGGTGGCCTCCCGGAACCCCTTCCGGCACTCCGATAAAACCTCGGTGCATTTTGAAATCTTTCCGGAGACCAAATAGTATCGTCCTATATATCAATCTTTACCTCCGGACCATTCCGGAGCTTCTTGTCTTGTCCGTGATCTCATCCAGGACTCTGAACAACATTCATTCACCAATTCACATGACTCATATAATACTATATCGTCAATGAACATTAAGCGTGCGGACCCTATGGGTTCAAGAATGATGTATACATGACTGAGACGCTTCTCCGGTCAATAACCAATAGCGGGACCTGGATGCCCATATTGGTTCCTACATATTCTACGAAGATCTTTATCGGTCGAACCTTTATGACAACATACGTAGTTCCCTTTGTCTGTCAGGATGTTACTTGCCCGAGATTCGATCATCGGTATCTCCATACCTATTTCAATCTCATCACCGGCAAGTCTCTTTATTCGTTTCGTAATACATCATCTCGTAACTAACTCGTTAGTCACTTTGCTTGCAAGCTTCTTGTGATGTTGTATTATCGAGAGGGCCCAGAGATACCTCTCCATCATATGGAGTGACAAATCCCAATCTCGATACACCCAACTCAACAGACAACTTCGGAGATACCTGTAGAGCACCTTTATGATCACATAGTTACGTTGTAACATTTGATAGCACACAAGGTATTCCTCCGGTATTCGGGAGTTGAATGATCTCATGGTCGAAGGAATATGTATTTGACATTAAGAAAGCAGTAGCAATAAACTGAACGGTCATATGCTATGCTAACAGATGGGTCTTGTCCATCACATCATTCTCCTAATGATGTGATCCCGTTATCAAGTGACAACACATGTCTATGGTTAGGAAACCTTAACCATCTTTTGATCAACGAGCTAGTCTAGTAGAGGCTCACTAGGGACACGGTATTTGTTTATGTATCCACACGTGTATTTAAGTTTCCGGCCAATACAATTCTAGCATGAACAATAAACCTTTATCATGATTAAGGAAATATAAGAATAACCACTTTATTATTGCCTCTAGGGCATATTTCCAACAGTCTCCCACTTGCACTAGAGTCAATAATCTAGATTACATAGTAATGAATCTAACACCCAAGGACTCTTGGTGCTGATCATGTTTTGCCTGCGGAAGAGGTTTAGTCAACGGGTCTGCCACATTCAGATCCATATGTACTTTGCAAATTTCTATGTCTCCATCCTTGACCTTTTCACGAATGGAGTTGAAGCGTCTGTTGATGTGTTTGGTTCTCTTGTGAAACCTGGATTCCTTCGCTAAGGCAATTGCTCCAGTGTTGTCACAAAAGATTGTCATTGGACCCGATGCACTAGGTATTACACCCAGATCGGATATGAACTCCTTCATCCAGACTCCTTCATGCGCCGCTTCCGAAGCAGCTATGTACTCCGCTTCACACGTAGATTCCGCCATGATGCTCTGCTTGGAACTGCACCAACTGACAGCTCCACCATTCCATATAAATACGTATCCGGTTTGTGACTTAGAGTCATCTGGATCTGTGTCGAAGCTAGCATCGACGTAACCCTTTACGACGAGCTCTTCGTCACCTCCATAAACGAGAAACATATCCTTGGTCCTTTTCAGGTACTTCAGGATATTCTTGACCGCTGTCCGGTGATCCACTCCTAGATTACTTTGGTACCTCCCTGCCAAACTTATGGCAAGGCAAACATCAGGTCTGATACACAGCATGGCATACATAATAGAACATATGGCTGAAGCATAGGAAATGACTTTCATTTTCTCTCTATCTTCTGCAGTGGTTGGGCTTTGAGTCTGACTCAATTTCACACCTTGCAACACAGGCAAGAACCCTTTCTTTGACTGGTCCATTTTGAACTTCTTCAGAACTTTGTCAAGGTATGTGCTTTGTGAAAGTCCTATTAAGCATCTTGATCTATCTCTATAGATCTTGATACCCAATATATAAGCAGCTTCACCGAGGTCTTTCATTGAAAAATTCTTCTTCAGGTATCCTTTTATGCTATCCAGAAATTCTATATCATTTCCAATCAGTAATTTGTCATCTACATATAACACCAGAAATGCTACAGAGCTCCCACTCACTTTCTTGTAAATACAGGCTTCTCCGTAAGTCTGTATAAAACCATATGCTTTGATCACATCATCAAAGTGTATATTCCAACTCCGAGATGCTTGCACCAGTCCATAAATGGATTGCTGGAGCTTGCACACTTTGTTAGCACCTTTAGGATCGACAAAACCTTCTTGTTTCATCATATACAACTCTTCTTTAAGAAACCCGTTAAGGAATGCAGTTTTGACGTCCATTTGTTAGATTTCATAATCATAAAATGCGGCAATTGCTAACATGATTCGGACAGACTTAAGCATCGTTACGGGTGAGAAAGTCTCATCGTAGTCAACCCCTTGAACTTGTCGAAAACCTTTTGCGACAAGTCGAGCTTTGTAGACAGTGATATTACCATCAGCGTCCGTCTTCTTCTTGAAGATCCATTTATTCTCAATGGCTTGCCGACCATCGGGCATGTCCACCAAAGTCCACACTTTGTTCTCATACATGGATCCTATCTCAGATTTCATGGCCTCAAGCCATTTATCAGAATCTGGGCTCATCATAGCTTCATAGTTCAAAGGTTCGCCGTTATCTAACAACATGACTTCCCGGACAGGATTACCGTACCACTCTGGTGCGGTACGTGTTCTGGTCGACCTACGAGGTTCAGTAGTAACTTGATCTGAAGTTTCATGATCATTATCATTAGCTTCTTTTCTAATTGGTGTAGGCATCACGGGAATGGTTTTCTCTGATGTGGTATTTTCCAATTCGAGAGAAGGTACAACTACCTCATCAAGTTCCACTTTCCTCCCACTCACTTATTTCGAGAGAAACTCCTTCTTTAGAAATGACCCATTCTTAGCAACAAAGATATGCCTTCGGATCTGTGGTAGAAGGTATACCCAATAGTTTCTTTAGGGTATCCTATGAAGACGCACTTCTCCGCTTTGGGTTCGAGCTTATCAGGCCGAAGCCTTTTGACAAAAGTGTCGTGATGTTGGCTTGAACTACATCGGTATTTCCCCAAAGAGGAAGGGATGATGCAGCACAACAACGTTAGGTATTTCCCTCAGTGATGAGACCAAGGTTATCGAACCAGTAGGAGAACGAAGCAACACTACGTAAACAGCACCTGCACACAAAGAACAAATACTTGCAACCCGACGTGTTAAAGGGTTGTCAATCCCTTTCAAGTAACGGCGCCAGAAATTGGTAAACGGACGTGAGATAAATTGTAGTAGATTGGATAAATAGATCGCGAATAAAATAAATTGAAGCAAAAAATATTTTTGGGTTTTTAGAAATATAGATCTGAAAATAAAGTTGCAAATAAATAAAAAGGCAAATAGCTAAATAGATCTGAAAATATATGATGAGAAAATAGACCCGGGGGCCGTAGATTTCACTAGTGGCTTCTCTCGAGAAAAATAGCATACAGTGGGTAAACAAATTACTGTTGGGAAATTGATAGAACTTCAAATAATTATGACGATATCCAGGCAATGATCATTATATAGGCATCGTGTCCAAGATTAGTAGACCGACTCCTGCCAGCATCTACTACTATTACTCCACACATCGACCGCTATCCAGCATGCATCTAGTGTATTAAGTTCATGGAGAAACGGAGTAATGCAATAAGAACGATGACATGATGTAGACAAGATCTATTTATGTAGAAATAGACCCCATCTTGTTATCCTTAATAGCAATGATACATACGTGTCGCTTCCCCTTCTGTCACTGGGATCAAGCACCGTAAGATCGAACCCATCACAAAGCACCTCTTCCCATGGCAAGAAAAATTGATCTAGTTGGCCTAACTAAACCAAAGATTCAAAGAAGAAATACAAGGCTATAAGTAATCATGCATATAAGAGATCAAAAGATTCAAATAACTTTCATGGATAAAAACATAGATCTGATCATAAACTCAAAGTTCATCGGATCCCAACAAACACACCGCAAAAAGAGTTACATCAAATAGATCTCCAAGAGACCATTGTATTGAGAATCCAAAGAGAGAGAGGAAGCCATCTAGCTACTGCCTACGGACCCGTAGGTCTACAATGAACTACTCACGCATCATCGGAGAGGCACCAATGAGGATGATGAACCCCTCCGTGATGGTGTCTAGATTGGATCTGTGGTTTCTGGAACTTGCGGCGGATGGAATTGATTTTCGTCGACTCCCCTAGGGTTTCTGGAATATTGGGGCATTTATAGAGCAAAGAGGCGGTGTGGGAGGTGGCCGAGGTGGGCACAACCCACCTGGGCGCGCCTGGGCCCCCAGGCGCGCCCTGGTGGGTTGTGCTCCCCTCGGAGCCCCCCTCAGGTACTTTCTTGGCCCAACTTGTGTCTTCTGGTCTAGAAAAAATCACCAAAAAGTTTCGCAGCGTTTGGACTCCGTTTGGTATTGATTTCCTGCGAAGTAAAAAACAAGCAAAAAACAGCAACTGGCACTGGGCACTATGTCAATAGGTTAGTCCCAAAAAATGATATAAAGTTGCTATAAAATGATTGTAAAACATCCAAGAATGATAATATAACAGCATGGAACAATCAAAAATTATAGATACGTTGGAGACGTATCAGCATCCCCAAGCTTAATTCCTGCTCGTCCTCGAGTAGGTAAATGATAAAAACAGAATTTTTGATGTGGAATGCTGCCTAACATGTTCATCACATATTCTTTTCTTTGTAGCATGGACATTTGGACTTTTATATGATTCAAAGCAATAGTCTAGTTCTGACATGAAGATTTTAGTACTAAAGCATATCAACAAGCAACCATGTCTTTCAAAATATCAACACTAAAGCAAGTTATCCCTAGCCCATTATGCTCAATCATTGATCCATTCATGAAACACACTCGCATATTAGCTATACCCAATGCTCAAGTACGATCATAGTGCCCCTTAGTTGGTGCTTTATAAGAGAAGATAGAGACTCAAAATAAAAATTGCATCTATACCAATATAAAAAGACCCAAAGGGGCAGATCCAGTTGATCTCGGTCATCGAACTAAGTCAATCCAACGACCTAGACTGCTCCAATGACGAGCGTTAAATGTGTTTAACGTGCAATTAATATCATACCAAATATTGTACTAATCACAGGATTAACACACAAATAATAGCATACCTAATATCCGCATGCAATTAATATATTGCCTAAATATTAACATGTGTTGCACATGCGCATTTACTAGTAAAGTAAAAGAAAGGCCCTTCGCAGAGGGAAGTAGGGATTTGTAGAGGTGCTAGAGCTCAAAGCGAAAAAAATTAGAGATAAACATTTTGGGTGGCATGCTTTTCCTGTCAACGAAAACGATCGAGTAGTTCCCAATACTTTCCATGCTAGATATATCATAGGCGGTTCCCAAACAGAAAATAAAGTTTATTCCTTTTTCCACCATACTTTCACTTTCCATGGCTAGCCATATCCACGGGTGCCCTCCATACCCCAATGAATTTATTATTTGACAACATAAAGTAAATTCATTTTTCATTTCGAGACTGGGCATCCCTAATACCTTTGTCGTACTCTCGTGCAATGACAAGTGAATAAACACTCATCTTGAGAATAACACATCTAGCATGAGAATATATCAGCCACCCCCTACCATTTCATGAGCGGTACAAGCACACAAATGAGAAATTTATATTGAAATTAGAGATGGCACATACAAATTTGCTTAGAACAGCACGGAAATACCGCATATAGGTAGGTATAGTGGACTCATATGGCAAAACTAGTTTAAGGATTTTGGATGCACAAGTAGTGATCATACTTAGTGCAAATGAAGGCTAGCAAAAGATTGAGAAGCATCCAACCAAGAAACGAAAAATCTCATAAGCGAGCATTAAGCATAACTAACACCGAATAATGCACCACAAGTAGGATGTAATTTCATTGCATAATTATTGACTTTCGTGCTTGCATAGGGAATCACAAACCTTAACACCAATATTCTTACTAAAGCATAATTACTCATCAACATGACTCACATATTATATCAACATATCGCAAAACTATTACAAAGAATCAAGTTTATTTTGTCCAATGATCTTCATGAAAGTTTTTATTATATCCCTCTTGGATATCTATCACTTTGGGACTAATTTCATATGTTGCTTTTGATAGCTCAAACAAATCTAAGTGAAGAACATGAGCATAAAATTTTCTTCTCTCAAAATAATTTAAGTGAAGCAAGAGAGAATTTCTAAAAAAATACTAACTCTCAAATAAATCTAAGTGAAGCATGAGAGCATTTCTTCAAAAATACTAAAGCACACCGTGCTCAAAAAGAAATAAGTGAAGCACTAGAGCAATTCCATAGCTCATAAAGATTTAAGTGAAGCATAGAGAGCAATTCTAACAAGTCATAGCATAATTTTGGCTCTCTCAAATAGGTGTGTCCATCAAGGATTCATGACTAAAAATAAAAAGCAAAACAAGCAAAGACTCATATCATACAAGATTCTCCAAGCAAAACTCATGATATGTACCGAATAAAAATATAGCTCCAAGTAAAATACCGATGGTCGTTGGAAGAAAGAGGGGATGCCACTCGGGCATCCCCAAGCTTAGTTGCTTGCTTCTCTTTGGATAATGGCTTGGGGTGCCATGGGGCCTCCCCAAGCTTAGGCTCTTCTTACTCCTTATTCCTTCATCCATCGTAATCTCACCCAAAACTTGAAAACTTTAATCACACAAAACTCAACAAAACCTTCATGGGATCCGTTAGTATAAGTAAACCAATCTTTACTTGAAGTACTATGGAAAACCCATTCAAATTTTGTTCTTGCATTATATCTACTGTATTCTAAATTTACCATGGCTCATACCCTCCCCCCCCCCCCCCCCGGCGATAAAAACCATAAATTCATCAAAATAAGCACACAATGCAAAGAAAACAGAATCTGTCAAAAACAGAACAGTCTGTAAATATGCGAATTGTTCTCATACTTATGTAACTCAGAAAATCCTGAAAAATTAGGACGATAGATGAAATTTGTAAATAAATCTTGTGTAAAAACTTAAGAATTGTTCATCGCTTCTGTGAATTTTCATAATTGTTTTACTGAACGCAAAAGTTTCTGTTTTCCAACAAGATCAATTCAACTATCACCAAAGCTATCCTAAAGCCTTTACTTGGTACAAATACTAATTAAAACACAAAAAAACAATCATAACAGTAGCATAATTGTTCAAACACCCAATAACAGAAATAAAAGGACAAAAAAAATTGTATTCATTGGGTTGCCTCCCAACAGGCGCTATCGTTTTACGCCCCTAGCTAGGCATAATGCTTTCATTGATGCTCACATGAAAGACAAGAATTGAAGCATAAAGAGGGCATCATAGAACTTGTGACAAACACATTTAAGTCTAACATTCTTCCTATGCATAGGCATTTTGTAGGCAAAGAATTTATCAAGACAAGAAATATTTAGCATATGCAAGGATGAAGAAAGAAACAATAGCAATCTCAACATAATGAGAGGTAGTTTAGTAACATGAAAATTTCTACAACCATATTTTCCTCTCTTATAATAATTATATGTAGGATCATAATCAAATTCAACAATATAGCTATCATATAAATTTTTCTCTTCATGATCCACATGCATAAAAGTTTTATAATCTTCCAAGATAGTGGGATTAACATCAACTAAAGTCATGACCTCTCCAAACCCACTTTCATCAGAAAATTCATAAGATTGAACACTCTCCAAATATGTGGGATTATTTTTAGCTAAAGTTGACACTCTTCCAAACCCACTTTCAACATTACCGCAAACATAATCATCATGCGGCTTAAATAAATTTTCAAGATCATAAGAATCGTGTGAAACTAACTGTCACAAGCAGCTAGCATAGCGAACCTGGAACTGTCCCCCTCTGGTTCATCTGTCCGAAAATGCAGACTTTAGGAAAATATTCCCGGATGTTATCCCCCTTCACCTATATCATGTAGTGCCGCGTTAGAACACCCCTAACTCTCTCGGGAATTCAACATATCCCCGATAACTAAGACATGAGGGGGGAGGAGTCCTCGACGATCGTCTGAAACTGACTGTTATAAAACTTGTGAACTTTGCATGATGTTTGCCACTAATCCATTGCTCATATGCATATGATTCCTTGTTGTGATTAAGTCCATGTTTGCCACTAATCCATGTCTCATGTTTGTACATTGCCATGTTGTAATATTTGCAGAAACTATGGACAGAGACTTAGAAAAAGAAGAGTTGTTGGGGGATATAATCCGTGATGGAGGTGATATCACCTTGTCGTTTCTCAACGACACCGATGGTTAGGAAAGAGATGATGACGGCTCCGGTGATCTAATGGAGGAGGAAGGAGATCTTGACGGCTCCGGTGACCGAATGGAGGAGGAAGGAGATCATGACGGCTCCGGTGACCGAACGGAGGAGGGAGCCTTAACTGTTGCAATGTCCGGCGAGGTATATATATATTTATATTAATTAAGCCTCTGCTGACTTGATGCATTAATTTTTTTGTATGTACATATATTAATGCTTCTTTCTTCTTTTAGCCCTCCGGATCGAGCCAAACTTCCGTAAGGACACGAGGCCCGAAGAAAAGGTTGGGCCAGGATGAAAGGTTCACGATCAAAATAGTCGCTCGAGATGGCCAACCGATTGCTCCCAAGCGGAGCAAGGACACATTTATACATCAGTGCGGAGTTATTGTTTGGGAACAGCGTCCCGATCAGCATCCAAGAATGGAATAAGAAGAAGGACCCTGAAGTTTCTTATGTCCAGGATAGACAGAAAGATGATCTTTGGAGCTCGCTGATGACAAATTTCAGCCTACCGTCAGAGGCGGATCCGAATAAGGTCAAGGCGTTTGCTCTTAAGAAGATGGCAGAACTATTCAAGAACTGGAAGAAAGATTTGAACAAAAAGTTTGTCGACAAAGACAAGACTCCAGAATTCACCGGTCAATATGCGAAGATAAAAGACCACTGGCCCGCATTTTTGGCCTACAAGAAATCGGAGAAGGCCAAGCAAAGGTCAGAGATAAATAAGAAAAATGATGCAAAGAAGAAGTATCACCATGTTACGGAGTCAGGTGGCTACAGCAAAGCCCGGCCTACGTGGAACAAAGCTGAGCAAGACCTGCTTGCTAAAGGGGTCCAACCAGCGACATTGCACTGGCCAGATTGGTCAAGGACTTGGTTCTTCGGGGTTGGGGGAACTTTGGACCCAGAATCAGGGAAGTGTGTTTGGACGAAAGCTCAACTTGCAATACCCGTCAAGAAGCTTGAGGAAGCAATCAAGGTAGTGCAGGAAGGGAGGTTCCATCCCGACAGAGAGAAGGACGAGCTGACACATGCCCTTGGGAATCCTGAACACCCTGGATGAACACGAGGCACATCAGGCTCAGTTCCGTGGGTGCATGGGTTTACCGACGGCGGTGGTTATAGAAGCCGAGAGAGAAAGAAGAAAGAGGAAGCAAGCGAAATGCAGAAGATGAATGCAAGATTAGCGCAACTAGAGGAACTTGAGAGCCAGCGAGCTACCGGCCAACCATCTCAGCGGCATGAAGATCCTGCGTTCGACACTGCCCCCAAAGCTACCCCACCATCTCAGCGGAGAAGTAGCGTGGCTTCCACGGAGCTCGTTCATCCTGATATCATGGCTCCTCGCTACCCCGTGGATAGTATCACGGAGAATGAACATTGCGTGCTAAGAGCAACTCCAGCCGCGCCCCCAACAGGCCCTGAAGGCAATTTTAGCGTCGGCGCCCAAAAATCGGCCCAGTCGCGCCCCCAGGATCTCGCTTATCGCCGGTTTGGGCCGAAATAACGGCCGGCAAACCCGAGCCGAACCCAAGCCCCCGGGGGTCTCCTGGGGGCGCCGGCCGAAGCAAAAAGGCGCGTGGGTCCGCTCTGTCGGCGAGAGAAGGCCCTTTTTCCGCTGATCCCGCTTGCTTTTCCCCCTCTGTTTCCCGCCATTCTCCTCCCTCTCCCCTCCATCCGGCCGCCATGCCACCGAAGAAGTACATGGCCCCTCGCACCGCTACCGATGCCAACGCCACCCAGCCAAAGCAGAGGAAGTAGGGGGCGCCGCCGTCCAAGCCCCCGGGCATGTCTAACGCCGACTGGAAGGCGGAAGTTCAGTACCGAGAGGCTGTCACCGCAGACCGACGGAATAGGGCCAACGCCAAGAAGGCCCGAGACAGGGCGGCGCTGGCTGCGGTCGTGGCGGAGCGAGCAGATCGCGCGGCGGAACAAGCAGAGGCGTCTCACGCGGGGATGATGAATCCACCCGGCGGCCACGGCCCGTACGCTTCCTGGAGCCAGCAGAGCGTCGGGTCTCCGGCTGGCTTCTCACCGCCGCCACACCCCTGGGGTTGCATGCCCTCGCCTGGCTACGCCGACGGCGACGCGCACGGTGGGTTCAACCCCAACATCACCTTTCCACATGGCCACCCGGCCCAGCGCACGCCCTCACCCGCGTTCGCCGGTGTCCAGTACCCCCCGTACACCTACTCGTCGCCGGCCTACGCATCCTCCCCGACGCCACCTCTACACCGTGGCGCGCTACTCTTCTCACAAGCCTCCTCGTCGCATCTTGGCGACCCAGACGCAACGGAGGCCGACATGGACGACATCATCACGACCGGCTCGGCCGCCGCCGCATCCCTCCAGTCCGATGCCAGAGGCCGACGCCGCCATTTGATGCATTGCCTACGCGTCCTTTCTTTTGAATGCCAAACTTTTTATTGATCGCCGAACTGTATCGCCGGGACTTTGTGGCGCTGATCGCCAGACTTGTGGCATTTTTTGGGTAGCGGGAATGGACAAGTTTGAATTTACGACACCTTGGGGGCGGCACCTGGGGGCGTGGCTAGGACCTAGATCGCCCCTAGGGCCTAAAAAGTGTCGGGCAAAGGTCTGAAATAGCGCCGGCCGCTGCGCTGGGGGGGCCGAACGAGTGGAGTTGCTCTAATGGCGAAATGCCATAACCTGACCTTGAAGGTGGCAGTCGGCTCTATCTTACCTCCTCGAGCTGAGGGAACTTTCCATTGCTGTCCGGTTCCACATGGCTTTGCTCTTGTCGGGGTGGATGAAATAATGGACGGATTTGAGGGGCTGGAGCTTGAGTACCCTACAGGTGAAGGGGAGATTTTTCTGGAAAATGCCTTAAGGAGTACCTGTCTATGGAGAAAGGAGAACATCAAGCTTCCAAACTGGACGGCGCCTCAGCAGATTCAGCCGGATCCTCAGCAGACTCCTCACAGTCCAGCTCTGCTATCTCCGCTGCGTAAGTCGTCTCTGGCGTGTCAGCCATCTCCGCCGCCTCAGCGGACTCTAACGAAGGAGGCCCCTCAGCACAATCTTCCTCCGCCTCAGCTGTCTCCGGCGTGTCAGCCGTCTCCACCGCCTTAGCTGTCTCCAGCGCGTCAGCCGTCTCCACCGCCTCAGCTGTCTCTGACGCGTCAGCCGTCTCCGCCGCCTCAGCGAGCTCCGCTGCCACAGCAACGGCGGAAGAGAGCCGCCGCCGCTCTGGCTGGTTGCAGTACAACAGGCAAGAAATTTAGAGCTGGTCCAAGCCTCAGGGCTCCTCCAAAGTTACCATATGACAGGACTGATGAGGAAAACAAGGACATCAGTGCTACCGAAGTGCAGGCCCATTTTGCACGGAAACCTCCACCTCCGAAGGAAGTAATAGATCCAGTGAACGCGAAGCGTACTCTGGATGCCCTTAAGCGACCACCACCGCCTCCGCCGCAATCACACTATGACCGCTGTATTGAAAAGACATATGATGAAGTGCGACGGTTGGGAAGTACTACCAGTGCTGCAAGACAAAGTGGGAAAAAAATTCCCCAGCTCGGCGAACAGGCGAAGTAATCGTGCCCCCCGCTCAAGGTGTCTAGCGATATCGCTAATCATCCGGGGCTAGTGCCCGGTACCACTCTTGGTGATTACGTGGGCGATGATGTACAGTTTGAAATAGCTGAGGTAGTAGCTCCCTATAGATACAAGCACAGGAAGCCTCTCGTCAAACCTGATCAGCTCCCGCATCTACCAACGATGATGCGAAGATTGCATGACTGGTACATGGAAACCTGCAAGGATGGGACCGACAGTATGTTGCTGGGAATTAAATATGAGCACGACTTCATTGGAGTCGACCTGATGTACGTTCAATTTGTGGAATTATTTCAGTTATTCAATCAAGACGCCCTCGGCAAAACTCTCATGACTTGCTACTGTCTGTAAGTATTACTTCTGTAAATAAGTCTCTAGCTCAGCTCGTTCATTGCATGTATATATAATTATCCTCACTATATTATGCAGATTGAAGATCATCGAATGCAAAAAAGGACAAATCTATGATATTGGGTTCATTAGCCCAAATACCGTAAATGAATGGTCGGTACAAAACAGAGTTGAAGATACTGAGGAAAACTTGCTAAACGCGTTCCTTCGACATCAAAACAAAAGGAAAATACTCTTTCCTTACAACTTCAAGTGAGTGTTACTGTCTTGTGCATATTCGGTTTCGCTTACTTGAGGTTAAGTACTGTAATTGATGAGTTATGCGTGCGCAGGTTCCACTTTATTCTGCTATCCATTAAGCTTGACGGGGGAGTAGACGTAAAGATCCTAACGAGTGGTCGGCCATGAGTAAAATGCTCCAGAAGTAAGTTCAATCATTATCGCACCATATCGGCAACTTTGGTTCATTTCCTGATATCAAGTAATCATTTTCTTTGCCGGGTAGGGTTTGGAAAAAGTTCACCTGAATGGTTCCGGGTCTGAAGAAGGGGCTGCGATTTACACACCCCAAAGTAAATAGTACTAGCTAGTTCCTCTCATCTCTCATTGATTCTAGTTTCATCAATACCATTATCATGCTTGATTATCAGTTTGATTGAACTCTATTCTCGTAAAGTGCTTGTGGCAGGCAGGCGGGAATAATTTATGTGGATACTACGTTTGCGAGTTCATGCGCCACTCGGTCTCTGAGCGGGGCTACTCTGACCAACAATTTGAAGTACGTAAACAATATTCACAATTTTATTTTATTACCATCAATTGTGTTGAGTTTCATTCATGCATATATATGTATTGACCCCCTTCTTTAAATTAGATGTGGGAGATGCGGGACGAACTCCTACCACATGATCACATACGAGCAATTCAAGAGGAATTGGCGGGATTCTTTGTTGACCACATCATACCTGAACACGGAGAATACCATATGGAATTGCAAATTGATGTAGGTAGATGATGTTAGGGATCATAAGAGATGTTATATTGTATATATGTAGTAGCATCAGATAGATATACGAAAACTTGTTGTTCGACCAATCACGGAGAAAGAGAGGTCACTTCTCTCTATATATGTTCATGACGATCTTGTGTAATGGTTCCTTCATTGCTATATATATGTAGTTGCTAGCGTCGAGTCGAATGGATAACATTAAATAAAAATGAAACCCTACATGTAAAAGAATTGAAGGGTAAACACAAAAATAAAAGGGGAAACACAATATGAAAACCCCTAAACCCCTCCTTTAAAAAAAACCCAGCGCTTGGCAGCTGCTGACGCGTGGCTGCCTTTTAGTCCCGGTCGGTGTTACCAACCGGGACTAAAGGTCCTCCTGCCTGGGTGCCCCACAGCGGCCACGTGGAGCACCTTTAGTCCTGGTTCGTAATCCAACTGGGACTAAATGTTATGGGCATTAGTCCCGATCGTTTTGTCCCGGTTGCAGAACCGGGACTAAAGGCCCTCTGGAACCGGGAGTGATGCCCTGTTTTCTACTAGTGTATGGATCCTAATCCATTCATTTTTATTAATTTCAACCTCGATCAATCTCTTTTATTATTATTTACAATACGAGACATTTCTTTAGTTACTTGCAATTATTAATTACATCCACACTATACATTAATTCTTGTAACTAGCAAGGCTTGTGAGGCTGACAACCTCACTGGTTTCGATGGGGACGAAGACAAGTTCCGCAATTGTGTGTAGGTGCCGATCATCAGATATAGTACAAGCACTCTTGTTGGTTTGATAAACCTCAAGGCCATCCAGTTGAGGGAATTTTTTTGCTTTATGCAAACCTCTACACTTGGGGGGCTACCAACTTCCTAACAGAGAGGAAGCAGTCCTCCCACGGGATTTGGATGTATCAAAGAAGTATGCACCATGTCTCAAGGTGAGAGTAGAGTATGCTCAATACTAAAAAGGCTAGCATATTGAAGATGAAATTGAAGTGCATAAAGTTTGAACGAACTCAATATACTACACAAGTGTTGTGTGACATTAACATAGAACCATGCAATCAAGTACTCTGAGGAGGTAGTTCGGTACGAGACTATGAGTTAACCATCTTGCATATGGAATTGAACTGAAGTCGTCGGTTTACTTATAACACCACAACAACACCTTGATTTACTCTAGTTTCTACCTAAGTTATCAACTTTTAGTTTATTAGGTGAAAGAATGGCCTAGGTTCAGTCAACTTTAGCACACTAACAACTTCCAGTTAGGTTCATCTATCACAATGCCAATATTTTGTTATCATATTATCTCGAAACAATGGCAAAGAATCCAGTTCTCATTTTTTAAACTTCTAGAGTTCATGATTTTTTTATCATGCCACTTATACATAAGTATTATCATTTAAGTATCACTACTAGAAAAAGGGCTACTAGTAGCGTGGGTAAATTGGCTACTAGGAGCGTGGGTATCCATGCTACTACTATCGCGCTACAGCTAAAAGT
Organism: Thinopyrum elongatum; assembly: GCA_011799875.1. Classification (NCBI taxonomy): domain Eukaryota; kingdom Viridiplantae; phylum Streptophyta; class Magnoliopsida; order Poales; family Poaceae; genus Thinopyrum; species Thinopyrum elongatum. Next base: position 547,213,473 of record CM022302.1, on the reverse strand, counting down.
TAGTAGTAGCATGGGTGCACCCGTGCTACTACTAACTTTGTTAGTAGTAACGTGTGTGCCACCCGCGCTACTGTACGGACCCGCGCTACTACTAACGAAATAGTAGTAGCGTGTCTATAATACCAACGCTACTAGTATCCTAAATACTAGTAGCGCGCAGTTTTTTCCCACACTACTACTAACTTATTAGAAATTAAAAAAATAAAATCAACCAATTCCATTCTATCACACAGTTGTCGCATCTACTATCACACAGTTCCTCATTGTAGCGACAACTCATGTATAATTCCTATCTTTTATAGGCGTAAGAGTATAGACACAGTGTTGTGTGTGGCAACTTGGTAAGCAGCTTCCTACGTAAGTGGTTCTTGCCATGCAAATTCAGAATTTTACCACTACTTCTAGATGCCAGAGACTGAGACATGTTAGTTGTTGTGCGGCGCCTGCACGGCCAGATCTCACAGCATGCAGCTGCGACAAAACACACCGGGCAGCCTCGATGAGCCACACCTGACCGACGGCAGCCGCTGCCTTGAGTTGCGACACCGTCACCTGTTGGAAATATGCCCTAGAGGCAATAATAAAGTGGTTATTATTATATTTCCTTGTTCATGATAATTGTCTATTGTTCATGCTATAATTGTGTTATCCGGAAATCGTAATGCATGTGTGAATACATAGACCACAACATGTCCCTAGTGAGCCTCTAGTTGACTAGCTCGTTGATCAATGGATGGTTATGGTTTCCTGACCATGGACATTGGATGTCGTTGATAACGGGATCACATCATTAGGAGAATGATGTGATGGACAAGACCCAATCCTAAGCATAGCACTAGATCGTGTAGTTCGTCTGTTAAAGCTTTTCTAATGTCAAGTATCATTTCCTTAGACCATGAGATTGTGCAACTCCCGGATACCGTAGGAATGCTTTGGGTGTATCAAATGTCACAACGTAACTGGGTGACCATAAAGGTGCACTACAGGTATCTCCGAAAGTGTCTGTTGGGTTGGCACGAATCGAGACTGGGATTTGTCACTCCGTATGACGGAGAGGTATCTCTGGGCCCACTCGGTAATGCATCATCATAATGAGCTCAATGTGACTAAAGGGTTAGCCACGGGATCATGCGTTACGGAACAAGTAAAGAGACTTGCCGGTAACAAGATTGAACAAGGTATAGGGATACCGACGATCGAATCTCGGGCAAGTATCATACCGGTAGACAAAGGGAATTGTATACGGGATTGATTGAATCCTCGACATCATGGTTCATCCGATGAGATCATCGTGGAACATGTGGGAGCCAACATGGGTATCCAGATCCCGCTGTTGGTTATTGGCCGGAGAGATGTCTTGGTCATGTCTGCATGGTTCCCGAACCCGTAGGGTCTACACACTTAAGGTTCGGTGACTCTAGGGTTGTTATGGGAAATAGTATGTGAATACCGAATGTTGTTCGGAGTCCCGGATGAGATCCCAGACGTCACAAGGAGTTTCGGAATGGTCCGGAGGTAAAGATTTATATATGGGAAGTTGTTATTGGGGTTCCGGAAAAAGTTTGGTTTTTTCGGTATTGTACCGGGAAGCTTTCGAAAGGTTCCGGAGGGGTCCGGAAAGTGTTCCACCACGTCCAATACAGCAGCATGGGCTGTAAGGGGGCACCCTAGCCTTAATGGGCTAGGGGAACCAGCCCCCCTAAGGCCCATGCGCATGGGAGAGGGGAAACCCTAAAGGGGGAGGGCCTCCACTTGACTTGGGAGGCACTCCTCCCCCCCTTGGCCGCCGCCCCCAACCCTAGATGGGATCTAGGGGGCCGGCCCCCTCTCCCCCCAGCCTATAAATAGTGGAGGGGTGGGAGGGAGGCCACAAGCTCTCCCCTGGCGCAGCCCTCCCCCTCTCCAATACCTCCTCCTCCTCCTCCGTTTGTGCTTGGCGAAGCCCTGCCGGAGAACTGCAAGTTCCACCACCACGCCGTCGTGCTGCTGGAGCTGTCTTCTCCAACCTCTCCCTCCTCCTTGCTAGATCAAGGCGCGGGAGACGTCACCGGGCTGCACGTGTGTTGAACACGGAGGCACCGTTGTTCGGTGCTTAGATCGGAATCGACCGCGATCTGAATCGCTGCGTGTACGACTCCTCCAACCGCGTTCTTGCAATGCTTCCGCATCGCGATCTTCAAGGGTATGAAGATGCACTCCTCTCTCTCTCGTTGCTAGTCTCTCCATAGATTGATCTTGGTGATGCGTAGGAAAAAATTTTGATTTACTACTACGTTCCCCAACAGTGGTATCAGAGCTAGGTCTATGCGTAGTTTCTTGCACGAGTAGAACACAAGTTGTTGTGGGCGTCGATTTTGTCAATTTTCTTGCCGTTACTAGTCTTATCTTGATTCGGCGGCATCGTGGGATGAAGCGGCCCGGACCGACCTTACACGTACGCTTACGTGAGACAGGTTCCATCGACTGACATGCACTAGTTGCATAAGGTGGCTAGCGGGTGTCTGTCTCTCCCACTTTAGTCGGATCGGATTCGATGAAAAGGGTCCTTATGAAGGGTAAATAGAAATTGGCATATCACGTTGTGGTTGTGGCGTAGGTAAGAAACGTTCTTGCTAGAAACCTATAGCAGCCACGTAAAAAAGTTTTGCAACAACAATTAGAGGACGTCTAACTTGTTCTTGCAGCATATGCCGTGTGATGTGATATGGCCAAAAGGATGTGATGAATGATATATGTGATGTATGAGATTGATCATGTTCTTGTAATAGGAATCACGACTTGCATGTCGATGAGTATGACAACCGGCAGGAGCCATAGGAGTTGTCTTAATTTATTGTATGACCTGCGTGTCAATGAAAAACGCCATGTAATTACTTTACTTTATTGCTAACCGTTAGCCATAGTAGTAGAAGTAATAGTTGGCGAGGCAACTTCATGAAGACACGATGATGGAGATCATGATGATGGAGATCATGGTGTCATGCCGGTGACGATGATGATCATGGTGCCCTGAAGAAGGAGATCAAAAGGAGCAAAATGATATTGGCCATATCATGTCACTATTTGATTGCATGTGATGTTTATCATCTGTTTACATCTTATTTGCTTAGAACGACGGTAGCATAAATAAGATGATCCCTCGCTAAAATTTCAAGAAAGTGTTCCCCCTAACTGTTTACCGTTGCGAAGGTTCGTTGTTTCGAAGCACCACGTGATGATCGGGTGTGATAGATTCTAACGTTCGAATACAACGGGTGTAAGCCAGATTTACACATGCAAAAACACTTAGGTTGACTTGACGAGCCTAGCATGTACAGACATGGCCTCGGAACACGGAAGGCCGAAAGGTCGAACATGAGTCGTATAGAAGATACGATCAACATGGAGATGTTCACCGTTGATGACTAGTCCGTCTCACGTGATGATCGGACACGGCCTAGTCGATTCGGATCATGTATCACTTAGATGACTAGAGGGATGTCTATCTGAGTGGGAGTTCATTGAATAATTTGATTAGATGAACTTAATTATCATGAACTTAGTCTAAAATCTTTACAATATGTCTTGTAGATCAAATGGCCCACGCTAATGTTGCCCTCAACTTCAACGCGTTCCTAGAGAAAACCAAGCTGAAAGACGATGGTAGCAACTACACGGACTGGGTCCGTAACCTGAGGATTATCCTCATAGCTGCCAAGAAAGCATATGTCCTTGAAGCACCGCTAGGTGACGCACCTGTTTTCCCAGCAACTCAAGACGTTATGAACGCCTGGCAGTCGCGTAGTGATGATTACTCCCTGGTTCAGTGCGGCATGCTTTACAGCTTAGAACCGGGGCTCCAAAAGCGTTTGAGCAACACGGAGCATATGAGATGTTCCAAGAGCTAAAAATGGTTTTTCAAGCTCATGCCCGGGTCGAGAGATATGAAGTCTCCGACAAGTTCTACAGTTGTAAGATGGAGGAGAATAGTTCTGTCAGCGAGCATATACTCAAAATGTCTGGGTTGCACAACCGCTTGTCTCAGCTGGGAGTTAATCTCCCGGATGACGCGGTCGTTGACAGAATCCTTCAGTCGCTTCCACCTAGCTACAAGAGCTTTGTGATGAACTTCAATATGCAGGGGATGGAGAAAACCATTCCTGAGATATATTCAATGCTGAAATCAGCGGAGGTGGAGATCAAAAAGGAACATCAAGTGTTGATGGTGAATAAAACCACTAAGTTCAAGAAAGGCAAGGGTAAAAAGAACTTCAAGAAGGACGGCAAGGGAGTTGCCGCGCCCGGTAAGCAAGCTACCAGGAAGAAGCCAAAGAATGGACCCAAGCCTGAGACTGAATGCTTTTATTGTAAGGGAAACGGTCACTGGAAGCGGAACTGCCCCAAGTACTTAGCGGATAAGAAGGCCGGCAATACCAAAGGTATATGTCATATACATGTTATTGATGTGTACCTTACTAGCGCTCGTAGTAGCTCCTGGGTATTTGATAGCGGTGCGGTTGCTCATATTTGTAACTCAAAACAGGAGCTGCGGAATAAGCGGAGACTGGCGAAGGACGAGGTGACGATGCGCGTCGGGAATGGTTCCAAGGTCGATGTGATCGCCGTCGGCACGCTACCTCTACATCTACCTTCGGGATTAGTTTTAAACCTCAATAATTGTTATTTAGTACCAGCTTTGAGCATGAACATTGTATCAGGATCTCGTTTGATGCGAGATGGCTACTCATTTAAATCCGAGAATAATGGTTGTTCTATTTATATGAGAGATATGTTTTATGGTCATGCCCCGCTGGTCAATGGTTTATTCTTATTGAATCTCAAATGTGATGTTACACATATTCATAGTGTGAATGCCAAAAGATGTAAGGTTGATAATGATAGTCCCACATACTTGTGGCACTGCCGCCTTGCTCACATTGGTGTCAAACGCATGAAGAAACTCCATGCAGATGGACTTTTGGAGTCTCTTGATTATGAATCATTTGACACGTGCGAACCATGCCTCATGGGCAAAATGACCAAGACTCCGTTCTCCGGGACAATGGAGCAAGCAACCAACTTATTGGAAATCATACATACTGATGTGTGCGGTCCAATGAGCGTTGAGGCTCGCGGTGGTTATCGTTATGTTCTCACCCTCACTGATGACTTAAGTAGATATGGGTATATCTACTTAATGAAACACAAGTCTGAGACCTTCGAAAAATTCAAGGAATTTCAGAGTGAGGTAGAGAATCAACGTGACAGGAAAATAAAGTTCTTACGATCAGATCGTGGAGGGGAATATTTGAGTCACGAGTTTGGCACACACTTAAGGAAATGTGGAATTGTTTCACAACTCACGCCGCCTGGAACACCTCAGCATAATGGTGTGTCCGAACGTCGTAATCGCACTCTAATGGATATGGTGCGATCTATGATGTCTCTTACTGATCTACCGCTATCATTTTGGGGTTATGCTTTAGAGACTGCCGCATTCACTTTAAATAGGGCTCCGTCGAAATCCGTTGAGACGACACCGTATGAATTATGGTTTGGGAAGAAACCTAAGCTGTCGTTTCTGAAAGTTTGGGGATGCGATGCTTATGTCAAGAAACTTCAACCTGAAAAGCTCGAACCCAAATTGGAAAAATGTGTCTTCATAGGATACCCTAAAGAAACTATTGGGTATACCTTCTACCTTAGATCCGAAGGCAAGATCTTTGTTGCCAAGAATGGATCCTTTCTGGAGAAAGAGTTTCTCTCGAAAGAAGTAAGTGGGAGGAAAGTAGAACTTGATGAGGTACCCCCTCTTGAACCGGAGAGTAGCGCAGCTCAGGAAGATGTTTCTGTGGTGACTGCACTGACTAGAGAGGAAGTTAATGATGATGATCATGAAACTTCGGATCAAGTTGCTACTGAACTTCGTAGGTCCACGAGGACACGTTCCGCACCAGAGTGGTATGGCAACCCTGTCTTGGAAGTCATGTTGTTAGACAACGGTGAACCTTCGAACTATGAAGAAGCGATGGCGGGCCTGGATTCCAACAAATGGCTAGAAGCCATGAAATCCGAGATAGGATCCATGTATGAAAACGAAGTATGGACTTTGACAGACTTGCCCGATGATCGGCAAGCCATAGAGAACAAATGGATCTTTAAGAAGAAGACAGACGCGGATGGTAATGTGACCATCTATAAGGCTCGACTTGTCGCTAAGGGTTATCGACAAGTTCAAGGGGTTGACTACGATGAGACCTTCTCACCCGTAGCGAAGCTGAAGTCTGTCAGAATCATGTTAGCAATTGCCGCATACTATGATTATGAGATATGGCAAATGGACGTCAAAACGGCATTCCTTAATGGTTTCCTTAAGGAAGAGTTGTATATGATGCAGCCGGAAGGTTTTGTCGATCCTAATAATGCTGACAAGGTATGCAAGCTCCAGCGCTCAATCTATGGGCTGGTGCAAGCATCTCGGAGTTGGAACATTCGCTTTGATGAGATGATCAAAGCGTTTGGGTTTACACAGACTTATGGAGAAGCCTGTGTTTACAAGAAAGTGAGTGGGAGCTCTGTAGCATTTCTCATATTATATGTAGATGACATACTATTAATGGGAAATGATATAGAATTCTTGGAAAGCATAAAGGCCTACTTGAACAAGTGTTTTTCAATGAAGGACCTTGGAGAAGCTGCTTACATATTAGGCATCAAGATCTATAGAGATAGATTGAGACGCCTCATTGGTCTTTCGCAAAGCACATACCTTGACAAGATATTGAAGAAGTTCAATATGGATCAGTCCAAGAAGGGGTTCTTGCCTGTATTACAAGGTGTGAGATTGAGCACGGCTCAATGCCCGACCTCGGCAGAAGATAGAGAAAAGATGAGCGTCATCCCCTATGCCTCAGACATAGGGTCTATTATGTATGCCATGTTGTGTACCAGACCTGATGTGAACCTCGCCGTAAGTTTGGTAGGAAGGTACCAAAGTAATCCCGGCATGGAACACTGGACAGCGGTCAAGAACATCCTGAAGTACCTGAAAAGGACTAAGGATATGTTTCTTGTTTATGGAGGTGACGAAGAGCTCGTCGTAAAGCGTTACGTCGACGCTAGCTTCGACACAGATCTGGATGACTCTAAGTCACAAACCGGATACGTGTATATTTTGAATGGTGGGGCAGTCAGCTGGTGCAGTTGCAAGCAAAGCGTCGTGGCGGGATCTACATGTGAAGCGGAATACATAGCAGCCTCGGAGGTAGCACAGGAAGCAGTCTGGATGAAGGAGTTCATCACCGACCTAGGAGTTATTCCCAATGCGTCGGGCCCAATGACTCTCTTCTGTGACAACACTGGAGCTATTGCCCTTGCCAAGGAGCCCGGGTTTCACAAGAAGACCAGGCATATCAAGCGTCACTTCAACTCCATTCGTGAACATGTTCAAGATGGAGACATAGATATTTGTAAAGTGCATACGGATCTGAATGTCGCAGATCCGTTGACTAAACCTCTTCCACGAGCAAAACATGATCAACACCAGAACTCTATGGGTGTTCAATTCATCACAATGTAACTAGATTATTGACTCTAGTGCAAGTGGGAGACTGTTGGAAATATGCCCTAGAGGCAATAATAAAGTGGTTATTATTATATTTCCTTGTTCATGATAATTGTCTATTGTTCATGCTATAATTGTGTTATCCGGAAATCGTAATGCATGTGTGAATACATAGACCACAACATGTCCCTAGTGAGCCTCTAGTTGACTAGCTCGTTGATCAATGGATGGTTACGGTTTCCTAACCATGGACATTGGATGTCGTTGATAACTGGATCACATCATTAGGAGAATGATGTGATGGACAAGACCCAATCCTAAGCATAGCACTAGATCATGTAGTTCGTCTGCTAAAGCTTTTCTAATGTCAAGTATCATTTCCTTAGACCATGAGATTGTGCAACTCCTGGATACCGTAGGAATGATTTGGGTGTATCAAACGTCACAACGTAACTGGGTGACCATAAAGGTGCACTACAGGTATCTTCGAAAGTGTCTGTTGGGTTGGCACGAATCGAGACTAGGATTTGTCACTCCGTATGACGGAGAGGTATCTCTGGGCCCACTCGGTAATGCATCATCATAATGAGCTCAATGTGACTAAAGGGTTAGCCACGGGATCATGCGTTACGGAACGAGTAAAGAGACTTGCCGGTAACGAGATTGAACAAGGTATAGGGATACCGACGATCGAATCTCGGGCAAGTATCATACCGGTAGACAAAGGGAATTGTATACGGGATTGATTGAATCCTCGACATCGTGGTTCATCCGATGAGATCATTGTGGAACATGTGGGAGCCAACATGGGTATCCAGATCCCGCCGTTGGTTATTGGCCGGAGAGATGTCTCGGTCATGTCTGCATGGTTCCCGAACCCGTAGGGTCTACACACTTAAGGTTCGGTGACTCTATGGTTGTTATGGGAAATAGTATGTGAATACCGAATGTTGTTCGGAGTCCCAGATGAGATCCCAGACGTCACGAGGAGTTCCGGAATGGTCCGGAGGTAAAGATTTATATATGGGAAGTTGTTATTGGGGTTCCGGAAAAAGTTTGGTTTTTTCGGTATTGTACCGGGAAGCTTTCGAAAGGTTCCGGAGGATTTCGGAGGGGTCCGGAAGTCCGGAAAGTGTTCCACCACGTCCAATACAACAGCATGGGCTGTAAGGGGGCGCCCTAGCCTTAATGGGCTAGAGGAACCAGCCCCCCTAAGGCCCATGCGCATGGGAGAGGGGAAACCCTAAAGGGGGAGGGCCTCCACTTGACTTGGGAGGCACTCCTCCCCCCCTTGGCTGCCGCCCCCAACCCTAGATGGGATCTAGGGGGCCGGCCCCCTCTCCCCCCCCCCCCGCCTATAAATAGTGGAGGGGTGGGAGGGTGGCCACAAGCTCTCCCCCCCCCCCGCCTATAAATAGTGGACGGGTGGGAGGGAGGCCACAAGCTCTCCCCTGGCGCAGCCCTCCCCCTCTCCAATACCTCCTCCTCCTTCGTTTGTGCTTGGCGAAGCCCTGCCAGAGAACTGCAAGTTCCACCACCACGCCGTCGTGCTGCTGGAGCTGTCTTCCCCAACCTCTCCCTCCTCCTTGCTGGATCAAGGCGCGGGAGACGTCACCGGGCTGCGCGTGTGTTGAACACGGAGGCACCGTTGTTCGGTGCTTAGATCGGAATCGACCGCGATCTGAATTGCTGCGTGTACGACTCCTCCAACCGCGTTCTTGCAACGCTTCCGCATCGCGATCTTCAAGGGTATGAAGATGCACTCCTCTCTCTCTCGTTGCTAGTCTCTCCATAGATTGATCTTGCTGATGCGTAGGAAAAAAATTTCATTTACTACTACGTTCCCCAACATCACCTCCCTCACCCTGGCCCTCAGCTCGAGCAGGCATCGGTCCATACTGTCCTCGTGCCTCACCACCAGCGAACAGAGGAAGCCATCGTACACGTGCCCCGCACCCTGAAACCCGAACATCATTAAAATTCAGATTCAGAATTGGCCACATACCGAATCAAGTGTATCTGAATGCTGATCATCTCTCGGGGTCGGGGTGTTTGGTCGACTGCTTACCCGTGTGCTGGGGTGCTAGAGGTAGAGGACGAGCAGCAGCTTCGCCTCTCCGTACATGGGCAGCCATGACACCGTCAAGTCCATGAACCTCTCGACGATCGTCAGCGTCGCCACCAGAACCCTGCAGCATTACCAACAGAGGTTCAGAAACTTCAGATTCTTCAGAAGAATGACACGGAAAAACAATGCGGTACATGTCGGTGCCAATGTGCTACAAATTTTTCCCGAGATTCTTATTTAAGCCGTAATGCACAACTGAACTACACACTGAAGCAGCACATAGCTACTTCCAACCGGTCAAGTACCAAACGTACGGCACCTTCGCGTTCAGCACACATTCAGCTCAATGACGTCCTCGCCTTCTTGATCCAGCAAGACGGGTGAAGTAGTAGATGAGTTCCGGTAGCACGACGGCGTGGTGATGGTGATGGTGAACTTGTTCCCGTTGGGCTTCGCCATGCACTGCGGAGAAACTGGACGGAGGACCAAATCACATAAATCATATAATACTATATCATCAACGAATGTTAAGCGTGCGGACCCTATGGGTTCGATAATGATGTAGACATGACCGAGACGCCTCTCCGCTCAATAACCAATAGTGGAACCTGGATGCCCATACTGGTTCCTACATATTCTACGAAAATCTTTATCGGTCAAACCTTATGACAGCATACGTAATTCCCTTTGTCTGTCGGTATGTTACTTGCCTGAGATTCAATCATCGGTATCTTCATACCTAGTTCAACCTCATTACTGGAAGTCTCTTTACTCGTTCCATAATACATCATCTCGTAACTAACTCGTCAGTCACTTTGCTTGCAAACTTCTTGTGATGTGTATTACCGAGAGGGCCCAGAGATACCTCTCCGATACTCGGAGTGACAAATCCTAATCTCGATCCATGCCAACTCAACAGACATCTTCGGAGATACCTGTAGAGCATCTTTATGATCACCCAGTTACACTGTGATGTTTGATAGCACACAAGGTATTCCTCCGGTATCCGGGAGTTGCATGATCTCATAGTCAAAGGAATATGTATTTGACATTAAGAAAGCAATAGCAATAAACTGAACGATCATATGCTAAGCTAACGGATGGGTCTTGTCCATCACATCATTCTCATAATGATGTGATCCCGTTATCAAGTGACAACACATGTCTATGGTTAGGAAACCTTAACCATCTTGGATCAACGAGCTAGTCCAGTAGAGGATCACTAGGGACACAGTATTTTGTTTATGTATCCACAAATGTATTTAAGTTTCTGATCAATACAATTCTAGCATGAATAATAAACCTTTATCATGAATAAGGAAATATAATAACAACAACTTTATTATTGCCTCTAGGGCATATTTCCATCAGTCTCCCACTTGCACTAGAGTCAATAATCTAGATTACATTGTAATGAATCTAACACCCATGGAGTCTTGGTGATGATCATGTTGTGCTAGCGGAAGAGGCTTAGTCAACGGGTCTGCTACATTCAAATCCGTATGTATTTTGCAAATTTCTATGTCTCCATCCTTAACCTTTTCACGAATGGAGTTGAAGCGTCTCTTGATGTGTTTGGTTCTCTTGTGAAACTTGTATTCCTTTGTTAAGGCAATTGCTCTAGTGTTGTCACAAAAGATTTTCATTGGACCCGATGCACTGGGTATTACACTTAGATCGGATATGAACTCCTTCATCCAGACTCCTTCATGCGCTGCTCCCGAAGCAGCTATGTACTCCGCTTCACACATAGATCCCACCACGACACTCTGCTTGGAAGAGCACAAACTGACAGCTCCACCATTCAATACAATTACGTATCCGGTTTGTGACTTAGAGTCGTCCAGATCAGTGTCGAAGCTAGCATTGACGTAACCATTTACGACGAGCTCTTCGTTACCTCCATCAACGAGAAACATATCCTTGGTCCTTTTCAGGTAATTTAGGATGTTCTTGACCACTGTCCAGCGATCCACTCCTGGATTAATTTGGTACCTCCCTGCCAAACTTATGGCAAGGCACACATCAGGTCTGGTACATAGCATAGCATACATGATAGAACCTATGGCTGAGGCATAGGGTATGACTTTCATTTTCTCTCTATCTTCTGCCATGGTCAGGCTTTAAGTCTAACTCAATTTCACACATTGTAACACAGGCAAGAACCCTTTCTTTGACTGATCCATTTTGAACTTCTTTAAAACTTTGTCAAGGTATGTGCTTTGTGAAAGTCCTATTAAGCGTCTCGATCTATCCCTATAGATCTTGATGCCCAATATATAAGCAGCTTCACCGAGGTCTTTCATTGAAAAATTCTTATTCAAGTATCCTTTTATGCTATCCAGAAATTCTATATCATTTCCAATCAACAATATGTCATCCACAAATAATATCAGAAATGCTACAGAGCTCTCACTCACTTTCTTGTAAATACAGGCTTCACCGTAAGTCTGTATAAAACCATTTGCTTTTATCACATCATCAAATCATATATTCCAACTCCGAGATGCTTGCACCAGTCCATAGATGGATCGCTAGAGCTTGCACACTTTGGTAGGACCTTTAGGATCGACAAAACCTTCTGGTTGCATCATACACAACTATTCTTTAAGAAATCCATTAAGGAATGAAGTTTTGATGTCCATTTGCTAGATTTCATAATTATAAAATGCGGCAATTGCTAACATGATTCGGACAGACTTAAGCATCACTACGGGTGAGAAAGTCTCATCGTAGTCAACCCCTTGAACTTGTCGAAAACCTTTTGCGACAAGTCGAGCTTTGTATATAGTGACATTACCATCAGCATCTGTCTTCTTCTTGAAGATCCATTTATTCTCAATGGCTTGCCAATCATTGGGCAAGTCCACCAAAGTCCATAATTTGTTCTCATACATGGATCCTATCTCAGATTTCATGGCCTCAAGCCATTTATCAGAATCTGGGCTCATCATAGCTTCTTCATAGTTTGTAGGTTCGCCATGGTCTAATAACATGACTTCCACGACAGGATTACCGTACCACTCTGGTGCGAAACATGCTCTAGGCAACCTATGAGGTCCAGTAGTAACTTGATCCGAAGTTTCATGATCATCATCATCTTCCTCTCTAGTTGGTGTAGGCATCACAGGAACAGTTTTCTCTGATGTGCTACTGTCCAATTCGAGAGAAGGTACAATTACCTCATCAAGTTCTACTTTCCTCCCATTCACTTCTTTCGGGAGAAACTCCTTCTCTAGAAAGGACCCATTCTTGGCAACAAAGATCTTGCCTTCGGATATGTGGTAGAAGGTGTACCCAATAGTTTCCTTAGGGTATCCTATGAAGACGCACTTCTCCGATTTGGGTTCGAGCTTATCAGGCTGAAGCCTTTTGACATAAGTGTCGCATCCCCAAACTTTAAGAAACGACAGCTTAGGTTTCTTGCCAAACCATAGTTCATACGGTGTTGTCTTAACGGATTTAGACGGTGCCCTATTTAACGTGAATGTGGCTGTCTCTAATACATAACCCTAAAACGATAATGGTAAAGCGGTAAGTGACATCATAGAACGCACCATATCTAATAAAGTATGGTTACGATGTTCGGACACACCATTACACTGTGGTCTTCCAGGTGGCGTGAGTTGTGAAACAATTTCACATTGTTTTAAATGAAGGCCAAACTCGTAACTCAAATATTCGCCTCCGCGATCAGATCGTAGAAACTTTATTTTCTTGTTACGATGATTCTGCACTTCACTCTGAATTTCTTTGAACTTTTCAAATGTTTCAGACTTGTGTTTCATCAAGTATATATATATCCATACCTACTCAAATCATCTGTCAAGGTCAGAAAATAACGATACCCGCCGCGTGATTCAACACTCATTGGATCGCATACATCGGTATGTATTATTTCCAATAAGTCATTAGCTCACTCCATTGTTCCGGAGAACGGAGTTTTAGTCATCTTGCCCATGAGGCACGGTTCGCAAGTATCAAATGATTCATAATCAAGTGATTCCAAAAGTCATCTTCATGGAGTTTCTTCATGCGCTTTACACCAATATGACCTAAACGACAGTGCCACAAGTATGTTGCCCTATCATTATCAACTTTGCATCTTTTGGCATTAATATTATGAATATGTGTATCACTATGATCGAGATTCAACAAGAATAGACTATTCATCAAGGGTGCATGACCATAAAAGATATTACTCATATAAATAGAACAACCATTATTCTTCGATTTAAATGAATAACCGTCTCGCAATAAACAAGATCCAGATATAATGTTCATGCTCAACGCTGGCACCAAATAACAATTATTGAGGTCTAAAACTAATCCTGAAGGTAGATGTAGAGGTAGCGTGCCGACGGCGATCACATCGACCTTGGAACCATTCCCGACGCACATCGTCACCTCGTCCTTAGCCAATCTTCGTTTATTCCGTAGCTCCTGTTTCGAGTTACAAATATGAGCAACCGAACCAGTATCAAATACCCAGGCGCTACTACAAGCATTAGTAAGGTACACATCAATAACATGTATATCAAATATAGCTTTGTTCACTTTGCCATCCTTCTTATCCGCCAAGTATTTGGGGCAGTTCCGCTTCCAGTGACCATTCCCTTTGCAGTAGAAGCACTCATTTCAGGCTTGGGTCCAGCTTTGGGCTTCTTCATGGGAGCGGCAACTTGCTTGCCATTCTTCTTGAAGTTCCCTTTCTTTCCCTTGCCCTTTTTCTTGAAACTAGTGATCTTGTTAACCATCAACACTTGATGCTCCTTCTTGATTTCCACCTCTGCGGCCTTAAGCATTGCGAAGAGCTTGGGAATTGTTTTCGTCATCCCTTGCATATTATAGTTTATCATGAAGCCTTTGTAGCTTGGTGGTAGTGACTGAAGAACTCTGTCAATAACACTCTCAACTGGAAGATCAATTCCCAGCTGAGTCAAGTGGTTATGATACCCAGACATTTTGAGTATGTGTTCACTGACAGAACTATTCTCCTCCATCTTGCAGCTATAGAACTTGTTGGAGACTTCATATCTCTCAACCCGGGCATTAGCTTGAAATATCAACTTCGGCTCTTGGAACATCTCATATGCTCCATGATGTTCAAAATGTCTTTGAAGTCCCGGTTCTAGAATGTAAAGCATGGCACACTGAACTATTGAGTAGTCACCAGATCGAGACTACCAGACGTTCATAACATCTGCAGTAGCTCCTGCAGCAGGTCTGTCACCTAGCGGTGCATCAAGGACATAATTCTTCTGTGTAGCAATGAGGATAATCCTCAAGTTACGGACCCAGTCCATGTAGTTGCTACCATCATCTTTCAATCAAACTGATAATCAAGCATGATAATGGTATTGATGAAACTAGAATCAATGAGAGATGCGAGGAACTAGCTAGTACTATTTACTTTGGGGTGTGTAAATCGCAGCTCCTTCTTCAGACCCGGAACCATTCTGGTGAACTTCTTCCAAACCCTGCCTGGCAAAGAAAATGATTACTTGATATCAGGAAATGAATGGAAGTTGCCGATATGGTGCGATAATGATTGAACTTACTTCTGGAGCATTTTACTCATGTCTGACCACTCGTTAGGATCTTCACGTCTACTCCCATGTCAAGCTTAATGGATAGCAGAATAAAGTGGAACCTGCGCACGCATAACTCATCAATTACAGAACTTAACCTCGAGTAAGGGAAACCGAATATGCACAAGACAGTAACACTCACTTGAAGTTATAAGGAAAGAGTATTTTCCTTTTGCTTTGATGTCGAAGGAACGCGTTTAGCAAGATTTCCTCAGTATCTTCAACTCTATTTTGTACCGACCATTCATTTACGGTATTTGGGCTAATGAACCCAATGTCATAGATTTGTCCTTTTTTGCATTCGACGATCTTCAATCTGCATAATATAGTGAGGATAACTATATATACATGCAATGAACGAGCTGAGCTAGAGACTTAATTACAGAACTAATATTTACAGACAGTAGCAAGTCATGAGAGTCTTGTCGAGGGCATCTTGATTGAATAACTGGAATAATTCCACAAATTGAATGTACATCAGGTCGACTCCAATGAAGTCGTGCTCATATTTAATTCCCAGCAACATACTGTCGGTCCCATCCTTGCAGGTTTCCAAGTACCAGTCATACAATCTTCGCATCATCGTTGGTAGATGCGGGAGCTGATCAGGTTTGACGAGAGGCTTCCCGTGCTCGTATCTATAGGGCGCTACTACCTCAGCTATTTCAAACTATACATCATCGCCCACGTAATCACCAAGAGTGGTACCGGGCACTAGCCCCGGATGATTAGCGATATCGCTAGACACCTTGAGCGGGGGCACGATTGCTTCTCATGTTCGCCAAGCTGGGGAATTTTTTCCCACTTTGTCTTGCAGCACTGGTAGTACTTCCCAACCGTCGCGCTTCATCATATTCTTTTCAATACAGCGGTCATAGTGTGCTTGCGACGGAGGCGGTGGTGGTCGCTTAAGGGCATCCAGAGTGCGCTTCGCGTTCACTGGATCTATTACTTCCTTCGGAGGTGGAGGTTTCCGTGCAAAATGGGCCTGCACTTTGGCAGCACTAATGTCCTTGTTTTCCTCATCAGTCCTCTCATATGGTAACTTTGGAGGAGCCCTGAGGCTTGGACCAGCTCTGAATTTCTTGCCTGTTGTACTACAACCAGCCGGAGCGGCGACGGCTCTCTTCCGCCGTTGCTGTGGCGTCGGAGCCCGCTGAGGCGGCGGAGACGGCTGACGCGCCGGAGACAGCTGAGGCGGTGGAGACGGCTGACGCACCGGAGACAGCTGAGGCGGAGGAGGATTCTGCTAAGGGGCCTCCTCCGTTAGAGTCCGCTGAGGCGGCGGAGACGGCTGACGTGCCGGAGACGACTCAAGCAGCGGAGATAGCAGAGCTGGACTGTGAGGAGTCTGCTAAGGATCTGGCTGAATCTGCTGAGGCGGCGTCTAGTTTGGAAGCTTGATGTTCTCCTTTCTCCATAGACAGGTACTCCTTAAGGCATTTTTCAGAAAATCTCCCCTTCACCTGTAGGGTACTCAAGCTCCAGCCCCTCAAATTCGTCCATTATTTCATCCACCCCGACATGAGCAAAGCCATGTGGAATCGGACGGCAATGGAAAGTTCCCTCAGCTCGAGGAGGTAACATAGATCCGACCGCCACCTTCAAGGTTAGGTTATGGCATTACTCCATTAGAGCAACTCCACTCGTTCGGCCCCCCAGCACAGCGGCCGACGCTATTTCGGACCTTCGCCCAGCGCTTTTTAGGCCCTGGGGGCGATCTAGGTCCCAGCCACGCCCCCAGGTGCCACCCCCAAGGCGTCGTAAATTCAAACTTGTCCATTCCCACTACCCAAAAAACGCCACAAGTCTGGCGATCAGCACCACAAAGTCCCGGTGACACAGTTCGGCGATCAATAAAAAGTTCGGCGTCAAAAGAAAGGACGCATAGGCAATGCATCAAATGGTGACGTCGGCCTCCGGCATCGGACTGGTGGGAGGCGGCGGCGACGGCCGAGCCGGTCGTGATGATGTCGGCCATGTCGGCCTCCATCGCGTCGGGGTCACCGAGATGCGACGAGGAGGCTTGTGAGAAGAGCAGCGCGCCACGACGTAGAGGTGGCATCGGGGAGGATGCGTAGGCCGGCGGCGAGTAGGTGTATGGGGGGTACTGGACGCCAGCGAACGCGGGTGGGGGCGTGCGCTGGGCCGTGTGGCCATGTGGAAAGGTGATGTTGGGGTTGAACCCACCGTGCGCATCGCCGTCGGCGTAGCCAGGCGAGGGCGTGCAACCCCAGGGGTGTGGCGACGCCGAGAAGCCGGCCGGAGACCCGACGCTCTGCTGGCTACAGGAAGCGTACGAGCCGTGGCCGCCGGGTGGATTCATCATCCCCGCGCTAGACGCCTCTACTTGTTCCGCCGTGTGATCTGCCTGCTCCGCCACGGCCGCAGCCGCCAGCGCCGCCCTGTCCCGGGCCTTCTCTGCGTTGGCCCTGTGTAACACCCCTGTGTAATAGCCACTATGGTTACCTGCTAATAATGCCAAGTCATCTCATTTGCAGTGCCTAGTCATAGTGGTTAATCTCAACAATTCAAATACTTCTCTGAAAATCAACTCGAATTCAAAAGTGCAAAATAAATTTCCTCAAACACTATTGGAAAAATGTTCACTAAATAGCAAATATTCCAGAAGCACTTATAAAAATATAAACAATGATACTTGGATTAGTTAAATGACTCCAACAACATGAAACAACACCAAAACATCACTAATTAAATCATTCATAATCATATCAAATTCAAATAAAATCCTACTTTACCCAAATCAGTTTTTGGTGAAGGTTAATATTGCATTGTAATATTTGGGCCAAGTTCCACATTTTACAAAATAGCAAAAGTGGCCTAAACAATTACCTAACAGAAATAAATAAAGAAAAAGAAAAACAGAAAAATAAAACAAGGCACTATGCAATGGGCCTAAGTGCACAGTGTCCCGACCACGGCCCATCCGGCCCAAACCCCTCTCTCTCCTTCGTCATGTCGGCCGCGCCTTGGCCGAGCGCGCGCGCGCCGGCGAGGCGTCGACACGCCGACGCCACCGACAGCCACAGATGCCCGCGAGGATAAGGACGCGCCCCTTCCATCTCCCCTGGCTCCCCTTCGTCACTCTTCCCCTCTCCTTCCCCCTTATGCACGCGCTCGCCTCTTCCCCTCTCTGGCCGAGCACCATCGCCGCCGCATGTCCGTCGTTCCCGTGGCCACAGCCACCGCCTCGTCGCCTCCCCGTGCCTGTCAGCTCCGCCGTCGAATGCTGCGTCGGACAGTGCCACCGGGCGGAGCTGGGAGCCTCTGCATCGAGCTCACGCCCTTGTCTTCCTCCTCGGATCACCGGACGCAGCTGCCGTCGATTCACCGATTCTGCTGCTACTAATCCGTCGACGGCCTACTTGCGTGCCGCACGGTGAGTATCACCGTTCCCTGCTCCTCCCCGTTGTTCCCCGCGCATGCCGAAGCTAGCTCGTCGTCCGACCTGAGCTCTGGCCGCCACGGGTCACCTCGCCACCGTGGCCATAGCCCCTGTCGTGCTCGCCTGAGCACGGCATCGAGCTCCTGGTGCTCCCAGGAGCCCAACGGGCTCGAGCACTTGCCTCCCCGTGCCTTCTAGCTCCATCTCCATCGTTGTCCGAGCTCCGGCGACCGCTCCACCACTCGTCGCCGTCGTTAGAGTCCGTTTTTGGTCGAACCACCACCGTCAATAGATGCGCGGGCGAGAGGCCGAACGAACGCAAGTGCTTGCGAGCGATTTGGCGCATCGTAACGGTTTTTCGAGCTACTCCGGCGAACTTCCGCCACTGGAGAGGTCACCGGCGCGTCTCTGGCCGCCGTGCTGACCTGGCTTCAGTGGGCCCCGTCCCTGGGTCGCTGACCAGTGGGTCCGGGGGCCCCCGTTGACTGAGTTGACTCAGTCAACTTTGCTGACTAGGCACTCTATGCCTATGACATGTGGGCCCTGCTGCTATTTAGTTTAATTAAAACATTTTATAAATTAAAAATAATTAGTTTAGACTAATGTCTCACTGACAGATGGGGCCCACCCCCTAATTAACCCTGATAGTTAGTTTAACTCCCTGTTAAACTAACAGAGACTGACATGTGGGCCCCACTGGGCCCACATGTCATATTTGACCCTGGTCAGCTCTGTTGACTTGCTGACATCATCCACACCTCATGCTGATGTCATATATCATTTTTTGATAATAAAAATATTTCCAGGAAATCATTTAAACTTTGAAAATTAATAACTTTTAAACCGTAGCTCAGATCGAAAAACTTAAAACATGAAAGTTGATCAGAACGACGAGACGAATCTGATCGTGTCGTCTATTTCGATGCCGGAACCCCTACGTAGGTGAAACCGCAACTTCGAGGCCGATTCCGGTAGATGAATAGTGCATAATCACCGGTAAATAAATCCCTCCTTAATCCTATAATAACTAAAATGACCTAGATGCATCTTTAGGCAACCCTGCACTGCATCTTAGCATAGCATGCCCTATATTGCATCGTTTGCTATGCATTTATCTGTTTCCTCCCCCACTTCTCTCTCGGTAGACCCCGACGTCGATGTAGCTCCCGAGGCGGACGCTGCTCAGGAGCCCGACAACACAGTTGACAACCTTGCCCTTGCCACCAAGCTTCCAGGAAAGCCCCCCCCCCTTTTGAGCATTCCAATATCGCCCATTCTCTTCTCTCTTATGCTTGCATTAGAATCTGCTGTTGTTACTGTATCCTATATCTGCTGCATAGCCTGTTTGTTGTAACCTGCTTTGTTACCTACCTGCTTATCCTAAACTATTTAGAAAATGTTGGGTAGAGACCATCAGAGACCCCACTTATCCCGACTGCCCCGCTGGATGATCAGAAGACCCGAGCAACGGGATCGAAGACCAGGCCCCGGCACCGCACGACACTTCCCCTCAATTGCTTGACACTACTGGGTTACTATCGAGTGCCGAGGGTGATACCTCGCCAGCACTTTTGATGATAACCTTGTAGGTTAGTTAATCGGTCATGGTCAGCGAGGGTAATTCCTCCTACACCACCCCCGAAACCGACACTGTCGTGCAACTCCTCAAGAGTGGACCTCGAGGGTGATTCCTCTTATGTTCACCTTGACGGTTATGTCAGGTGGGGATCCAACGAGGGTGATGCCTCAGATTCCTTCTTGATGTGGTAGCCACACGGTTGACTTTACATTACTGATGATACTGTTCATACTGGATAAAGACAGGTCGGCCCTGAGGGGTACCCGGGCGAGCTTATTAGCAAGTGATGTGGAGTCGGGTGGACCTGGATGGTGCCTGATGGTTGAACACGAGGCGTGGCCGGGCATTCCTCGCCCTTGCCGCAAGTCCTCGAGACGGGGCGACGAGGTCACATCTTTTGTGAGTCTCTGCTCGTTACCGCGCGCTCCTAATCCACTAACGGTTTGGATATTTGATCCGAGGGGCCTCTGGCCTGATAGCACTAACCATCACGTGGGCATAGTATGGGCGTTCTGCGTCGTATACTTCAGCCGAAGCTTAATGGACGTCAGCGACTGAGCGGCGCACGCCGAGTTGGACTGGTTACGCAACTGCGCTTGTATTAAGGGGTTGCTAGGTCTGCTCTCGGCCGCCCTCGCAACGTGCAGGAGTTCCCGGGATGATGGCCCAAGACCCCTGGGGGCATAGGTTTAGTCCGACGTGCTGACCTCTCTGTTAAATATTTGGTCGGGTTGCGGCGTATCGTTTGGCCGAGGCCGGGCATGACCAAGAAAAGTGTGTCCGGCCGGAGTTAAGCGAGCGTGGTGGGTAACTTGGTGCACCCCTGCAGGGAAGATCTAATCTATCGATAGCCTGTCCTACAGTAATGGACACTCGGAGTTGTATCCCGATCGGTACAACTAGAACTGATGACTTGAGATTAAATGGATAGTATGGCTCTGGGATTGCTTTCTCGCAGGGAGTCAAGGAAGAATCTCTGGGCGAGGTTGATGATATTACTACTGCTTTTCATTATGTTAATCTGCACTCTTCTAATGCTGCAAGACCGATGAAGATGCTTGAAGATGCTAGTCTTCGATAGGACTAGGCTTTCCCCCTCTATTCTGGCATTTCTGCAGCCCAGTCCACATAAACAGCCCTTCTTTGAAAATGTTGCATATGTAGTGTAGATCCTTGCTTCCTGAGTACTTCGAATGAGTACTCATGTTTGCTTTACTTTCTTTTTTTTCCCCATATCCATATGTCGCCACCAGATGACGGAGCCCCTGAGATAGCTGCCCCCGTCGACGACTACGGCTACTACTACTACCCTCCTGGCGAGTACTACTACGAGGAGCCGACTGACAACCAGGAGTAGGATTCGGAGGATCCTAGGCAGGAGGCCTACGCCTTTCGATCGTAGTATTTTATTTTGCCCCGCCTTCCTAAAGGCTTATCTTCATTTCTGTAATATATCTGTACCCAGATATCTGATGCTTCCGCTGACACTTGTATACCATCGAGCTATGTATTCGAGCCCTCGAGGCCCTAGCTTGTAATATAAAGCTTATATGACTTTATTTATGTTTTAGAGTTGTGTTGTGATATCTTCAAGTGAGTCCTTAGGCTTAATCATGTGCATTTGCGTGTATGGTTAGTGCATGATTAAGCCGGGGTCGTCACACCCTGTTCCACCGGTCGGCAGTGATAGCCTCCCAGCACTGAACTTCCGCCTTCCAGTCGGCGTTAGACATGCCCGGGGGCTTGGACGGCGGCGCCCTCTGGGTGGCGTTGGCATCGGTAGCGGCGCGAGGGGCCATGTACATCTTCGGTGGCATGGCGGCCGGATGGAGGGGAGAGGGAGGAGAATGGCGGGATAAAGGGGGAATGGAGGGAAACGGAGGTGGAAAAGCAAGGGGGATCGGCGGGAAAAGGGCCTTCTCTCACCGACAGAGCGGACCCACGCACCTTTTCGCTTCGGCCAGCGCCCCCAGGCGACCCCCGGGGGCTTGGGTTTGGCTCGGGTTCGCCGGCCGTTATTTCGGCCCAAACCGGCGATAAACGAGATCCTGGGGGCGCGACTGGGCCGATTTTCGGGCGCCGGCGCTAGAAAATTGCCTTGGGGGGCCTGTTGGGGGCGCGGCTGGAGTTGCTCTTAGCACACAATGTTCATTCTCCGTGATACTATCCACGGGGTAGCGAGGAGCCGTGATATCAGGATGAATGAGCTCCGTGGAAGCCACGCTACTTCTCCGCTGAGATGGTGGGGTAGCTTCGGGGGCAGTGTCGAATGAAGGATCTTTGTGCCGCTGAGATGGTTGGCCGGTAGCTCACTGGCTCTCAAGTTCCTCTAGTTTCGCTAATCTTGAATTCATCTTCTGCATTTTGCTTGCTTTCTCTTTCTTCTTTCTCTCTCGGCTTCTATAACCACCGCTGTCGGGAAACCCATGCACCCACGGAACGGAGCCTGATGTGCCTCGTGTTCGTCCAGGGTGTTCAGGATTCCCAAGGGCATGTGTCAGCTCGTCCTTCTCTCTGTCGGGATGGAACATCCCTTCCTGTGCTGCCTTGATTGCTTCCTCAAGCTTCTTGATGGATATTGCAAGTTGAACTTTTGTCCAAACACACTTCCCTGATTCTGGGTCCAAAGTTCCCCCAACCCCAAAGAACCAAGTCCTTGACCGATCTGGCCAGTGCAATGTCGCTGGTTGGACCCCTTTAGCAAGCAGGTCTTGCTCAGCTTTGTCCCACGTAGGCCGGGCTTTGCTGTAGCCACCTGACCCCGTAACATGGTGATACTTCTTCTTTGCATCATTTTTCTTATTTATCTCTGACCTTTGCTTGGCCTTCTCCGATTTCTTGTAGGCCAAAAATGCGGGCCAGTGATCTTTTATCTTCGCATATTGACCGGTGAATTCTAGAGTCTTGTCTTTGTCGACAAACTTTTTGTTCAAATCTTTCTTCCAGTTCTTGAATAGTTCTGCCATCTTCTTAAGAGCAAACGCCTTGACCTCATTCGGATCTGCCTCTGGCGGTAGGCTGAAATTTGTCATCAGCAAGCTCCAAAGATCATCTTTCTGTCTATCCTGGACATAAGAAACTTCAGGGTCCTTCTCCTTATTCCATTCTTGGATGCTGATTGGGACGCTGTCCCTAACAATAACTCTGCACTGATGTATAAATGTGTCCTTGCTCCGCTTGGGAGCAATCGGTTGGCCATCTCGAGCGACTACTTTGATCGTGAACCTTTCATCCTGGCCCAACCTTTTCTTCGGGCCTCGTCTCCTTACGGAAGTTTGGCTTGATCCTGAGGGCTAAAAGAAGAAAGAAGTGTTAATATATGTACATACAAAACAATTAATGCATCAAGCCAGCCGAGGCTTAATTAATATATATATATATATATATATATATATATATATATATATATATATATATATATATATATATACCTCGCCGGACATTGCAACAGTTAAGGCTCCCTCCTCCGTTCGGTCACCGGAGCCGTCATGATCTCCTTCCTCCTCCATTCGGTCACCGGAGCCGTCATGATCTCCTTCCTCCTCCATTGGATCACCGGAGCCGTCATCCTCTCTTTCCTAACCATCGGTGTCGTTGAGAAATGACAAGGTGATATCACCTCCATCGCGGATTATATCCCCCAACAACTCTTCTTTTTCTAAGTCTCGGTCCATAGTTTCTGCAAATATTACAACATGGCAATGTACAAACTTGAGAGAAGGATTAGTGGCAAACATGGACTTAATCACAACAAGGAATCATATGCATATGAGCAATGGATTAGTGGCAAACATCATGCAAAGTTCGCAAGTTTTGTAACAGTTTGTTTTAGACGACCGTCGAGGACTCCTCCCCCCTCATGTCTGAGTTGTCGGGGATATGTTGAATTCCCGAGAGAGTTAGGGGTGTTCTAACACGGCACTACATGATATAGGTGAAGGGGGATAACATCCAGGAATGTTTTCCTGAAGTCTGCATTTTCGGACAGATGAACCAGAGGGGGACGGTTCCAGGTTCGCTATGCTAGCTGCTTGTGACAGTTAGTTTCACACGAGAATCACTGTCACCTCAATCATGATCATTGCAATAAGTAGTGGACAAAACAAAACAAGCATCCCCAAGCTTGGGGTTTTGCATGTCATTAACACAGTTAACAATAATAGAATTTTTAATAACATCATTGCAATCATGCTTTTCATTCAAGGAGCTATCATGAATCACTTTATAAATTTCTTCGTTTAACACTTCATCACAATTTTCAGAATCATAGATCTCAAGCAAAATTTCATAAAGATAATCTAGTGAACTTAATTCACTAGCAATTGGTTCATTATAATTGGATCTTTTGAAAAGATTAGCAAGTGGATGAGGATCCATATCAATAGATTATTAGCAAGCAAAGATGCAAGCAAATAGAAGGCACATGGTAACACAAGTAGAGAGAGCAAACAAGAGATCTGAAGAGAAAAAGGCGACCGAATAAGACGGCAAATTTTTGTGAAGTGGGGGAGATGAAAATGAGAGGCAAATGGCAAATAATGTAAATTGCAAGGAGATAAGATTTGTGATTAGGAACCTGATAGATGTTGATGATGTCTCCCCGGCAACGGCGCCAGAAATTCCTTTTGATGTTGGCTTGAACTACATCGGTATTTCCCCAAAGAGGAAGGGATGATGCAGCACAGCAACGGTAGGTATTTCCCTCAGTGATGAGACCAAGGTTATCGAACCAGTAGGAGAATCAAGCAACACTACGTAAACAACACCTGCACACAAAGAACAAAAAATATTTGCAACCCGACGTGTTAAAGGGGTTGTCAATCCCTTTCGAGTAACGGCGCCCGAAATTGGCAAACGAACGTGAGATAAATTGTAGTAGATTGGATAAATAGATCGCGAATAAAATAAGGTGAAGCAAAATATTTTTGGGTTTTTAGAAATATAGATCTGAAAATAGAAGTGGCAAATAAATAAAAAGGCAAATAGCTAAATATATCTGAAAATATATGATGAGAAAATAGACCCAGGGGCCGTAGATTTCACTAGTGGCTTCTCTCGAGAAAAATAGCATACCGTGGGTAAACAAATTACTGTTGGGCAATTGATAGAACTTCAAATAATTATGATGATATCCAGGCAATGATCATTATATAGGCATCACGTCCAAGATTAGTAGATCGACTCCTACCTGCATCTACTACTATTACTCCACACATCGACCGCTATCCAGCATGCATCTAGTGTATTAAGTTCATGGAGAAATGGAGTAATGCAATAAGAATGATGACATGATGTAGACAAGATCTATTTATGTAGAAATAGACCCCATCTTGTTATCCTTAATAGCAACGATACATACGTGTCGGTTCCCCTTCTGTCACTGGGATCAAGCACCGTAAGATCGAACCCATCACAAAGCACCTCTTCCCATGGCAAGAAAAATCGATCTAGTTGGCCTAACTAAACCAAAGATTCGAAGAAGAAATACAAGGCTATAAGTAATCATGCATATAAGAGATCAAAAGACTCAAATAACTTTCATGGATAAAAACATAGATCTCATCATAAACTCAAAGTTCATCGGATCCCAACAAACACACCGCAAAAAGAGTTACATCAAATAGATCCCCAAGAGACCATTGTATTGAGTATCAAAAGAGAGGGAGGAAGCCATCTAGCTACTGCCTACGAACCCATAGGTCTACAATGAACTACTCACGCATCATCGGAGAGGCACCAATGAGGATGATGAACCCCTCCGTGAAGGTGTCTTGATTGGATCTGTGGTTTCTGGAACTTGCGGCGGCTGGAATTGATTTTCGTTGACTCCCCTAGGATTTTTGGAATATTGGGGTATATATAGAGCAAAGAGGCAGTGCGGGAGGTGGCCGAGGTGGGCACAACCCACCTGGTCGCGCCTGGGCCCCCAATCGCGCCCTGGTGGGTTGTGCTCCCCTCGGAGCCCCCCTCAGGTACTTTCTTGGCCCAACTTGTGTCTTCTGGTGCAGAAAAAATCACCAAAAAGTTTCGCTGCATTTGGACTCCGTTTGGTATTGATTTCCTGCGAAGTAAAAAACAAGCAAAAAACAGCAACTGGCACTGGGCACTATGTCAATAGGTTAGTCCCAAAAAATGATATAAAGTTGCTATAAAATGATTGTAAAACATCCAAGAATGATAATATAACAGCATGGAACAATAAAAATTATAGATACGTTGGAGACGTATCACGTCGCATCCCCAAACTTTAAGAAATGACAGCTTAGGTTTCTTGCCAAACCATAGTTCATACGGTGTCGTCTCAACGGATTTAGACGGTGCCCTATATAACCTGAATGTGACTGTCTCTAATGCATAACCCCAAAATGATAAAGGCAAATCAGTAAGAGACATCATAGAACGCACCATATCTAATAAAGTATGGTTACGACGTTCGGACACACCATTACGCTGTGGTGTTCCAGGTGGCATGAGTTGTGAAACAATTCCACATTGTCTTAAATGAATGCCAAACTCGTAACTCAAATATTCGCCTCCGTGATCAGATCGTAGAAACTTTATTTTCTTGTTACGATGATTCTCCACTTCACTCTGAAATTATTTGAACTTTTCAAATGTTTTAGATTTGTGTTTCATCAAGTAGATATATCCATACCTACTTAAATCATCTGTGAAGGTCAAAAAATAACGATACCTGCTGCGTGCTTCAATACTCATCAGACCGCATACATCGGTATGTATTATTTCCAATAAGTCATTAGCTCGCTCCATTGTTCCGGAGAACACAGTTTTAGTCATCTTACCCATGAGGCATGGTTCGCAAGTATCAAATGATTCATAATCAAGTGATTCCAAAAGTCCATCCGCATGGAGTTTCTTCATACGCTTTATACCAATATGACCTTAACGATAGTGCCACAAGTATGTTGCACTATCATTATCAACTTTGCATCTTCTGGCATCAATATTATGAATATGTGTATCACTACGATCGAGATTCAACAAGAATAGACCATTCATCAAAGGTGCTGGCACCAAATAATAGTTATTGAGGTCTAAAACTAATCCCGAAGGTAGATGTAGAGGTAGCGTGCCGACGGCAATCACATCAACCTTGGAACCATTCCCGACGCACATCGTCACCTCGTCCTTAGCCAATCTTCATTTATTCCGCAGCTCCTGTTTCGAGTTACAAATATGAGCAACCGAACCGGTATCAAATACCCAGGCGCTACTACAAGCATTAGTAAGGAACAGAATAACATGTATATCAAATATACCTTTGTTCACTTTGCCATCCTTTTTATCTGCCAATTATTTGGGGCAGTTCCGCTTCCAGTGACCATTTCCTTTGTAGTAGAAGCACTCAGTTTCAGACTTGAGTCTAGCTTTGGGCTTCTTCACGGGAGCGGCAACTTGCTTGCCATTCTTCTTGAAGTTCCCTTTCTTTCCCTTGCCCTTTTTCTTTAAACTAGTGGTCTTGTTAACCATCAACACTTGATGCTCCTTCTTGATTTCTACCTCCACCGATTTCAGCATCACGAAGACCTCGGGAATCATTTTCGTCATCCCTTGCATATTATAGTTCATCACGAAGCCTTTGTAGCTTGGTGGCACTGACTGAAGAACTCTGTCAATAACACTCTCAACTGGAAGATCAATTCCTAGCTGAGTCAAGTGGTTATGATACCCAGACATTTTGAGTATGTGTTCACTGACAGAACTATTCTCCTCCATCTTACAGCTACAGAACTTGTTGGAGACTTCATATCTCTCAACCTAGGCATTTGCTTGAAATATTAACTTCAGCTCTTGGAACATCTCATATGCTCCGTGGCGTTCAAAACGCTTTTGAAGTCCCGGTTCTAAGCCGTAAAGCATGGCACACTGAACTATTGAGTAGTCATCAGATCGAGCTTGCCAGACGTTCATAACATCTGCCACAGCTCCTGCAGCAGGTCTGTCACCTAGCGGTGCATCAAGGACATAATTCTTCTGTGCAGCAATGAGTATAATCCTCAAGTTACGGACCCAGTCTGTGTAGTTGCTACCATCATCTTTCAACTTAGCTTTCTCTAGGAACGCATTAAAATTCAAGGGAATGGTAGCACGGGCCATTGATCTACAACATAGATATGCAAAAACTATTAAGACTAAGTTCATGATAAATTTTAGTTCAAATAATCAAATTACTAATGAACTCCCACTTAAATCAACATCCCTCAAGTTGTCTAAGTGATACATGATCCAAATCAACTAACCCATGTCCGACCATCACGTGAGATGGGGTAGTCCTCAATGGTGAACATCTTTATGTTGATCATATCTACTATATGACTCATGTTCGACCTTTCGGTCTCCAATGTTCTGAGACCATGTCTATACATGCCAGGCTCGTCAAGTTTAACCCAAGTATTCTGCATGTGCAAAACTGTCTTACACCCGTTGTATGTGAACGTAGAATCTATCACACCCGATCATCACGAGGTGCTTCGAAACGACGAACTTTGGCAACGGTGCATACTCAGGGAGAACACTTTTATCTTGAAATTAAATGAAGGGATGATCTTATAATGCTACCATCGTTCTAAGCAAAATAAGATGCATAAAGGATAAACATCACATGCAATCAAAAATATGTAACATGATATGGCCATCATCACCTTGTGCTTTTGATCTCCATCTCCAAAGCATCAGCATGATATCCATCATCACTGGCACGACACCTTGATCTCCGTCGTTGTGTCGAGGTCGTCTCGCCAACTATTGCTAACGCATAGCGATAAAGTAAAGCAATTACATGGCGCTTAAGTGATTGACACGCGGGTCATACAATAATTAAAGACAACCCTAAGGCTCCTGTCGGTTGTCGTACTCATCGACATGCAAGTCATGAACTTATTACAAAACATGATCATCTCATACATCAACATATATCACATCATATCTTGACCATATCACATCACAACATGCCCTGCAGAAACAAGTTAGACGTCCTCTACTTTGTTGTTTCAAGTTTTATGTGGCTGCTACGGGCAACTAGCAAGAACCGTTCTTACCTACGCATAACCACAACGGTGATTATCAAGTTGCTATTTAACCTTCTGCAAGGACCATCATAGTCAAATACGATTCAACTGAAGTAGGAGAAACAGACATCCGCCAGCCACCTTTATGCAAAACAAGTTGCATGTCAGTCGATGGAACCGGTCTCATGTGCGTGGACATGTAAGGTTGGTCCGGGCCGATTCATCCCACAATGCCGCCGAATCAAAGTAAGACATTCGTGGGAAGCAATATGAACATCACCGCCCACAACTCCTTTGTGTTCTACTCGTGCATATCATCTACGCATAGACCTGGCTCATGATGCCACTGTTGGGGAACGCTGCATGGAAAACAAAAAAAAATCTACGCACACGCAAGATCTATCCATGGAGATGCATAGCTACAAGAGGAGGAGAGCATCAACATACCCTTGTACATCACTAAGCGGAAGCATTTATCAACAAGGTTGATGTAATCGTACACCTTCACGATCTGTCCCGATCAAGTACCAAATGTATGGCACCTCCGCGTTCAGCACACGTTCAGCTCGATGACATCCTCGCCTTCTCGATCCAGCAAGAGAGGCGAAGTAGTAGAAGAGTTCCGGCAGCACGACGGCGTGATGACGGTGGTGGTGAAACTATCCATAGGGCTTCGCCAAGCACAATGGACGTGGATGGAGGAGGAACTAGAACTAGAGGGAGAGGGAGAGGGGGCACCAGACACGGCTTGGGGATCGTGGTGTGTGTTGCCCCTCTCCCTCCTCACATATATATAGGTGGGGGAGGGGAGGCAGCCCTAGGGCGCCCCCAAGGGGACCGGCGGCCAGCCCTGGCCTCCTGCCCTAGGCGCCTCCCCCCTTTCCATATTTGGGCACGAAGGAGAAGGCAAGAGAGGGGCCAGCGGCTGCCTTACCTAGGCGCCCCCCCTTTCCTTCCTGGCGCATGGGCAAGGGAGGTGGGGTGTGCCCAGCCCCTTAGTGGGCTGGTGCGCCTCCCTCCTTTGGCCCATGAGGCCCACCAAGTGCCGGTGGCCTCCCGGAACCCCTTCCGGCACTCCGATAAAACCCCGGTGCATTCCGAAACCTTTTCGGAGACCAAATAGTATCATCCTATATATCAATCTTTACCTCCGGACCATTCTGGAGCTCCTCGTCATGTCCGTGATCTCATCATGGACTCCGAACAACATTCGTTCACCAATTCACATAACTCATATAATACTATATCGTCAACGAACATTAAGCGTGCGGACCCTACGGGTTCGAGAATGATGTAGACATGACTAAGACACTTCTCCGGTCAATAACCAATAGCGGGACCTGGATACCCATATTGGTTCCTACATATTCTACGAAGATCTTTATCGGTCGAACCTTTATGACAACATTCGTAGTTCCCTTTGTCTATCGGTATGTTACTTGTCCGAGATTCGATCATCGGTATCTCCATACCTAGTTCAATCTCGTCATCGGCAAGTCTCTTTACTCGTTCCGTAATACATCATCTCGTAACTAACTCCTTAGTCACTTTGCTTTTAAGCTTCTTGTGATGTTGTATTACCGAGAGGGCCCAGAGATACCTCTCCGTCATACGAAGTGGCAAATCCCAATCTCTATTCACGCCAACTCAATAGACACCTTCGGAGATACCTGTAGAGCACCTTTATGATCACCCAGTTATGTTGTGATGTTTGATAGCACACAAGGTATTCCTCCGGGATCCGGGAGTTGCATGATCTCATGGTCGAAGGAATATGTATTTGACATTAAGAAAGCAGTAGCAATAAACTGAACGATCATATGCTATGCTAACAGATGGGTCTTGTCCATCACATCATTCTCCTAATGATGTGATCCCGTTATCAAGTGACAACACATGTCTATGGTTAGGAAACCTTAACCATCTTTTGATCAATGAGCTAGTCTAGTAGAGGCTCACTAGGGACATGGTATTTGTTTATGTATCCACACATGTATTTAAGTTTTCGGTCAATACAATTCTAGCATGAACAAAACCTTTATCATGATTAAGGAAATATAACAATAACCACTTTATTATTGCCTCTAGGGCATATTTCCAATAACTTTTGTCTGTTGTGATGCTTAGCCGAAACCTATGAGAGGTCAAGAAAATCTCTTTGTGTTCTGAATAAATATTCGCCAGCCAGAGACATTGTTCTTTAGGGTTGTGAGAGATTTGATTTGGGCCGAGGAGTTAGCATTACTTGTTCCTCAAGTAATGTTACCATTGTGCTCAAAATTCCACCATTGGAAACGTGTCGGCTGGACCGCGCGTCCTAAATGGTCATTTCCAACCCGGGAAGGATGCGGCTATAAATAGCCACCCCACACCAACATTCTCCATTGGTTGCTCCTCTTAAGATTCTGAGAAGATTGATTGAGCACTCCTCTTTGAGAGATTTGAATTTAAAATCCACTGAGAGAAAATCAAGAGCCGAAACTTAGATAGTTGTTGAGCATTACAGTAGATCTGAGTTGAGAGTTTTTGTGCCTATTACTTTTGAGAGTTGCATACTCTCTAGATGGATAGGTGTCAGCTAGGTGTCAGCTCGAGTGACAAAGAGTAATTGTCGTCTCAGAGTCAAAGTCTTCAGCAACCAAGAGTCATTATGGTTTGCGAAGAGTGACCAAGAGTAATTGTGGTCACCGAAGACAAAGTTTGTCAACGGTTTGGAGATTGCCAAAAAGAATCTACCACGAGTGAAATCAACTGAAGTTCGAGGAACTTCACGTTGAGGAGAATAGGACGAAGAGAGTTTATCTTCTGTGTTCAATCATGAGTCCAACTAACCAGACGTAGCTCTTTTGTAGAAGAGTGAACTGGTCTACCAAATCATCTATCACCATCGAGCACCACTGGTCATTTCTAT
The DNA here is from genome assembly GCA_011799875.1 of Thinopyrum elongatum. NCBI lineage: Eukaryota > Viridiplantae > Streptophyta > Magnoliopsida > Poales > Poaceae > Thinopyrum > Thinopyrum elongatum. The sequence goes on along the minus strand of CM022302.1, from coordinate 547,181,346 downwards.
CCTACTGCATTTCTTTCGGTAGTTTATTTTCAGTGCTCTTTGTTGTTAATAGTATCTATCTATGTATTGCGATACTTTATCTTCCAAGCATTCCTTTTACTATTGTGATATTGTTCTGTTGCATATTTTCTTTTGCAGTACTTAAGGTTGTTTGTCTCTATGTTCATCTGCTTTTCATATGGTTCTACCTAATCATTCTGTTCTGATGAACATTTCAAAATAGTGTGCATGTTTTGTATCTGTGATGTGTGCAATTGCTTCATGTGTGCAATTCTATCTATGTTGATAGTTTCGTTTCCATACTGGTTTTGTCTCGAAATGAGTTTTGTTTCGAAACTAATTTTGTTTCGGAACTAGTTTTGTTTCGGAGTTAATTTTGTTGCAGAAATAGTTTTCTTCGTAGAACTAAAATTGCTCAGTTTATTATCTCATGTGTTGTGTTGAGAGTATTCAACATTTCGATAGAAATTTTGAATTTCCCATTAACCAACCTCCCCCACCAGTCCCCCCCCCCCCCCGCCCCTATGGTCGATATACTCCAGTCCTAACAATTGGTATCAGAGCAAGATCTCCTTGTCTCTACTTATTAAAGGTCTAAGGGCCTTGGAGTTTTGAGTATGTTGCTTGCAGGACACCATGAGCAATCTGAAAGATTTCCCATCTTCGATAGAAATGACTATCCATTCTAGAAATGAAAGATCATGATTCGACTGAAGGCTATCAACGAAGAGACATGGCATATTATGGAAAATGGCTACACAATTTAGTTTCTTGAATCTGCCACACCCAATGACAAAAGAAACATTCTACTGGATGCACAAGCAAAGGATATCATCGGTGACTATCTCTCAACGAATGTATTCCTTTGGTACAGAAGACTTGAAACAGTGAAAGAAATCTGGGATAGATTAGAGAAGGTCAATGAAGGTGTTTCAACTCAAAAACGAACACGAATCGATATTCTCTAGGTCAAGTTCAACCGCTTCAAGAGGCTCGGGAATGAAAACCATCAAGAAACCTTTAATCCTCTATGTGATATCGTGATTGAGTTCCAAGGTCTTGGTGCTGAAGATATTACCTATCATGAGATTGTGAAGAAGTTGCTTCAATCCCTGGACAGTTTTTTCTATACCCTCGAGCTAATGATAAAGGAAAGTCATGACTTCAAAAGCCTTGACCCTGCTCATGTTATGGATGTTGGAAATATGCCCTAGAGGCAATAATAAAATGGTTATTATTATATTTCCTTGTTCATGATAATTGTCTATTGTTCATGCTATAATTGTATTAACCGGATACCGTAATACATGTGTGAATACATTGACCACAGCATGTCCCTAGTGAGCCTCTAGTTGACTAGCTCGTTGATCAATAGATGGTTGTGGTTTCCTAACCATGGACATTGGATGTCGTTGATAACGGGATCACATCATTAGGAGAATGATGTGATGGACAAGACCCAATCCTAAGCATAGCACAAGATCGTGTAGTTCGTTTGCTAGAACTTTTCTAATGTCAAGTATCATTTCCTTAGACCATGAGATTGTGCAACTCCCAGATACCGTACGAATGCTTTGGGTGTATCAAATGTCACAACGTAACTGGGTGACTATAAAGGTGCACTACAGGTATCTCCGAAAGTGTCTGTTGGGTTGGCACGAATCGAGACTGGGATTTGTCACTCCGTGTGACGGAGAGGTATCTCTGGGCCCACTCGGTAATACATCATCATAATGAGCTCAATGTGACTAAGGAGTTAGTCACGGGATCATGTGTTACGGAACAAGTAAAGAGACTTGCCAGTAACGAGATTGAACAAGGTATAGGGATACCGACGATCGAATCTCGGGCAAGTAACATACCGATGGACAAAGGGAATTGTATACGGGATAAATTGGATCCCCGACATCGTGGTTCATCCGATGAGATCATCGTGGAACATGTGGGAGCCAATATGGGTATCTAGATCCCGCTATTGGTTATTGGCCGGAGAGGTGTCTCGGTCATGTCTGCATGGTTCCCGAACCCGTAGGGTCTACACACTTAAGGTTCAGTGACGCTAGAGTTGTTATGGGAAATAGTATGTGGTTACCGAATGTTGTTCGGAGTTCCGGATGAGATCCCGGACGTCATGAGGAGTTTCGGAATGGTCCGGAGGTGAAGATTTATATATGGGAAGTCATCATACGGTCACCGGAAGTATTCGGGGGTTTGCCGGTATTGTACCGGGACCATCGAAGGGGTTTCGGGGGTCCACCGGGAGGGTCCACCTGCCCCGAAGGGCCCTATGGGCTGTATGTGGAAGGGAACCAGCCCCTAAGTGGGCTGGGCGCCATCCCCCTTAGGGCCCATGCACCTAGGGTTGGGGGGAAACCCTAAAGGGGGCGCCCCCCTTGGCTTGGGGGGCAAGCCCCCTCCCTTTGGCCGCCCCCCCCCCCCTTCTAGATCTCATCTAGAGGGGCCGGCCCCCTTCGCCCTATAAATAGAGGGGAGGAGGGAGGGCAGTAGCACCTGATCCAAGGCGCAGCCCTCCCCCTCTCCAACACCCCCTCCTCCTCCGTTGAGCTTGGCGAAGCCCTGCCGGAGAACTGCAAGCTCCACCACCACGCCGTCGTGCTCCCGGAGTTGTCTTCCCCAACCTCTCCCTCCTCCTTGCTGGATCAAGGCGCGGGAGACATCACCGGGCTGCACGTGTGTTGAACGCGGAGGCGCCGTTGTTTGGCGCTTAGATCGGAATCGACCGCGATCTGAATCGCTGCGTGTACGACTCCTCCAACCGCGTTCTTGCAACGCTTCCGCATCGCGATCTTCAAGGGTATGAAGATGCACTCCCCTCTCTCTCGTTGCTAGTCTCTCCATAGATTGATCTTGGTGATGCGTAGAAAATTTTTAATTTCTACACCGATCCCCAACAATGGAGAGGTTGAACACCCTTGAAAAACAACAAGAAGAGAAAAGAGATCTATATGGCTCTCACCATCAAAGGAATCATGCTCACAAAGCTTCTGTCGATTCTTCTTCGAAAGCTGAAGATAATGCTGATGAAGATTCCCTCATGCAGAAAACTAAGTGTTTCCAACACTTCCCGAAAAAGAACCAGTTTCTGAAAAAGAACTCGAGCAGTAACTCAAAGTCCTCATCAAGCTCAAAATCTTCTAGAGAATATACATGGTTCAAGTGCAAGAAACCTGAACATCTCATCTCTTATTGTCCAATGTGGGAAATTGAAATAAGACCTAGTGGCAAATGCAACCTGGCAGTACCAAGAGTTTCAAGAGCAAGAGCTATGATTCCGATGATGAGAAGAAAAGGAAGTTCTCGAAGAAGAAAGACAATTCTTCCTCAAAGTATTTGTCAAGAACTTCCTCCAGGTCTCATTCCAACCAAAAGAAGAGCTCTCACAAGGCTAAGACATATATTGGGAAGGAAGTGGACTCCGATGAAGATCTCTCTGAGTCCGAAGCAGTTGCTAAAGAAGAATCCGACGAGGATTTAGATTCAGGCATGGCCAACATCGCTTGCACTTCCACACCAGCGTCGAACTTCTTCGACAACCATTCAAGTGATGATGCAGCAGGTCCATATTGCTTCATGGTAAAAGCTTTGAAAGAAAAGGTACCTTCCAAGAAACAAAAAGATTATGCTCATGATGAATTCTCCTCTGATGATGATGATCAAGCTAAGCTCGTAAAATTGCTAAGGAACAACAAAACTCTCTTCAGAAACTTGAGAAAACTCTCAGGAAGCCAAAAATTTGTTCGTCGAGGAGATGAAGAAAAACCAAATGTTAACAAACGAGCATTCTGCTATTTTGGCGAAATTTGAGGATCTATCAGATCATCATGATTTTCTCTCAGTTGACTAGGAGACTTACCAATGATTTCCTGAAAAGGAAACAAGAGGTCAAGTCACTGAGTGCCGCTCATGATGATCTTCGGATTGAAAATGATTCCCTTCTCACCCAGCAAATTAGTGCTTCTCGGGAGGAATTTGTGCCACCTTGTCTAAAATTCCTAGAGCGTAACAATTCGGATTCTAATGCTGAAACATCAACTGTTGCTGAAAGAAATGCACCTATTATTATAGTTGAAACTAACTCCTCGTCCGATGAAAATGCTAGTTTGAAGAATTTGCTTGAGACAGGAATGTTCAAAAGTCTAAAAGGACACCAAATCCTTTGTGATGTTCTGAAGAAATCAAGTTCGCACGAACCCAAGAAAGGAAGGGTTAGATTTCGAGAGAAAGTTAAATGTTGATGGAACATACTGGAAACCTGAGCAATATCCAAAGACTGTATGGGTTCTGCTAAAAGCAAAACGCTCGAACCTGCATTACTTCTAGGATATGATTTTCTAATTCCTTCGCCTACTCATGAGTCATTTGACTCCAACTATAAATTATTTTAGAAATAGAATGGTGAAGTATTTGCACGATATTTTGGTACTAACTGCAGGAACGGACCACCGAAGAAAAAGATCTCGGTCCTCAAATCTCTCATGGATGAAATACATGTCGTTGTTTCCCTAACCATGCAGGGTAATAACTTTCATTGGAAAGGAGAATCTTTGCAGTGTGAAACTGCAAATCCCTCGCGGGGTTTGGATAAGAATGCTCGTCAGAAATATTATTCACATACTTCTTCCAACCATTATGTTCATATTTCTGGGAAGAATTACAATGCTTATTCTTTCAATTATGCTAACCCTTCCCATAGGAAAAACTCTTGTGTTTCTCGAAAGAAATCCTATCATGCGCCTCTGAAACTAAATGTTTCATGGTCACCTGCCAAGATGCGGGTGGTTAAGAAAACCTAATCTTTCTTGCAGGAAAATCTCTCTAGCGAAACAAATCAAAACATATGCCTAGAGGCAAATTGATATTTGCAAGGGATATGCTTCACTTTCCAAAATGATTCACTTTAACCTTGTTGATAATATTGCTTCTATCATGTGATTTGCTTCAGCAAGTCAAACTTTCTCAATTTCAGGACATTAGATCGTCTGTATCATTGAAGATATATACGAAGATATAGTTGAGCAATATGCAAGTGAGTGTGTAGAAAATCAATCTCATCTGATTTTGGCAATTCTATCAACATATCTCCGAAAGGAAAGGATATCATTATCATTCACATCAAGATGAATAATTTACTGGCTGACCAAAAAAATTCTTTGGTTATTTTCTTTCGATATGGTTTTATTTTGGGATTTAAGTTCTTCCTCATAAGATGTTTATCTTCTTTCATAGACCTAGATTTTAGTTCTGTATGCATTTCACTCATGGCTATTTTTCTCTCATTTTGATTTTCTCTCGGAGTGAAATGTCTCGGACCCTATCCTTCTTGTATATCTTATCACGTCTATGCATTTCTCTCGTGGGTAGGCAATTTTATCTGAAACAATTTTCTCTCTAGTGCCCTCGGCTACGAGAGAAATGTGTTCTGAAAGTTTTTTGTAATTTGGCAAAAGCCCTCCAAAATTTGTGTCTCCCGCCCAAGTGAGGAGAAACTGCTCCTTCGGTTGCCACGTGCCCATGTACAATAGCCACTTAATCATTTGCATTGAATGTGAAGAGCCCATTGATTCTGAACCGTAGATTTTCTCTCAGGACTGTTAGGTTTCCCCTCCTCATCTTCCTCATACGATTTTGAATATCTTTGTTATTCATCGTCTCCCTCTGAGAGATCAAGAAGAGGGGTATAGAGGGGGTGATTAGACCCTTAACAAGTAAAAGTGATAGTTTTTAAGATTCCTCAAGTTAAGGTTGAGTTTAGCACATGTTCATAGGCACACAATACATTTTACACAAGCATAGAAAGAGTATGGGAAGCGGAAAGAGTAAAGCATGCAAGTGCAAGAATGTAAAGGGATGGGAATTGGAAAGTGCAAACGCAATGGGGACGCAGAGATTTTTGGTGTGGTTCTGATAAGTGGTGATATCATACGTCCACATTGATGGAGACTTCAACCCACGAAGGGTAACGGCTGCGCGAGCCCACGGAGGACTCCACCCACGAAGGGTCCATGAATTCGAAGAAGCAACCTTGTCTATCCCACCATGGCCATCGTCCACAAAGGACTTGCCTCACTTGGGTAGATTGATACGTCTCCGTCGTATCTATAATTTTTGATTGTTTCATGCCAATATTATAAAACTTTCACATACTTTTGGCAACATTTTATATGATTTATTGGACTAGCCTATTGATCCAGTGCCCAGTGCCAGTTCCTATTTTTTCATGTTTTTTTCTTTGCAAAATATCCATATCTAACGAAGTCCAAATGCGATAAAAATTTACCGAGAATTATTTTGGAATATATGCGAATTTTGGGAGGTGGAATCAACGCAAACGGGGGCCCACAGCCCCCAAGATACACCAGGGCGCGCCCAAGTGTCTTGTTCCCTCCTCGTACGTCGGTTGGAGCTCTACTTCGGGCGCAAGGAAGCTTATATCGGGGAAAAAATCATGTTAAAATCTCAGTGCAATCGGAGTTACAGATCTCCGAGAATATAAGAAACGGTTCTCGGCTAGATCTGGGGAAGGCGAAACATAGAAGAACAGAGAGGGAGATCCAATCTTGGACGGGCTCCCGCCCCTCCGCCGCCATGGAGGCCATGGACTAGAGGGGTAACTCTCCTCCCATCTAGGGGGGAGGCCAAGGAATAATAAGAAGGAGGGGGGCTCTCTCCCCCTCTCTCCCGGTGGAGCCGGAGTGTCGCCGGGGCTAGAATCGTGACGGCGATCTACATCAACAATCTTTCTACCATCAACACCAACTTTCTCCCCCTCTATGCAGCGGTGTAAAACCTCTTCTCCCCGCTGTAATCTCTACTTAAACATGGTGCTCAACTCCATATATTATTTCCCAATGATCTATGGCTATCTTATGATGTTTGAGTACATTCGTTTTATCCTGTGGGCTAATCATGATCTTGGTTGGTATGAGTGTATATTTTATTAATGGTGCTGTCCTACGGTGCCCTCCGTGTCACGCAAACGTGAGGGGTCCTGCTATAGGGTGTTGCAATATGTTCATGATTTGCTTATTGTTGGTTGCGGGAGTGACAGAAGCCTGAACACGGATAAGTGGGTTATGGCATATGGGAGTAAAGAGGACTTGATACTTAATGCTATGGTTGGGTTTCATGACCTTAATGATCTTTAGTAGTTGTGGATGCTTGCTAGAGTTCCAATCATAAGTGCATATGATCCAAGTAGAGGAAGTATGTTAGCTCATGCCTCTCCCTCATATAAAATTGCAAGAATGATTACCAGTCTAGTTATCGATTGCCTAGGGACAAATGACTTTCTTGTTGACAAAAGCTATCTACTTTTATTACCTTGCAATTTATTCGTAGTTTTATTCTCGCAAAGTAATCGTAGTTTTATTCTTGCCAAATAGTTTTATACTTGTTCTAGGTAAAGCAAAGGTCAAGTGTCCATAGAGTTGTATCGGTGATCGATAGAACTTGAGGGCATATTTGTTCTACCTTTAGCTCCTCATTGGGTTAGACACTCTTATTTATCAAAAGAGGCTACAAATGATCCCCTATACTTGTAGGTTATCAAGACCTTTTTCTGGCGCCGTTGCCGGGGAGCAATAGCGTGCGGTGAATATCGCGTGTGTGCTTTTTTGCTTTATCACTAAGTAGTTTTTATTTTCTGTTCTAAGTTGTTCTCTATCTTTAGTTATGGATATGGAACACGAAACACACAAAAAATTAGTTGTACTTGCTACTCATGGAGATGGGGAACCTCCTAAAACCCTCGATGCTCGTTATGTGAAAAATATTATGCAATACTTTGATAATCCTGAGAAAACCCCATTCAACTTGATAATAGGAGACACGTTGGATAAACGTGAATACTTTAGGGATTATCTCTTGACACAAAAAGGGAAATTATTATGGGATCAAATTGATATGTTGCATTGGTATGCTTGGAATTTATGCCAGAGATATGATTATACTTGTTACTCTAGGATGAATGCTCCACACCTTCCCTTTTCTTGCAAATTTAGTGATAATGAAATCTTGGCTTCTTATGATAATGGTAGATATGATTACTATGATGTGCAATGTTGAGGATATCGCTTATCGTTAGCGTCTCGGTCAGCCGGGGATTAGAGATTAATCGGAAATTGGCTGATTAATCGATTTTATTGGTCGACTATAAATCAGCCATTTGCATATCCCAGGTATTGAACACTAAAATATGCTATATTCGACACCACAACACTATTGGGCAGAGGTGTTACATTGATTCCTAGCCTTTGAATCCTCGTATAATGACAAACAAAATAGGACAATAGTATGTATTGTGAAAATAAGGTCCACAAAGCGCAAATAAACATAGTTTTTGCAAATGTAGTGTCATGAATAGGCCCGATTTCTCGGTAGATTCCTGATAAATCGCTTGTCATAGCGATAAATCAGACAAAACGATAAACGGTGAAGATAAGGCATAATCTTATCGGTCACCCCAAGAGTAGCGATAAATCGGACGATAAATCGCTGAATCGAAAGATTTTTTGAACAGTGATGATGTGGAACGAATAGAAGAATGTGTTGCTTTTAAGGGTGCTTATGAAATTGAATCTTTGTTTGAAAAGTATGAAGATTATGATGATTCGTTTTATAGACCTGAAAATTTTGCCATCCTTAAATATTGCTATGAAAATTATAAATACAATGCTGATATTGTTGCGTTTATTGAGAAAGTCTCCGCTGTCCAAAAAGAGACTACTATTTTGCAGGAAACTATGGAAGAAGAAATTGATGAAACTATTAGCTCATTGGATGAAAAAGATGATGAGGAGAGTGAAGAACAAAAGGAGGAAGAGCGGATTAGCTACCCGTGCCCACCTTCTAATGAGAGTAACTCTTTAACTCATACATTGTTTAATTTCTCTTTGTTCTTACCGAAGGATGAATGCTATGATAATTGCTATGATCCCGTGGATTCATTTGAAATGTCCCTTTTTGATGAACTTGATGATTGCTATGCTTGTGGCAATGATGCCAATATGAATGATGCTTATGGAGATGAACTTGCTATAGTTCCTTATGTTAAACATGAAATTGTTGCTATTGCACCCACGCATGATAGTCCTATTATCTTTTTGAATTCTCCCAACTACACTATATCAGAGAAGTTTGCTCTTATTAAGGATTACATTGATGGGTTGCCTTTTACCGTTGCCCATGATGATTTTGATGAATATAATATGCATGTGCTTGCTGCTCCTACTTGCAATTATTATGAGAGAGGAACTATATCTCCACCTCTCTATGCCTCCAACATGATAAAATTGCAAGAAACTGCTTATGCTATGTATTGGCCTTTACAAGATGTGCATGAATTGTTCTTTTATGACATGTCGATGCATAGGAAGAGAGTTAGACTTCGTCATTGCATGATATATGTTGCTTTGTGCTCACTACTAAATGCCAAATCATTGTTAATTAAAATTGGCTTTGATATACCTTGGGATCCGGGTGGATTCATTACTTGAGCACTTTATGCCTAGCTTAATGGATTTAAAGAAAGCGCTGCTAGGGAGACAACCCAGAAGTTTTAGAGAGTCATTTTATTCTGTTGAGTGCTTTTATAAAGTTTAAAAACAAAAAAATATAAAGGGGAACCAAAAAACTTTTTCAAAAAGAGAAGCGATTGAAAGTTATGCATTGGAGAAGTGAGGGTCGACCTTGAACACTTGTGTTCATGCTCATGGAAACAATGTAGAATTTTTCATGAAGATTCTCACAAAAATAATGATCCCCTTGTACAAATCCATTGTATCATAAAAATAATGTGCCAAGATTTGCCTTTAGGATGATTAGATTGCTTGTTGGTATGTGCGGTGCAAAAACAGAAACTTTGGCTGTAGTGCGTGATTTTACAATTTTTTACTGGAACAACAAAAGCTTCTGAAACTTTTTGCAAAGTATTTACATACAAATTTTTTATTTTTTCCTATTTTTGAGAATTTTTAGAGTTACAGAAGTATGGTGAATGTTCAGATTACTACAGACTATCTTGTTTTTGACAGATGCTGTTTTTGATGCATTGTTTTGCTCGTTTTGATGAAACTATCGATTTTATCGGTGGTATAAGCCATGGAGAAGTTATAATACGTTAGCTAAAATGCAAAAACAAAATATGAATGGGTTTGCAACAGTACTTAGGGTAGTGATTTGCATTATTATACTAACGGATCTAACGAGGTTTCTGTTGAGTTTTGTGTGGATGAAGTGATCAAAGATTGAGGAGGTCTCGATATGAGGAGAAGGAGGAGAGGCAAGAGTTGAAGCTTGGGGATGCCCAAGACACCCCAAGTAAATATCTAAGGAGACTCAAGCGTCTAAGCTTGGGGATGCCCCGGAAGGCATCCCATCTTTCTTCAACAAGTATCGGTATGTTTTGGTCTTCGTTTCGTTCACGTGATATGCGTAAATCTTGGAGTGCCTTTTGTGTTTAGTTTTCACTTTTCTTTTATGCACCATGCTGGTATGATATAGTCCATGGTTGATTTATAGAATGCTCATTGCACTTCACTTATATCTTTTGAGTATGGCTTTATAGAATGCTTCATGTGCTTCACTTATATCATTTGAAGTTTAGATTGTCTGTTTCTCTTCACATAAGAAAACCGTTATTTGAAGAATGCTCTTTTGCTTCACTTATATTTATTAGAGCATGGTCTTTTTTAGATGCTTCACTTATATCTATTTAGAGAGTCAACAGGAATTGGCCATTTGCATGGTTAGTCATAAAATCCTACATAAAACTTATGGATCACTGAATATGATATGTTTGATTCCTTGCAATAGTTTTGCGATATAGAGATGATAATATGTGGGAGGTACTAGTGGATGATCATATTTAATATTGGTGTTAAGGTTTGTGATTCCTGAAGCATGCACGTATAGTCTCTCGTTATGGTATGAAGTGGGAGCATGATTTATTATTGATTGTCTTCCTTTGCGTAGATGTCGGTGAAGGAAATATGCCCTAGAGGCAATAATAAAGTTGTTATTTTATATTTCCTTATTCATGATAAAGGTTTATTATTCATGCTAGAATTGTATTGATCGGAAACCTAAATACATGTGTGAATACATAAACAAATACCGTGTCCCTAGTAAGCCTCTACTAGACTAGCTCGTTGATCAAAGATGGTTAAGGTTTCCTAACCATAGACATGTGTTGTCATTTGATAACTGGATCACATCATTAGGAGAATGATGTGATGGACAAGACCCATCCGTTAGCTTAGCAAAATGATCGTTCAAGTTTTATTGCTATTGCTTTCTTCATGTCAAATACATATTCCTTCGACTATGAGATTATGCAACTCCCAGATACCAGAGGAATGCCTTGTGTGCTATCAAACATCACAACGTAACTGGGTGATCATAAAGATGCTCTATAGGTATCTCCGAAGGTGTTTGTTGAGTTGGCATAGATCAAGACTAGGATTTGTCACTCCGAGTATCGGAGAGGTATCTCTGGGCCCTCTCGGTAATACACATCATAAGCTTGCAAGCAAACGACTAAGGAGTTAGTCACGAGGTGATGTATTACGGAACGAGTAAAGAGACTTGCCGGTAACGAGATTGAACTAGGTATGAAGATACCGACGATCGAATCTCGGGCAAGTAACATACCGATGGACAAAGGGAATTACGTATGTTGTCATAACGGTTCGACCGATAAAGATCTTCGTAGAATATGTAGGAGCCAATATGGGCATCCAGGTTCCGCTATTGGTTATTGACTGGAGAGGTGTCTCGGTCATGTCTACATAGTTCTCGAACCCGTAGGGTCCGCATGCTTAACGTTCGTTGACGATATAGTGTTATATGAGTTATGTGATTTGGTAACCGAATGTTGTTCAGAGTCCCGGATGAGATCACGGACATGACGAGGAGTCTCAAAATGGTCGATAGGTAAATATTGATATATAGGACGATGGTATTCAGACACCGGAAGAGTTTCGGAGTGCACCGGGTAGTCATCGGGTCACCGGAAGGGGTTCTGGACACCCCCGGTAAGTGTATGGGCCTAATGGACCAAAGGGGGGACAGACCAGCCCCTGGTGCGCCCCTTCTTTGGATAGCAGGCCCTAAGGGAAGGAAAGGGGGAGGGCTAGCCCCTCCTGCCTTTCCCTCTCATGGGAGAAAGGAAAGGGGGGGCGCCACCCTCCCCTGCCTTTCCCCGCGCTCCAAATAACGTAAAGGGGGCGCGGCTTGGGAGGGACTCCAAGTAGGATTCCTCCCACTTGGGCGCCTCCTTTGGCTGCTCCTCCCTCCCTCCCACCTATATATATATATATATATATGTGTGTGTGTGTGTGTGTGTGTGTGTGTGGGGAGGGTGCACCACACAAGGACAAAACATTGTCTTAGCCGTGTGCGGCGCCCCCGTCCACAGTTTTCTCCCTCGGTTATATTTTCGTAGGGCTTAGGCGAAGCCCTGCGGAGATCGCATCACCAGCACCGTCACCACACCGTCGTGCTGCCGGAACTCATCTACTACTTCGCTCGTCTTGCTGGATCAAGAAGGCGAGGACATCACCGAGCTGAACGTGTGCCGGAGGTGTTGTGCGTTCGGTACTAGATCGGTTGGAGCACGAAGAAAGTTCGACTACATCAACCGTGTTGTGAAACGTTTCCGCTTACGGTCTACGAGGGTATGTAGACACACTCTCCCCCTCGTTGCTATGTATCTCCATGGATAGATCATTGCGTGTGCGTAGAATTTTGTTTGTTTTCATGCAAAGTTTCTCAACAATGGTATCAGAGCCAGGTCTATGCGTAGATGATACGCACGAGTAGAACACAAAGAGTTGTGGGCGGTGACAGTCATACTGCTTACCACCTACGTCTTATTTTGATTCGGCGGTATTGTGGGATGAAGCGGCTCGGACCAACCTTACATGTCCACGCACATGAGACCGGTTCCACCGACTGACATGCAACTAGTTTTGCATAAAGGTGGCTGGCGGGTGTCTGTTTCTCCTACTTTAGTTGAATCAAATTTGACTGCGGCCGGTCCTTGAAGAAGGTTAAAATAGGAAACTTGATGAATCACCGTTGTGGTTTTTGCGTAGGTAAGAACGGTTCTTGCTAGAAACCCGTAGCAGCCACGTAAAACTTGCAACAACAAAGTAGAGGACGTCTAACTTGTTTTTGCAGGGTATGTTGTGATGTGATATGGTCAAGACATGATGTGATATATGTTATTGTATGAGATGATCATGTTTTGTAAGTTATCAGCAACCGGCAGGAGCCTTATGGTTGTCTCTTTATTGTATGAAATGCAAACGCCATGTAATTGCTTTACTTTATCGCTATGCATTAGCAATAGTTGTAGAAGCAATAGTTGGTGAGACGACCACGATGCAACGATGGAGATCAAGGTGTCGAGCCGGTGATGATGGAGATCATGACGATGCTTTGGAGATGGAGATCAAAAGCATGAGATGATGATGGCCATATCATGTCACATATTTTGATTGCATGTGATGTTTATCTTTTATTCATCTTATTTTGCTTAGAACGACGGTAGCATTATAAGATGATCCCTTCACTAAATTTCAAGATATAAGTGTTCTCCCCGAGTATGCACCGTTGCGAAAGTTCATCGTTTCGAGACACCACGTGATGATCGGGTGTGATAGAATCTACGTTCACATACAACGGGTGTAAGACAGTTTTGCACGTGCAGAATACTTGGGTTAAACTTGACGAGCCTAGCATGTACAGACATGGTCTCGGAACACTGGAGACCGAAAGGTCGAACGTGAGTCATATTGTAGATATGATAAGCATAGAGATGTTCACCATTGATGACTGCCCCATCTCACGTGATGATCGGACTTGGGTTAGTTGATTTGGATCACGTATCACTTAGATAACTTGAGGGGTGTTTATTTAAGTGGGAGTTCATTAGTAATTTGATTAATTGAACTTAATTTATCATGAACTTAGTCTTGATACTTTTGCATATCTATGTTGTAGATCAATAGCTCGCGATATAGCTCCTATATATTTTTGATATGTTCCTAGAGAAAACTAAGTTGAAAGATGATAGTAGCAATGATGCGGACTGGGTCCGTGATCTGAGGATTATCCTCATTGCTGCATAGAAGAATTATGTCCTTGATGCACCGCTAGGTGACAAACCTGTTGCAGGAGCAGATGCAGACGTTATGAACGTTTTGCAAGCTCGATATGATGACTACTTGATAGTTTAGTGCGCCATGCTTTACGGCTTAGAACCGGGACTTCAAAAATGTTTTGAACGCCATAGAGCATATCAGATGTTCCAAGAGCTGAAAATTGGTATTTCAGATTCATGCCCGTGTCGAGAGGTATGAGACCTCTGACAAGTACTTTGCCTACAAGATGGAGGAGAATAGCTCAGCCAGTGAGCATGTACTTAGAATGTCTGGGTACTACAATCGCTTGAATCAAGTGGGAGTTAATCTTCCAGATAAGATATTAATCGACAAAGTTCTCTAGTCACTATCACCAAGCTACTAGAACTTCGTGATGAACTATAATATGCAAGGGATGATGAAAATGATTCCCGAGCTCTTCGCGATGCTGAAATCGGCGAAGGTAGAAATCAAGAAAGAGAATCAAGTGTTGATGGTTAACGTGACCACTAGTTTCAAGAAAAAGGGCAAGGGAAAGAAAGGGAACTTCAAGAAGAATGGCAAGCAAGTTGCTGCTCGCATGAAGAAGCCTAAAGCTGGACCCAAGCCTGAAACTGAGTGCCTCTACTGCAAAGGAAATGGTCACTGGAAGCGGAACTGCCCCAAATACTTGGCGGATAAGAAGGATGGCAAAGTGAACAAAGGTATATTTGATATACATGTTATTGATGTGTACCTTACTAGTGTTCGTAGTAGCCCCTGGGTATTTGATACCGGTTCAGTTGCTAAGATTAGTAACTCAAAACAGGAGTTGCAGAATAAACAGAGAATAGTTAAGGGCGAGGTGACGATGTGTGTGGAAGTGATTCCAAGGTTGATACGATCACCATCGCACACTCCATCTACCTTCGGGATTAGTGTTGAACCTAAATAAATGTTGTTTGGTGTTTGCATTGAGCATGAATATGATTTGATCATGTTTATTGCAATACGGTTATTCATTTAAATCAAAGAATAATTGTTGTTCTGTTTACATGAATAAAACCTTCTATGGTCATACACCAAATGTGAATGGTTTATTGAATCTCGATCATAGTGATACACATATTCATAATATTGATGCCAAAAGATGCAAAGTTGATAATGATAGTACAACATACTTGTGGCACTGTCGTTTAGGTCATACTGGTGTAAAGCGCATGAAGAAACTCCATGCGGATGGACTTTTGGAATCACTTGATTATGAATCACTTGATACTTGCGAACCATGCCTCATGGGCAAGATGACTAAACCTCCGTTCCCCAGAACAATGGAGCGAGCTAATGACTTATTGGAAATAATACATACCGATGTATGCGATCCAATGAGTGTTGAAGCACGCGGCAGGTATCATTATTTTCTGACCTTCACAGATGATTTTAGTAGGTATGGGTATATCTACTTGATGAAACACAAGTCTGAAACATTTGAAAAGTTCAAGGAATTTCAGAGTGAAGTGGAGAATCATCGTAACAAGAAAATAAAGTTTCTACGATCTGATCGCGGAAGCGAATATTTGAGTTACGAGTTTGGCCTTCATTTAAAACAATGTGGAATAGTTTCACAACTCATGCCACCTGGAACACCACAGCGTAATGGTGTGTCCTAACATCGTAACCGCACTTTATTAGATATGGTGCGATCTATGATGTCTCTTACCAATTTACCACTATCGTTTTGGGGTTATGCATTAGAGACAGCTGCATTCACGTTAAATAGGGCACCGTCTATATCCGTTGAGACGACACCGTATGAACTGCGGTTTGTCAAGAAACCTAAGCTGTCGTTTCTTAAAGTTTGGGGTTGCGACATTTATGTCAAAAGGCTTCAGCCTGATAAGCTCGAACCCAAATCGGAGAGGTGCGTATTCAAAGGATACCCTAAGGAAACAATTGGGTACACCTTCTACCACAGATCTGAAGGCAAGATCTTTGTTGCCAAGAATGGAACCTTTCTAGAGAAGGAGTTTCTCTCAAAAGAAGTGAGCGGGAGGAAAGTAGAACTTGATGAGGTAATTTTACCTTCTCTCGAATTGGAGAGTAGCACATCACAGAAAACCGTTCCCGTGATGCCTACACCAACCAGAGAGGAAGCAAATGATAATGATCATGAAACTTCAGATCATGTTACTACAAAACCTCGTAGGTCGACCAGAGCACAATCCGCACCAGAGTGGTACGGTAATCCTATTCTGGAAGTCATGTTATTAGACCAAGGCGAACCTACGAACTATGAAGAAGCTATGATGAGTCCAGATTCCGACAGATGGCTTAAGGCCATAAAATCTGAGATAGGATCCATATATGAGAACAAAGTGTGGACTTTGGTGGACTTGCCTGAAGATCGGTAAGCCATTGAGAATAAATGGATCTTCAAGAGGAAGACGGACGCTGATGGTAATATCACTGTCTACAAAGCTCGACTTGTCACAAAAGGTTTTTTAAAAGTTCAAGGAATTGACTATGATGACTTTCTCACCCGTAGCGATGCTTAAGTCTATCCGAATCATGTTAGCAATTGCCGCATTTTATGAAATCTGGCAAATGGACGTCAAAACTGCATTCCTTAATGGATATCTTAAAGAAGAGTTGTATATGATGCAACCAGAAGGTTTTGTCGATCCTAAAGGTGCTAACAAAGTGTGTAAGCTCCAGCGATCCATCTATGGACTGGTGCAAGCATCTCGGAGTTGGAATATACGCTTTGATGAGGTGATCAAAGCATATGGTTTTATACAGACTTATGGTGAAGCTTGGATTTACAAGAAAGTGAGTGGGAGCTCTGTAGCATTTCTGATATTATATGTGGATGACATATTTGTTGATTGGAAATGATATAGATTTTCTGGATAGCATAAAAGGATACTTGAATAAGAATTTTTCAATGAAAGACCTCGGTGAAGCTGCTTACGTATTGAGACTCAAGATCTATAGGGATAGATCGAGACGCTTAATAGGACTTTCACAAAGCACATACCTTGAAAAAGTTTTGAAGAAGTTCAAAATAGATCAGTCAAAGAAAGGGTTCTTGCCTATGTTGCAAGGTGTGAAGTTGAGTAAGACTCACAACCCGACCACGGCAGAAGATAGAGAGAGAATGAAAGTCATTCCCTATGCCTCAACCATAGGTTCTATAAAGTATGCCATGCTGTGTACCAGACCTATTGTGTGCCTTGCCATGAGTTTGGCAAGGGGGTACAATAGTGATCCAGGAGTAGATCACTGGACAGCGGTCAAAATTATCCTTAGTTACCTAAGAGGACTAAGGAGATATTTCTCGGTTATGGAGATGATAAAGAGTTCATCGTAAAGGGTTACATCGATGCAAGCTTTAACACTAATCCAGATGACTCTGAGTCTCAATCTGGATATGTATTGAAAGTGGGAGCAATTAGCTAGACTAGCTCCATGCAGAGCATTGTAGACATAGAAATTTGCTAAATACATACGGATCTGAATGTGGTAGACCCGTTGACTAAACTTCTCTCACAAGCAAAACATGATCACACCTTAGTACTCTTTGGGTGTTAATCATATGGCGATGTGAACTAGATTATTGACTCTAGTAAACTCTTTGGGTGTTGGTCACATGGCGATGTGAACTATGGGTGTTAATCACATGGTGATGTGAACTAGATTATTGACTCTAGTGCAAGTGGGAGACTGAAGGAAATATGCCCTAGAGGCAATAATAAAGTTGTTATTTTATATTTCCTTATTCATGATAAAGGTTTATTATTCATGCTAGAATTGTATTAATTGGAAACCTAAATACATGTGTGAATACATAAACAAATACCGTGTCCCTAGTAAGCCTCTACTAGACTAGCTCATTGATCAAAGATGGTTAAGGTTTTCTAACCATAGACATGTGTTGTCATTTAATAACGGGATCACATCATTAGGAGAATGATGTGATGGACAAGACCCATCCGTTAGCTTAGCATAATGATCGTTCAAGTTTTGTTGCTATTGCTTTCTTCATGTGAAATACATATTACTTCGACTATGAGATTATGCAACTCCCAGATACCGGAGGAATACCTTGTGTGCTATCAAACGTCACAACATAACTGGGTGATCATAAAGATGCTCTACAGGTATCTCAGAAGGTGTTTGTTGAGTTGGCATAGATCGAGACTAGGATTTGTCACTCCGAGTATCAGAGAGGTATCTTTGGGCGCTCTCGGTAATACACATCATAAGCTTGCAAGCAAATGACTAAGGAGTTAGTCACGAGGTGATGTATTACGGAACGAGTAAAGAGACTTGCCGGTAACGAGATTGAACTAGGTATGAAGATACCGACGATCGAATCTCGGGCAAGTAACATACCGATGGACAAAGGGAATTACGTATGTTGTCATAACGGTTCGACCGATAAAGATCTTCGTAGAATATGTAGGAGCCAATATGGGCATCCAGGTTCCGCTATTGGTTATTGACCGGAGAGGTGCCTCGGTCATGTCTACATAGTTCTTGAACCCGTAGGGTCCGCACGCTTAACGTTCGTTGACGATATAGTGTTATATGAGTTATGTGATTTGGTAACCGAATGTTGTTTGGAGTCCCGGATGAGATCACGGACATGACAAGGAGTCTCGAAATGGTCGAGAGGTAAAGATTGATTGTGGCACCCCGGCTCAGAGTAAACCGGAACGCCCCGTATTCCAGCCTAGGGACAAGTCCTCTGGAATACGACACTGTTGGCATAGAACAAATCAGCTCTTTATTACAATGGATATGGTTACAAAGGGTATATGGATTACATTGGCACGGCGGCACTACGCCTGCCCGGGGTAGTTCTATGCTAACAGCGGAGTAACTTTCTCGGCAGCGGGACAGCGATGACGGTGATGGACTCCACTCCGCAGGGACTCTGGCTAGAACGCATATCCTAGGTCGCAAACTCGGGATCCTCGACAAGCAAGCAATCATGGCATGACCTGAAAACTTGCATGACACGCCAGGTGAGTACTTTGAATGTACTCACAAGCTCACCGCAAACATCAGCATTAAAGCAAAACAACATCATAGCAAGACAGCTACTGAAGTGGATGCAGTAAGGTAGAGCATATTTAATCCATACTCCGAATAATCTTAGGATCCAATCCAAACCTATGCCAAGTCCAATCTCATCATGTGGTCATCCGACCACTCATCTCATAGCCATCCCATGGCTGACATATCAAATACCTGATACCATCTGTACCACAAGTCTGACAAACTTACTCTCTTCCGGGTTGCATCACAAACCTCGGAATACTCATGATCCACCGAGTACTTCTGATCTTACGACGAGTTCTTTCATCATTATCACTACTATGGTTGACCACCTAGTGAGGTCTGGACGGACTGTCCAATACCGTGGACACGGCTATTCGAATAGATTTTACACTCTGCAGAGGTTGCGCAATTTACCCACACCATGGAGCACCTGACCTCGTGATCCCATTCGGGTGGACCAGCGTTGCTCCAACGAAACCTGCCTGACCCGTGACTCTCCCATCGTACCACCGGCAATCATCCTCCCCCGGAGTCAAGCCCTGGGTGGCCCCTGCGTCACCTCATGACACCTGCCACCGTCGTGGCCAAACTAAACTGTCCCAAACGGGGACCTGGTACCATATAACTCAACTGGGCTCACAAGGTTATCGCCGCCTACCGGGCCAGGGTAGTGCGCATGCATAACCTTCCCTGTCGGGCAGTACCGGTGAAAGAGCACGCGATCAGACCAAGTCAAGGCCGTCCCATACCGGCAAATGGGGCTGCACGGATAATTTCGGACAGGTGACTCAAGGTCAACCATGAAATATCTAATCCCCGAATAATATTTCTGTCATGGCTGACACTCCGATAACCAGTATGCTTAAGCCACTGCTACTAATTCATCTCTACGAACTGCCGGATGAACTCCAAAATAATCATAGACAGTGACCTCAACATCATAGTATCAACAAGTGGGTAAACTACTAGTCACTAATAATCCGGTATTCAACATGGTAGTCACCTATCCGAGAATTAACTCCAACATTGCATAATCCAATTCATTTCACAGATACTCATACTTGCTGTTAAAATAAATAGTGAAACTATGATATTGCAATGCGATGATGCAGATGAGAGTTGTGGCTTGCCTGGAGATGAAGGGACCATCGGGAAGGAGTGCGGAATGGTCGCAGACGGAGTTGCCGGAAACGGTCTCTCTCCCGGAGGGGGCTGTTTACGGCAAGGGTAAAATGGTCATTTCCACAGTGGAACCACATAGTGAAAATGATACCAACACGACGGGCTCGACGAGACGAAGAAGTAGGCTTTGGATTCACCTCGATCGGAGTCTTGGTTAAAAAGTTGTGATAGTTTTTCTTCCAGGGACCAATCTATAAATAAAATCTTCACAAACCAGTCCCTGACTGAAAACTGGATCGCGCATTCTCAGGGAATACGCCTCCGCAGCAGGGGAAACGTACTCCCGTGGAGTACGTCTCCACTTAGCTGACATGGCGGGTGCGGGTCAATGCGCTGAGGCTGCCATGTGGGGTCGAGGGGAGCGGGGCCCGCCTGGCCAGGGTCAGCGCCTTCTTCCTCTCGCCCGCGCGAGTCCGCGGCAGAGGCGAGGCGAGGCCGGCGATTGCCGGCACCTCCGGCCGTCTCTCGCGGCGCTCCGCCTATGGGCGAGCTCAGCGTGGAGAGGCGCTTCCGCTGGTGCATATTACGGCCGCCGGAGATGGACGAGGAGGTAGCAGCGTCGACGCCGGTGGAGGAGCTCGTCGGCCATCGATGGCGCCGAGCGTGCAGGTGTCCTGGAGATGAGCCGAGAGGCTGGGAAGGCTCACCGGACGTCGTTGTTTTTCATGGAGGTGGAACGAGGTGGAGGAGGGCTCGGCTTCGGGCTAATTTAGCCGGAGGGAAGCGGCGGCCATGGCGGCCAACTACGGCGAGGAGGGGCTCCGGGGTTCGGGCAAGGGGCTAGTCGAGACCAGAGGAGGGTGGGGAGGCTGGTGGAGTGCTCAGGAGGCCACGGGGAGCTATATATATAGCCGGACGGCAATGCCCGCACCGGATCCCGCCGCGGGGAAAATGACGTCGTCCGCGTTCCGCTGGCAGCCGCGCTGGCCGTCGTGGCGCGGCTGAGGTTGACGTGAGCGCGCAGGAGCGACGGGACTGGTCCAGAGCCATTAAGGGCGTGCGGACAAGACGGCGACCGCGGTGCCCTGTTTGGCCCGTGCGTGAACTTGGCAGCGAGCGGCGGCGAGCTTCGCCAGAGTGGGGAGAGGGTTCTGGAGGGGGTACGTGGATGGTGGGAACGAAGTCGGCACGACGGGACAAGAAGAGGCAGCGCAGGGTGGCCGGAGTGGTCGTGTCCGACGCGGTCGGCGTGCAGAGCACGACTTTGGCTCGGGCAGACGCGTGGTCACCACGTGCATTGGTGCACGCGGCGCGCTCTGGCCCGTCCAGTCATGTCTACGCGATAGTCCTTGCTCCCGAAGACATCCTGGAGGTGAAAGTTCATCAAATGGGTAACTGGTGTGATGACAAAGATCATTGCAAGTTTGCTGTTGCAAACTGTTGCATGATGCTGTGGTGAGCAGAGAAGAGATAAGGGACAGAGCTCATGTCTGGGAAGTTTAGGGTAGAAGGGACAAGAGTCATGTGAATTATGAAGGTATTTGGACCACTAATTAATATAGTTGCTTTACAACTACTTAATCTGATATAGAATCAAAAACAGGAAGAAGCACTCACTAGGAGTGATGAATTGGACTGAAAATGAACATGGAACGATGATTTGGGTATATGAGAGTGCCATAAAAATTTCATGCCATTTGGCCAAGCCAAAATGGTACTTCCTTCATACAGCACTTCTCTGGACAGAAACTTAGGAAAAATCCTGAGGGAAAATGGCTAGATGAAATGAGCCCAAATATTTTGGAGATAGGTTATATGGGTAGGAGAAGGCCCTGGAAAAGTTTCAGAAATAATGGAGCAATAAAAAATATACTTGCTTCACTAACTGAAAATTTGGGCAAAAACAAAGATTTGAAGTTTTGCTCACATGGATGCATTTCATGAGCTAAAATCTTGTGGAGAGCTATGATTTGAGCATACGAAGATGCTTGCAAAATTTCAACTCATTTGGATACTCCTAGCTAGCACTTGCTTCACAAAGATTCCAGCTGCCCAGAAACTTTGGAAATTAGCCAAGAGAGATTTAATATCCAAATAAAGTTGAATTTTGGCATGTGGTAATGATATGGATAGGAAAGAATTCCTAAAAAGTTTGAGAGCAAGCAAGCAAATATGAATGGTACTTGCTTCACAAACTGCCAGCTGGGGCAGAATCAGAAAAGGAATATTTGTGAAATATTTTTGAACATGGCAAGGAAAGGTTTGACATATTTGTGGAATATATGACCCAAACAATTTATGAGAATTATTTGGGAATTTTGGGAATGATGGAAATATGAGTTGCTTCACAACTCAGAGCAAGCAGGGTTATTCCTTTAATAGAAAAAGGAATATTCCCAAGAAAAGAATATTGAGATTGGTCCAAGATGGAAATGACATGGTCTTGGGATGGTTTTGAAGTTGGCAAGCCACTAGGGAGAAAAATGAAGGGTGATCCCTCCGGGTTTCAGAACTACTAAGCCACAGAAAAGCGAATCCGGAGCAAAATCAAAAGAAAAAGAAAATGGGCAAAATCCAGGGTGTTACAAACCTACCCCCCTTAAAGAAATCTCGTCCTCGAGATTTAGTTGCTTAGGGATCAAACATGAATATTCCCACCTGAGGAAACCGTTTGCAACTCGGGTTCCCTTTTTATCTTTGTATAATGCTTCCACTGAGTTTCATATGACTGACTGCCTTGCTTCGAGGTGGTTTGCTTCACTGGACCTTATTCTGGCAAATCGTACCTCATATGTTACTCTGACTTCACTCCTTTTGTGTCTGCTATCCTGTCTGGGGCAATAAATTTATCCTGACCAAACTATGTGCCCTGCTCGTAAATCCGAGGGTGGTTTCTCAGGGACGTGTCATGACGAGGTCCAATATGAACGATCGTTCACTGAGTTGTGAACAAATTCTCTTGGTGGACACGAAATCTTTTACTCATTGCATGGGGTGACTTCAAATGGCTGTGTGTCCTCCAGGCTCAAAACAGTACTATGAATCATACCGTTCTCCTGACGGTATCTGCCTTCTCGCATGGATTGCTGGGTCATCTTGGGTATCTTCACTATCTTGGGTATAAGGCTCCTACCAAATATTTGACTATCACCTGTCGTGACCAGCATAAAGGTGCACGGTCTCATTGTGATATTATCCATAGACTTGACTGACAGTAGTCCTAGCAGCACAATCTTGTTCACGGCAGGTTAGCTTTTAGCTGATTCCCATATATGAAGACACAGGCTTCGAGACCCTGATTACTTAGTCTGTCGGCATCTCCATATGGATGGTAGGCCGTGTAATGCTTTAACATGATTGCTGAGTTTGAACTGCTGAGTCAATCTTTTGACTGACCTGACCAGCTTGGTGGCCTTCTTCTGACAATTCTGAGCATATCTGGTTGGCTGAGCGGGTTCTCTCGGTATGGGGTCCTTGCAAATGAGATAGACCCCGTGGGTGTGTACCCATGGTGGTCGGTACCGAACCAGTCTGTCTGGAGTATCTGTACCATGTTGCTCTTGCAACCATTACCATATCCGTATGGCCAATCTTGCTTTTTCATTATAGTTCTCTTTGCCTGGATCCTTTGCTGAAAGAACTTGGCCTTATGTGTTCTTGATTCTTCGGGTGACTCTAGGTGTTGTCAGGTGCAATATCCCGGCAGGCATATTACTTTACAAGTTGTAGCTGTAGGGTAACGACCGTCTGAACCCTTGAATAAAACCGGCAAATAAACCAGTAGCCACCAGAACGGTCTTTACAACTCAGATCTGGGACATTACTGGAGTAGCTCAACCCCGACTCAAGACAGCTGAAAAGCAGCTCAGAGCATGAGACGGTGTCGATAAGAAGAAAGTAGCAACTCCCTAAGACGGCCGAAAACAGCTCAGAGCATAGGGTCACTGCTACGAAGAGAAATTCAGCAGCTGCCCGAGACGGCCGAAAAGCAGCTCAGAACACGGGCCAGTTGCTAACAAGAGAAGTAAAAGTCGGCATCCACCCCGGACGGCCAGAAGCAGCTCAGAACACAGGCGTGGTGCCGTTACCAAAGAAAGATGGGCAAGGGTTCATCCGTGTCCCATACAGCTCACTATTATGCATGCAGGTATGAGCATAATAATTTGAACATACAGGAATAACATAGAGCAATGTTATAGGGCATATATCAGATGGTCGGCTTGCTCCATAGGTTGTTGGTCATCATACTGTAGTGTATAACTGACGGTCTCTTCTTCTTACATAGCTCATGCAATAGTCAGATCCTCTCCGGGCTGGCATCATTGTATGAGTAACCCATATGACCTTGGCAGCATGTCCACCATATCTATGAAAACATGTGTGGCTGGCCACTTGATTCCCGAGGTAAATTTGTGTCCTGACTGATTTTTGCCTTCGGACCAATTGTTGCGGATCTGACCCTGGGGATGCATTGTCATATGCTTGCATCGGAAGATGTCCATATGTCGTATCGAGAAAGACACAGGGATCCTTGTGTCGTACGCTTCTCTGGTAGCTTGCGGAGAAAGACTGGGTTGCTACACCTGAAACTTCTCTTTGCCATATGCGGATCGAGTATATATATATATATATATATCCCTTAAGGTTTTTGTTGTCGGTTACTTGTTGTAGGTAACAGGGTATTCGGCAATCCTTCTTGCTGAGTACTACATTCATAGCACATTCTGGCTTGCTTCCAAGACATAGTAGGGTTCAAATTGTACTCATAGCAGACTCAAACCTTGTATATATGAATCATACCTTTGGCACATAATGCATTGTGGATCATATTCACAATTTGCCTTCTTGCTAGTTCGATCATTGCTGCTGTGAAGATTTCTCATTGAGGTATACTTGATGCTGATAACCAATTCAGCCAGGATATCATTTGTATTCAGGCCCAATATTCCCGATATACCACAGTCTGCTGAAAATTTTATATTGCTGAGCTGAGCTTCCAAATAACTGTCTCTTCACTGACTCCTTGGGTTCAGGGTCGGTGAGCAACTTCCATAAGAGGAAAATAAGGTAACACCAAGGGACCAAATAAAGAAGCAAAAGAAATGACTAAAACAAAAGCACACAAAGCAGCAAGATCACATACAAGCAGTATCATATTCTACAGCTATTCACAGCAATAATATGCATTCTTACTTAAGCACACAAATCTCACAAGAACTCTGGTATTACGGTCTAACATGCTGTGGCGATGTGCACGAAAGTGAATCAATGTGTGGAAGGAGTTGGTGTAAACAAGGCTACACCAAACACGAGCTTAACACGGATGGAACCGGTGGCAAGGACGAACTTGGTGATTGGGGGTCGGAACACAGAAGTTACGACCACATCATCATCAAGCGTACGGAAGAAAACTGTACACGTCCAAAGAATAGGTGGCGGAATGAAATTGTGGTGGAGAGAAAGGCTTACAGGCATTGCCCTTTTCTGATAGCAAGGATCAGTAAGGGTTGCCGAAGCAGCTAATGGAATGGCACGATCCGGGATAGAACTTGTCTATCACCGAAACGATAGGGGTAGCTGAAGAGAATATATTGGTGTGGTACCGGTGCATCAATCTTGCTAGTGATCGACACCACCAAGCACCTTGGCATCACTCTGCAGGGACGAAAATGACACCACACCAAGGAACGGGTATGCAAACTGGAGAGCGAAGGTAGGGAATCGAAACCGATGCCACCTACACTCACCAGATCCATCGTTAGTGATAAGATATCTAGTCTATATGCATGCTATGCACAAACAAATGCAACACACAAGTGCCGGAAACCAACTGGATCCTATACTATCGGTTACTTACGCTCACATCTAGACCGCACGTCCTATAGCAAGACCTACTCTGATACCAACTTCTGTGGCACCCCGGCTGAGAGTAAACCGGAACACCCCGTATTCCAGCCCAGGGACAAGTCCTCTGGAATACGGCACTGTTGGCATAGAACAAATCAGCTCTTTATTACAATGGATATGGTTACAAAGGGTATATGGATTACATCGGCACGGCGGCACTACGCCTGCCCAGGGTAGTTCTATGCTAACAGCGGAGTAACTTTCTCGGCAGCGAAACAGCGATGACGGTGATGGACTCCACTCCGCAGGGACTCTGGCTAGAACGCGTATCCTAGGTCGCAAACTCGGGATCCTCGACAAGCAAGCAATCATGGCATGACCTGCAAACTGGCATGACACACCAGGTGAGTACTTTGAATGTACTCGCAAGCTCACAGCAAACATTAGCATTAAAGCAAAACAACATCATAGCAAGACAGCTACTAAAGTGGATGCAGTAAGGTAGAGCATATTTAATCCATACTCCGAATAATCTTAGGATCCAATCCAAACCTGTGCCAAGTCCAATCTCATCATGTGGTCATCCGACCACTCATCTCATAGCCATCCCATGGCTGACATATCAAATACATGATACCATCTATACCACAAGTCTGACAAACTTACTCTCTTCCGGGGTGCATCACAACCCTCGGAATACTCACGATCCACCGAGTACTTCTGATCTTACGACGAGTTCTTTCA
Source organism: Thinopyrum elongatum (assembly GCA_011799875.1). Taxonomy (NCBI): domain Eukaryota; kingdom Viridiplantae; phylum Streptophyta; class Magnoliopsida; order Poales; family Poaceae; genus Thinopyrum; species Thinopyrum elongatum. The sequence continues at coordinate 547,154,422 of CM022302.1, read as the reverse complement.
TCATTATCACTACTATGGTTGACCACCTAGTGAGGTCTGGACAGACTGTCCAATACCGTGGACACGGCTATTCGAATAGATTTTACACTCTGCAGAGGTTGCACACTTTACCCACACCATGGAGCACCTGACCTCGTGATCCCATTCGGGTGGACCAGCGTTGCTCCAACGAAACATGCCTGACCCGTGACTCTCCCATCGTACCATCGGCAATCATCCTCCCCCGGAGTCAAGCCCTGGGTGGCCCCTGGGTCACCTCGTGACACCTGCCACCGTCGTGGCCAAACTAAACTGTCCCAAACGGGGACCTGGTACCATATAACTCAACTGGGCTCACAAGGTTATCGCCGCCTACCGGGCCAGGGTAGCACGCACGCATAACCTTCCCTGTCGGGCAGTACCGGTGAAAGAGCACGCGATCAGACCAAGTCAAGGCCGTCCCATACCGGCAAATGTGGCTGCACGGATAAGTCCGGACAGGTGACTCAAGGTCAACCATGAAATATCTAATCCCCGAATAATATTTCTGTCATGGCTGACACTCCGATAACCAGTATGCTTAAGCCACTGCTACTAATTCATCTCTACGAACTGCCGGATGAACTCCAAAATAATCATAGACAGTGATCTCAACATCATAGTATCAACAAGTGGGTAAACTACTAGTCACTAATAATCCGGTATTCAACATGGTAGTCACCTATCCGAGAATTAACTCCAACATTGCATAATCCAATTCATTTCACAGATACTCATACTTGCTGTTAAAATAAATAGTGAAACTATGATATTGCAATGCGATGATGCAGATGAGAGTTGTGGCTTGCCTGGAGATGAAGGGACCATCGGGAAGGAGTGCGGAATGGTCGCAGACGGAGTTGCCGGAAACAGTTCTCTCCCGGAGGGGGCTGTTTACGGCAAGGGTAAAATGGTCATTTCCACAGTTTAACCACATAGTGAAAATGATACCAACATGACGGGCTCGACGAGACGAAGAAGTAGGCTTTGGATTCACCTCGATCGGAGTCTCGGTTAAAAAGTTGTGATACTTTTTCTTCTAGGGACCAATCTATAAATAAAATCTTCACAAACCAGTCCCTGACTGAAAACTGGATCGCGCATTCTCAAGGAATACGCCTTCGCAGCAGGGGAAACGTACTCCCGTGGAGTACGTCTCCACTTAGCTGACATGGCGGGTGCGGGTCAATGCGCTGAGGCTACCATGTGGGGTCGAGGGGAGCAGGGCCCGCCTGGCCAAGGTCTGCGCCTTCTTCCTCTCGCCCACGCGAGTCCGCGGCAGAGGCGAGGCTCGGCCGGCGATTGCCGGCACCTCCGGCCGTCTCTCGCGGCGCTCCGCCTATGGGCGAGCTCAGCGTGGAGAGGCGCTTCCGCTGGTGCATATTACGGCCGCCGGAGATGGACGAGGAGGTAGCAGCGTCGACGCCGGTGGAGGAGCTCGTCGGCCATCGATGGCGTCGGGCGTGCAGGCGTCCTGGAGATGAGCCGAGAGGCTGGGAAGGCTCATCGGACGTCGTTGTTTCTCATGGAGGTGGAACGAGGTGGAGGAGGGCTCGGCTTCGGGCTAATTTAGCCGGAGGGAAGCGGCGGCCATGGCGGCCAACTACGGCGAGGAGGGGCTCCGGTGTTCGGGCAAGGGGCTAGTCGAGACCAGAGGAGGGTGGGGAGTCTGGTGGAGTGCTCAGGAGGCCGCGGGGAGCTATATATATAGCCGGACGGCGATGCCCGCACCGGATCCCGCCGTAGGGAAAACGCCGTCGTCTGCGTTGCGCTGGCAGCCGCGCTGGCCGTCGTGGCGCGGCTGAGGTTGACGTGAGCGCGCAGGAGCGACGGGACTGGTCCAGAGCCATTAAGGGCGTGCGGACAAGACGGCGACCGCGGCGCCCTGTTTAGCCCGTGCGTGAACTTGGCAGCGAGCGGCGGCGAGCTTCGCCGGAGTGGGGAGAGGGTTCTGGAGGGGGTACGTGGACGGTGGGAACGAAGTCGGCACGATGGGACAAGAAGAGGCAGCGCAGGGTGGCCGGAGTGGTCGTGTCCGACGCGGTCGGCGTGCAGAGCACGACTTTGGCTCGGGCAGACGCGTGGTCACCACGTGCATTGGTGCACGTGATGCGCTCTGGCCCGTCCAGTCATGTCTACGCGATAGTCCTTGCTCCCCAAGACATCCTGGAGGTGAAAGTTCATCAAATGGGTAACTGGTGTGATGACAAAGATCACTGCAAGTTTGTTGTTGCAAACTGTTGCATGATGCTGTGGTGAGCAGAGAAGAGATAAGGGACAGAGCTCATGTCTGGGAAGTTTAGGGTAGAAGGGACAAGAGTCCTGTGAATTATGAAGGGATTTGGACCACTAATTAATATAGTTGCTTTACAACTACTTAATCTGATCTAGAATCAAAAACAGGAAGAAGCACTCACTAGGAGTGATGAATTGGACTGAAAATGAACATGGAACGATGATTTGGGTATATGAGAGTGCCATAAAAATTTCATGCCATTTGGCCAAGCCAAAATGGTACTTCCTTCATACAGCACTTCTCTGGACAGAAACATAGGAAAAATCCTGAGGGAAAATGGCTAGATGAAATGAGCCCAAATATTGTGGAGATAGGTTATATGGGTAGGAGAAGGCCCTCGAAAATTTTCAGAAATAATGGAGCAATAAAAAATATACTTGCTTCACTAACTGAAAATTTGGGCAGAAACAAAGATTTGAAGTTGTGCTCACATGGATGCATTTCATGAGCTAAACTCTTGTGGAGAGCTATGATTTGAGCATATGAAGATGCTTGCAAAATTTCAACTCATTTGGATACTCCTAGCTAGCACTTGCTTCACAAAGATTCCAGCTGCCCAGAAACTTTGGAAATTAGCCAAGAGAGATTTAATATCCAAATAAAGTTGACTTTTGGCATGTGGCAATGATATGGATAGGAAAGAATTCCCAAAAAGTTTGAGAGCAAGCAAGCAAATATGAATGGTACTTGCTTCACAAACTGCCAGCTGGGGCAGAATCAGAAAAGGAATATTTGTGAAATATTTTTGAACATGGCAAAAAATGGTTTGACATATTTGTGGAATATATGACCCAAACAATTTATGAGAATTATTTGGGAATTTTGGGAATGATGGAAATATGAGTTGCTTCACAACTCAGAGCAAACAGGGTTATTCCTTTAATAGAAAAAGGAATATTCCCAAGAAAAGAATATTGAGATTGGTCCAAGATGGAAATGACATGGTCTTGGGATGGTTTTGAAGTTGGCAAGCCACTAGGGAAAAATATGAAGGGTGATCCCTCCGGGTTTCAGAACTACTAAGCCACAGAAAAGCGAATCCGGACCAAAATCAAAAGAAAAAGAAAATGGGCAAAATCCAGGGTGTTACATTGATATATAGGACGATGGTATTCGGACACCAGAAGAGTTTCGGAGTGCACCGGGTAGTCATCGGGTCACCGAAAGGGGTTCCGGACACCCCTGGTAAGTGTATGGGCCTAATGGGCCAAAGGGGGTACAGACCAGCCCCTGGTGCGCCCCTTCTTTGGACAGAAGGCTCTAAGGGAAGGAAAGGGGGAGGGCTAGCCCCTCCTGCCTTTCCCTCTCATGGGAGAAAGGAAAAGGGGGGGCGCCACCCTCCCCTGCCTTTACCGGCGCTCCAAATAAGGAAAAGGGGGGCGCGGCTTGGGAGGGACTCCAAGTAGGATTCCTCCTACTTGGGCGCCTCCTTTGGCTGCTCCTCCCTCCCTCCCACCTATATATATGTGGGGAGGGGGCACCACAGAAGGACACAACATTGTCTTAGCCGTGTGCGGCACCCCCGTCCACAGTTTTCTCCCTCGGTCATATTTTCGTATGGCTTAGGCGAAGCCCTGCGGAGATTACATCACCATCACCGTAACCACACCGTCGTGCTACCGGAACTCATCTACTACTTCGCCTGTCTTGCTGGATCAAGAAGGCGAGGACGTCACCGAGCTGAAATTGTGCAGAACGCGGAGGTGTTGTGCGTTCGATACTAGATCGGTTGGAGCGCGAAGAAATTTCGACTACATCAACCGCGTTGTGAAACTCTTCCGCTTACGGTCTACGAGGGTACGTAGACACACTCTCCCCCTCGTTGCTATGTATCTCCATGGATAGATCATTGCGTGTGCGTAGAAATTTTTTTGTTTTCATGCAATGTTTCCCAATAGTCGGGGGCGCGCGATGGTTAACTCCTACCAACCTCCCCCCTAGGGGCATGCATAGTAATACTTTGCTTTGAGGGCTAATAAACTTTTGCAATAAGTATATGATTTTTTATGACTAATGTGAGTCCATGGATTATACGCACTCTTATCTTTGCGCAATTTGCTAGCCTCTACGATACCGTGCATTGCCCTTTCTCACCTCGAGAGTCGGTGCAAACTTCGCAGGTGCATCCAAACCCCGTGATATGATACGCTCTATCACACATAAGCCTTATTATATCTTCCTCAAAACAGCCACCATACCTACCTATTATGGCCCTTCCATAGCCATTCCGAGATATATTGCCATGCAACTTCCACCGCTTCCGTTTTGATGACATGAGCATTCATTGTCATATTGCTTTGCATGATTGTAAGATAGCTAGCATGATATTTCCATGGCTTGTCCATTTTTTTATATCGTTGTTATGCTAGATCATTGCACATTCTGGTACACTACCAGAGGAATTCGTATAGAGTCATATTTTGTTATAGGTATAGAGTTGTAATATTGAGTTGTAAGTAAATAGAAGTGTGATGATCATCAATTTTCATTATTAGAGCATTGTCCCAGTAAGGAATGGATGATGGAGACTATGATTCCCCCACAAGTCAGGATGAGACTCTGGACCAAAAGAAAAAGAAAAAAGAACGAAAAATTGAAAAAAATGAAAAAAAAATGAAAGAAAGAAGGAAGAGAAGGGGCATGCTAGTCCCACACTTGTGCTTCAAAGTAGCACCATGTTTTTCATATAGAGAGTCTCATATGTTGTCACTTTCATATACTAGTGGGAATTTTTCATTATAGAGTTAGATGCACACTCACTTAGTTTTCATATTGAGCTTTCATACACTTATAGCTCTTAGTGCATCCGTTGCATGGCAATCCCTACTCCTCGCATTAATATCAATTGATGGGCATCTCCATAGCCCGTTGGTTATCCGTGTTGATGTGAGACTTTCCTACTTTTTTGTCTTCTCTATATTTACCCCTATCATCATACTCTATTCCACCGATAGTGCTATATCCATGGCTTGCGCTCATGTATTGCGTGAGAGTTGAAAATGCTGAAGCGCGTTAAAAAGTATGAACCAATTGCTTGGCTGACACCGGGGTAGTACATGATAAATACTTTGTGTTAAGAAGATAGAGCATGACAAGACTATATGATTTTGTAGGGATAGCGTTCTTTAGCATTGGTATTTTGAAAGACATGATTGTTTGTTGGGATGCCTGAGTATTGATGTCTTTATGTCAAAGTATAGACTATTGCTTTGAATCACTCGTGTCTTAATATTCATGCCATGATTAGATATATGATCAAGATTATGCTAGGTAGCATTCCACATCAAAAATTATCTTTTTTATCATTTACCTACTCGAGGACGAGCAGGAATTAATCTTGGGGATGCTGATACGTCTCCGTCGTATCTATAATTTTTTATTGTTTCATGTCAATATTATACAACTTTCACATACTTTTGGCAACATTTTATATGATTTATCGGACTAACCTATTGATCTAGTGCCCAGTTCCAGTTCCTGTTTTTTGCATGTTTTTTGCTTCGCAGAATATCCATATCAAACGAAGGTCAAACACGATAAAAATTTACGGATAATTATTTTGGAATATATGTGAATTTTGGGAGGTGGAATCAACGCAAACAGGGGCCCACAGCCCCCCCAAGATACACCAGGGCGCGCCCCAGGCCCCAAGCACGCCCAAGTATCTTGTGCCCTCCTCGTATGTCGGTTCGAGCTCTACTTCAGGCGCAAGGAAGCTTATATTCGGAAAAAAAATCATGTTAAAATCTCAGCGCAATCGGAGTTATGGATCTTCACGAATATAAGAAACGGTTTTCGACCAGATCTTGGGAAGGCGAAACATAAGAGAACAGAGAGGGAGATCCAATCCCGGAGGGGCTCCCGCCCCTCCACCGCCATGGAGGACATGGACCAGAGGGGGAACTCTCCTCCCATCTAGGGGGAGGCTAAGGAATAAGAAGAAGGAGGGGGCTCTCTCCCCCTCTCTCTCCCGGTGGCGCTGGAGTACCGCCGGGGCTAGGATCGTGACGGCGATCTACATCAACAATCTTGCTACCGTCAACACCAACTTTCTCCCCTCTATGCAGCGGTGTAAAACCTCTTCTCCCCGCTATAATCTCTACTTAAACATGGTGCTCAACTCCATGTATTATTTCCCAATGATCTATGGTTATCTTATGATGTTTGAGTAGATTCATTTTGTCCTGTGGGCTAATCGTGATCTTGGTTGGTATGATTGTATATTTTATTTATGGTGTTGTCCTATGGTGCCCTCCATGTCACGCAAATGTGAGGGGTCCCCACTGTAGGGTGTTGCAATATGTTCATAACTTGCTTATTGTCGGTTGCCGGAGTGACAGAAGCCTGAACACGGATAAGTGGGTTATTGCGTATGGGAGTAAAGAGGACTTGATACTTAATGCTATGGTTGGGTTTTACGACCTTAATGATCTTTGGTAGTTGCGGATGCTTGCTAGAGTTCCAATCATAAGTGCATATGATCCAAGTAGAGAAAGTATGTTAGCTCATGCCTCTCCCTCATATAAAATTATAAGAATGATTACCGTTCTAGTTATCGATTGCCTAGGGACAAATGACTTTCTTGTTGTAAAAAGCTATCTACTTTTAATTCCTTGCAATTTATTCATAGTTTTATTCTCGCAAAGTACTCGTAGTTTTATTCTTGCAAAATAGTTTCATACTTGTTCTAGATAAAGAAAACATCAAGTGTGCGTAGAGTTGTATCGGTGGTCGATAGAACTTGAGGGAATATTTGTTCTGCCTTTAGCTCCTCGTTGGGTTCGACACTCTTATTTATCGAAAAAGGCTACAAACGATGCCCTATATTTGTGGGTTATCATAGATCTTCACGAAGTAGGCGATGTAACACCCCCGGTGATTAGCAACAGTAATCACTTTTGATAATGACATGTCAGCATGGTTAACACTGCATAATCATCATTAGCATCATATTGCATTTCAACTCCTAACTCAAATTCAAATTTAAATGAAAGTAAAATATAAATGTTGTCCAACATAAAAACTAAAATGTTCGATAAATAACAAATATTGCAGAGGCTAGTCTAAAATCGTAACCAACAAATAATAAAATAATTAGGTGGCACTAACATAATTAAAACAGCTAGGATTAATGCATTTTAATTATTATAAAAATTATGTGAACTCAAGTTGACTCCAAACTAATTTTTGGTAGTGTTAGGTAATGCCTAGTATTTGTTGGAGCAGTTCCTATGTTTTACAAAATTCAATATGAGGCCTAACTAATTACTAAACTGAGAAAAGAAGATAAATAAAAAGAAAAGGGCAAAAGTAAAAGAAAACAGAAAAAGAAAAAGAAAAGAGAAAAAGAAATCCCCCTATCCCCTGGGCCAGGTGGCCCAACTAGCCAACAGCCGGCCAGCCCACCAACCGGCTGGCCCAAACCCCCCTCCATATCCCCACCTGTGGGGAACCCAAACCCTAACCGACACCCCACTTCCACCCCCCTCCCCACTCGTTCGCCCTCCCCCCCCCCCCCCGATCCAGTTCTGGATCGGGATCGAGCCCGGAGACGACCGCCCTCGACGCCGCTAGACCGCGCCGCCGCCCGGAGCCTGCGCCTCCTCGCCGGCCTGCACCTCGTCTCCGCCACGCACGTCGTCGCCGTCGTCCTCCCCAACAACCACTGCCCCGTTCCCTGCATCCTCCCGTGAGCACGCGCCCCTCCCTCCTCTCTCTCCCTCGCCCTGTCGTGTGCCATCGCGCGCACATGCGCCCGCGCTCGGCTGCGCGCGCCCGCGTCCCGCTACCCCGCGCTCAGGCCGCCCCGTGCTCGCGCACCCACCCTGGCCACACCTCCTCCCGCAGCCTGCCTCGCGCCCCGCCGGCCGCGCCCACTGCCCCGCCGTGGCTCGCCCGCTCGCCCAGCCCGTGCACGCTCCGCCCCTGCTGCTGCAACTGACGTCGCCCTGCCTTGCCTCGCCGTGCCCCCCTGTTCCTCGTTGTTGCAACTGCTTCTGCTGCTGCTGGACCTCGCCCCTCGTCATTGCTCGCCAGAGGCCACCCACCGCGCCGCGCCGTGCATCCCTCCATCGGTGCGCCACCACCCTGCTGCCCCCTGTTTCCCCTGTCCCGCTCTGCCGCGGCCTCCTGCGCCGCTCCCGCGCGCACGCGCCGCGCCGAGCGCGCGACCCCCAACCGCTCCACCCCTCCGCAGCGCTCGTCGCGCCCTGGCGCTGCTCGCCTCGCCCGCCAGCGCCCGCTCCGGGCGCCCAAACCCGCTAAGGCCCCCAGGGCCTATGACAGTGGGGGCCCACCCAGAACGTTTTTATATAAAAATAAAAATAAAAATAAAAATAATTAATTAGTTAATTAATCCTGATTAGGTTAATCTAATTAAGTAGTTAGTGTTAATTAAACAGTAATTTAATTAGTTAAAACCTAATTAAGCTAACAATCTATGACAGGTGGGACCAACCCTGTCAAGATGCCTGCTGACATCAGCATGATGTCATGCTGATGTCATCATCAGCACTGTTTCGGATAATGTTGATTTAAATAATTAAATAAATTCCAGAAATTAATAAAAACTTTAGAAAATCATATTAAATAAACCGTAACTCCGATGAAAATACTTTATACATGAAACTTGCTCAGAATTCCGATACGAACCCGGATACGCCCTCCGTATTCCCGTCAGACGCCCACAGCTATAAGAACATTGAACTTTTAGACCGTTTTCAGTCAATGAATAGTGCCCAACTTTAATTAAATAAATCCAAATAAATTCCTAAATTAACTAAATCATTTAGTTAGGCAGTAGAACACCCCGGCATATCATTTAGGCATGTCATACATGTTGTTTGCATTATTGTCGTGAACTTATTGTTTCTCTCCCCCTCCTTCTCTCTCTCGATAGACGCTGAGACCGACGACGCTGCACCCGGGTACGACTACACTACCGACGAGCAGCCCGTTGATGACCCCTCTCTCTTGCCAGAGCAACCAGGCAAGCCCCCCCCCCTTGAGCATCTAGATATCGCCCATTCTATTCCCCTGCTTGCATTAGATTTTGCTACTGTTAATGTATGCTCCTATTCTGATGCATAGCCTGCTGTTGTAACATGTTCATTGCTACCTTACCTGCCTATGATAAACTGTTTAGTTTAGGTTGGAATGAACCATCAGTGACCCCACCACCTTACCTTTGTTGCCCCTGCTTGATCATCGACGACCCGATCAACGTGATCGTCGACCAGAGACCAACACCTCACTTCACACCCCCTTAGTTGTACGACTCTGCGTAGTAACTATCGAGTGCCGAGGGTGATACCTCGTAACGCACTCCCGATGAATACTCTGCAGTGTAGCTGTTCGGTCGTGGTCATCGAGGGTGATTCCTCCTTCTCCACTTCCGATACGACTTTGTCGTGCGACCCCTTAGTGTGAACCTCGAGGGTGATACCTCATACGTTCACCCTAACTGTTTCGTCGAGTGGAATCCGCCGAGGGTGATTCCTCGGGTTTCCCCCTTGATGTTATGACCACACGATTACTTGACCTTTGTTACAGGCGGGTCCACCCTGGTGGGTACCCACTGGGGATCTATGATTTTCGGGTGTGCCGGAAGGGCACTCGAGTGTGACGTTGTGGTGGAGCATCAGAGACTCTGATTGTCTCCGCTTGATACTAATTGAGCCTATTGGATTTGGGTGTGTGATCTGAGTGGGTCGACGTGCCCTATACGCACTACCACCACGCGGGATAATGGTTATGGGACCCTCTGCGAAGTACGTTTCTCCGAAAGCTCGTCTGACATCACGATTCACCGTGCGGGCTGATTGTCGGGATTGGGCTGGATACTTCACTGACGAGTTCAGTGTCGCGCCTGCACCCCGGCCAGTTTCGCAATGCGCAGGGTGCCCAGGGCGATGGCCCGAGACCTCTGGGTGCATAGGTTAGTCCGGCGTGCTGACCTCTCTGCCGAGCCTAGGTAGAGCGCTGCTTTGTGTTGATCTTCCGAGGACGGGCATTACCCAGCAAGTGTGTCCGGCCAGAGTTGATCGAGCGTGTTGGGTAACAGTAGTGCACCCCTGCAGGGATGAATCTTTTATCAATAGCCGGTCCTACGGTAAAGGATGCTCAGTTTGTGTATCCCGATCTACTACTTAAACTGGATACTTGTTACTTAATTGAAGCTTCGGGATCGCTTTCTCGCTTGGGAGTCGAGGAAGGATCTTTAAGCTGCACTTCAACATGTTTGCTAAATAAAATGCTATTCTACTCTCTTCTACTGCTGCAAGATGATGGCCTTGTGAAGATGTTTGAAGATGCTAGTCTTCGATAGGACTAGGCCTTCTCTCTATTCTGGCATTTCTGCAGCCCAGTCCACTTATACAGCCTTTCTCCATTGATAATGTTGCATATGTAGTATAGATCCTTGCTTGCTGAGTACTTCGGATGAGTACTCACGGTTGCTTTAATTTCTCTTTTCCCCATATACCCCACCTTGATGATACATCAGACGATGGAGTCCAGGAGCCAGATGCCACCACCGGAGCCTACTACCAGGAGGGTCCAGAGGGTACTTACTACTGGATCGAGCCAGCTGACCAGGAGTAGGATCGAAGGCTCCCAGGCAGGAGGCCAACGCCTTTCGATCTAGTGTCGCTGTTTGTGCTATCCTTCTTAAGGCAAAACTTGTCTAACTATGTCTGTACTCAGATAATATTTGTATGACTAACTTATGTATTCGGATCTTCGGATCCCTGGTCTGTAATATTGTGGACCTCCGTTTAAATTGTGTTAGAGTTGTGTTGTGATATCTTCCCGTGAGTCCCTGTGCTTGATCGTACACGTTTGCGTGTATGATTAGTGTACGATTGAGTCGGGGGCGCCACAGGCGATGTCCTTACCCTTACAAACTTCTTGGTTCAACTCCACATCATGTCGAAGGCTCCCAAGCGACATCTAACTTATCTAGGAGACACCACTCTCCAAAAGGTAATAGATGGTGTGATGATGATGAACTCCTTGCTCTTGTGCTTCAAATGATAGTCTCCCCAACACTCAACTCTCTCTCACAGATTTGGATCTGGTGGAAGAAGGATTTGAGTGGAAAGCAACTTGGGGAAGGATAGAAATCAAGGTTCCAAATGGTAGGAATGGAATCTCTTGATCTCAACACATGAGTAGGTGGTTCTCTCTGAGAAAAATGAGTAGTGGAAGTGTAGGCACGTTCCGATGGCTTTCTTACTAAGTAAGAGGGGGTCGAGGGGTATATATAGCCTCCACACGAAATCCAACCATTACACACTTTTGACTCAACTCGATGGCACCGATCAGAATTCTCGGTGGCACCGACCTGTATAAAAGATATGAATGTTGGAGGTCTCCGTGGGACCGACTGGAAACATCTCTGATGGACCAATGTGCAATGGTAAAGGCAAACCTCGTTTCGGTGGCACCGATTGGATCAACTCGGTAGGACCGAAGTGAGATAATAATGCAACAGAAAGTTGGCAAGCCATCTCGGTGGCACCGATTGTAAAACTCGGTAAGACCAAAATTATTGCAATAGGTAACAGAAAGTTGGCAAGTCCATCTCGGTGGGACCGAGATCCTTATCAGTGGATCTGATTTGTTAGGGTTTGGCTGTGGCAGTGTCCAGATGAACTCGGTGGGTCCGGATAGGTATGTTTCGGTGGGACCGAGTTGGAATGTAGGGTTTTGGATAGATTTGGATAGAGAAAGTGGCTGAGGGTTTTGGAGCAATATCACTAAGCACTTGAGCAAATATATCATAATCAAAACCTCATCCCCTTTTAATAGTATTGGCTTTCCTATGGACTCAATGTGATCTTGGATCACTTAACCAAAAATGTAGAGTCTTGAGCTTTTGCCAATCCATGTCCTTAGCATTTCCAAGGGGGACCACATCCTCTTGTCCTTGCCATGCCACTGTTGAACCTTTCTAAAATATACTAGATAGAACTATTAGTCCAACTAAAGATATGTTGACATTAATTACCAAAACCACCAAGGGAGCACTTGTGCTTTCAATCTCCCCCTTTTTGGTAATTGATGACAACATACATCAAAGCTTCAAGTAATAATATGATGAGTAGTATATTAAAGCTTTGGAGAAACATGTAACTTGCATAAGCTCCCCCTACATGTGTGTAATCATGTATATGATAGAATTCGAAAACATGTGAATGCACAACATGACAGAATGAGTAATGAGTTACATGTATCTTGGTTATATGTGATACGTCTCCAACGTATCTATAATTTTGATTGTTCCATGCTGTTATATTATCACTCTTAGATGTTTTACAATCATTTTATAGCAACTATTTATCATTTTTTGGGACTAACCTATTGACATAGTGCCCAGTGCCAGTTGCTGTTTGTTGCTTGTTTTTTACATCGCAGAAAATCAATACCAAACGGAGTCCAAACGCAGCTAAACTTTTTGGAGAAATTTTCTGGACTAGAAGACACCAGATGGGCCAAAGAAGTACCAGAGGGGGCTCCGAGGGGAGCACAACCCACAAGGGCGCGCTTGGGGGCCCAGGCGCACCCAGGTGGGTTGTGCCCACCTCGGTGTCCTCTCGCACCGCCTCTTCGCCCTATAAATACCCAAATATTCCAGAAACCCTAGGGGACTCGACGAAACACAATTCCAGCCGCCGCAAGTTCCAGAACCATGAGATCCAATATAGACACCATCATGGAGGGGTTGATCTTCCTCATTGGGGCCTCTTCGATGATGCGTGAGTAGTTCATCATAGACCTACAGGTCCGTAGTCAGTAGCTAGATGGCTTCCTCTCTCTCTCTCTCTTTTGATTCTCAATACAATGGTCTCTTGGAGATCTATTTGATGTAACTCTTTTTTGCGGTGTGTTTGTTGGGATCCGATGAACTTTGAGTTTATGATCAGATCTATATCCATGAATATTATTTGAGTCTTCTTTTGATCTCTTATATGCATGATTATTTATAGCCTCATATTTCTTCTTCGAATCTTTGGTTTAGTTAGGCAAACTAGATCGATTTTTCTTGCCATGGGAAGAGGTGCTTTGTGATGGGTTCGATCGTGCGGTGTTCTTTCCTAGTGACAGAAGGGGCTACAAGACACGCATGTATCGTTGCTATTAAGGATAACAAGATGGGGGCTATTCCTACATGAATAGATCTCATCTACATCATGGCATCGTTCTTATTGCATTACTCCATTTCTCCATGAACTTAATACACTAGATGCATGCTGGATAACGGTCGATGTGTGGAGTAATAGTAGTAGATGCAGGCAGGAGTCGGTCTACTAATCTTGGACGTGATGCATATATATTGATCATTGCCTTGGATATCGTCATAACTATTTGATTTTCTATCAATTGCCCAACAGTAATTTGTTCACCCACCGTGTGTTATTTCTTGAGAGAAGCCACTAGTGAAATCTACGGCCCCCGAGTCTATTATTTATCATATTTCCTTTGAGATCTATTTTTATTTGCTTTTGTTTTCAGATCTATTATTCCAAAAACCCAAAAATACCTTGCTGCACTTTTTTATTGCTTATTTTATTTCACGTTTTATCGAGATCTATTTATCCAATCTATCACAAATTTATCCCGTCAACTTGACAATTTCCTACGCCATTACCCGTAAGAGGGATTGACAACCCCTCATAAGCGTCGGGTTGCAAGTATTTGTTCTTTGTGTGCAGGTACTGTTTACATAGTGTTGCTTGGTTCTCCTACTGGATTGATACCTTGGTTTTATAACTGAGGGAAATACCTACCGTAGCTGTGCTGCATCATCCCTTCCTCTTTGGGGAAATACCGACGTAGTTCAAGCGACATCAATATGCATCATAGCAAAAAGATGAAAGATGTACCTTCATGTTTATGATTCCCTCTTGCAAACAATATGTGCAAAAAGCAAGATATCATCATGCACATGAGTGAGATGCATATACTTACCTTGTGGTCCTTGAGCTGGTTCTTAAATAAATAAGCTTGAGAAAACAAGGTTAGATAACACAAGAGAACTTCAATCAAGAAAGAGACTTCAAGACCACAAGAATACCAAGGCTAGGATGACATGCAATTGATGAGTATCACAGAGTTAGTACTTTGTTTAAATATGGACATGTCCCCAAAGAATTAAAGGTTTGCAATAAATTTCCAAGGATTTTTCTCCCCTAAACATAAACTTCCTCTCCCCCTGAATCTAGCATTGGATAATCGGAGTAAGTAGAGTGAGATAAAATCAGAGCAAAATAGACTCAAATAAAATAGTTAACATGTCTCTCCCTTCTTAGAGACATGTGAATTCTCTCCTCTTATGATAGTGCATCTCTCTCTCTCCCTTTCTTAGAAGAGCTTAAAATATGATAAGCTTTTGATGTGCATCTCTCTAAGCTTTGATGTGCATCTCTCTCCCCCTTTGACATCAATTTCCATGAAGGGTAGGCTTCCAGGGTATGAGGCATGTGAGTGTGGTCCTGGAGAGACATAGCTAGGCAGAATGTAGCTTTTGATGCAGATAGAGGAAAAGAATCATTGAGTGGAGCTATAAAGAGTAAATAGTAAATTTGGCAAAATACTTTCTCGGCAGTGAAATCGGTGGCGCCGATTTGTGTCAATCGGTGACCCCGAGATAGTGAAGTCACAGATAAAGCATATCGGTGAAACCGAACTAGTCCAGTTCGGTGGAACCGATGAACTGTGTACAAGGTTTACTTGCACTTCGATTCGACCGATAAGCTTTTGATCAGAGTGACCGAGTTCAATGCAGAGGAAAAAAATTGTCAACTCAGCTCACTTGAAGTAGAATTATCACAAGGATTTTCAAGGAATTTGCAATGAATTCGATTTAGAGAAAGTGAAAAGAAATATAGAAAATGGATAAGAATCTAGATGAAGTTTTTTTTTGATAAAAGGAAAACACTCTAGCAAAAGAAATGCATCTAAGGAAAGGGAACACTAGAGAACTTCATCTAGAGGGAGTCGGCGACAAAGTCACCTATGTTAGAGTATATTGACTTAGGAGTCAAGTGGGATCACTTGATCATAGGTCATACTCATCGTTAAGCTCAAAATGGGGTTGCCATTTTTCATTTAAGCGTCTTAATGTATTCACATCTTGTTGAGTTGCTTTAACTCATGTCTTGGAGCAAAGCTTCTCTAAGATGGAAGGACATACCTTGGGTTTGTTTTTGAACTTGATCATGTAGTTGAACTTGTGGTGGATGCTCATATGTATTGAGTTGGGAGCATATCTTTTGTATTTGAAGCTCATCTTCCTACATGGGTTAGTCTTGCAAGGAATAACACTTATGTATCCAAATTGACAAGAGTGAATTACATCATATGAATATTGTCAAAGGATATGTAGAGTGTAGATTTCTTCCTTGATCACAACAACCAAAGCATAGATACTTGGTCATGACAAGATTTCTCAATATATGAGTGATTTGCAATCTTATGGGATGAGGCTCATCCAAGCACCTACAAGGGTTAGATACCATACAAGGGTGCAAATGTATCCAAGATAAATGATCATCATCATAAGAGAAGTATCAAGGATTAGTCACATAGGCTCATGCCTTGCGTGTATCCCAAAAGGAGTCTCTACTCCAAATTTGAGGCATCAATGATGTTCAACTCACTCCTCAATCGACAAAATATCTTCTCATCATGAGGTTTGGTGAAGATATCTGCCAATTGCTTGTTGGTGTGAACATGCATGCTTAATATTAATGTCACCCTTAGCAACATGATCACGAATGAAATGGTGACGAACTTCAATGTGCTTAGTTATAGAATGTTGAATGGGATTGTGTGCAATGTTAATAGCACTCTCATTGTCACAAAGCAATGGAACATCACATGTATCCCATAATCTTTGAGAGTTTGGGTCATCCAAAGTAATTGAGCACAACATGATCCCGCGGCAATGTATTCCGCTTCGGCGGTGGATAATGATACCGAATTTTGTTTCTTGGAGGACCAAGAGACAAGGGATCTACCAAGAAATTGACATGTACCCGAAGTGGATTTTCTATCAACCTTGTCACTAGCATAGTCCGAGTCAGAATAGCCAACAAGATCAAAATATGACCTCTTAGGGTACCAAATGCCAAAGTTTGGTGTATGAATCAAATATCTCACTATCCTTTTCACAGCCTTAAGATGACATTCTTTTGGAGCGGCTTGATATCGTGCACACATGCACACACTTAGCATAATGTCGGGACGGAAGGCACAAAGATACAATAATGAACCAATCATAGATCGGTAAACCCTTTGGTCAACCGGATTGCCATCCTTAGTCAAGTCAAGATGTCCACTAGTATACCCTTGCTTTCTTGCATGTTTTCATACCTTTGCTTTCTTGCATGTTGAACTTCTTGAATAGATCCTTGGTATACTTTTTTGTGAGACAAAGGTACCTTCCTTACTTTGTTTGATTTGCAACCCAAGGAAAATTTTGAGTTCACACATCATAGACATCTCAAATTTTTCTGACATCAACCTTCCAAACTTCTCAATAAAATGAGGGTTAGTAGAACCAAACATGATATCGTCAACATAGATTTGGCACACAAATAATTCTCCGTCAACCCTTTTAGTGAAGAGAGTTGAATCAATTTTCCCAATTTCAAATTCTTTCTCAATAAAAAACTTTGTCAAGCATTTATACCACGCTCTAGGGGCTTGTTTAAGACCATAAAGAGCTTTGTGAAGTTTATAAACATCATCAAATTTTTTGGGATTAACAAAGCTGGGAAGTTGTTTAACATAAACTTCCTCCTCAATCTCACCATTTATAAAAGCCCTTTTAATATCCATTTGGTATAAGGTGATATCATGGTGATTGGCATAAGCAAGTAAAATGTGAATGGACTCAAGTCTAGCAACGGGGGCATATGTCTCACCATAGTCCATACCTTCGACTTGTGTGTAGCCTTGAGCAACGAGATGAGCCTTGTTGCATACCACTTGTCCATCCTCATCTTGCTTATTCCGAAACACCCATTTTGTTCCAATGATGTTTTGATCATCCTTCGGCTCAACCAATGTCCACACTTGGTTTCTCTCAAAGTTGTGTAGCTCTTCATGCATAGCATTTATCCAATCCGGGTCTTCAAGGACTTCTTCTACCTTCATAGGTTCAATGCTAGAGATGAATGAGTAATGTTCACAAAAATTAGCCAAACGAGTTTTAGAGCGAGTGATTCTCCCAGTGTTAATGTCATCGAGGATTTGTTCAATGGGATGATTCTTTGAGACTCTTGCTCTAACTCGTCAGAGCTTTTTCTTGGGTTGTGGTGGAACATCCTCATCATCATCTTCTTCTTCTTAATTGTTGGTGGCATCATTGTTCTCTTGTGGAGGAGGAGAGGGAGGTCGAGGTGGATCATCTTGTTGTACTTCCTCATTTCCTTCGTCTTGACATGTTCCACTTGTGGATGCCTCCATGTCAATTTGTGCTTCACCTTGATGTGAAGTAGAGGCTTCCACTTGAATGGATGAAGTGCTCTCCTTCACCTCAGTTGGACGGATCTTGCCGATAGATAAATCCGGAATTGCTTCCAAGGGATCTTTGTCTCCTACATCTATTGGCAGTTGCTCTACTTGCGAGCCGTTAGATTCATCAAACTTCACATCTACCGTCTCTTCAACCTTTCGGGTGAAATTGTTGTAGACACGGTAAGTGTGTGAGTTTGAGCCATAACCGAGTAGAAAACCTTCATGAGATTTAGGAGCAAATTTCAAACAACGATGCTTATCAAGAATGTAACACTTTGAACCAAATACTCGAAAGTATCCAACTTGAGGTTTGTTACCGGTGAGTAGCTCATATGTTGTTTTACCAAGAAGCTTGTGAAGATATAGTCGATTTGTAGCATGACAAGATGTCTCAACCGCTTCCGCCCAAAAGTGTCTTGGCGTCTTGTATTCATCTAGCATCGTTCTCACCATCTCAATAAGAGTCCAGTTCTTCCTATCAACAACTCCATTTTGTTGAGGTGTGTACGTAGCCGAGAACTCATGTGAGATGCCTTCTGCATCAAGAAAGGTATCCACATTGGCGTTCTTGAACTCTGTTCCATTATCGCTCTGAACCTTCTTGATCTTCACTTCAAATTGATTTTGGGCCTTCCTAGCGAAGTTCTTGAAGATCTTTTGAACCTGCAATTTGTCATCAAGAAAGAATACCCACGTAAATCCGAAAAAATCATCAACAATGACCAAACCGAAAGAGTTAGCACCAAGGCTCTTGTAAGCATTGGGACCAAAGAGATCCATATGAAGTATCTCAATATCATCATCATCACCATGCGTATGATCATCTCCTAGTTCAAGTGATTCGTTAGATTTATGACCATGACAATGTGCAAGTTCATAAATTCTAATGGTTTCCATGTGTCGTGGGAGAACACGATCACCTATGGGGCCATGAGCCCCTTTGTGGTTAGGCAAGGGGGAGGTCACATTGCACAAAGAGCGGAAGCCATGGAGCAGCACGACGATGGTGACGCTGGTGGTTTTTACCCAGGTTTGGGCCGCCACTAAGCGTAAAACCCTACTCCTGCTTTTGGTGGATTGGATGAAGGAATCACAACAACACGCAACGCTCAAACCCAGCAAGGTGGCCTTGGGGGAGCAGCTACGCGCGTACAAGTGTGAGGGGGTCCGAATAATCACCTAGGTTCTTTTATAGCTCAAGGGGTAACCACAGTGGCAAAACAGTCTTTATCTAGTGATTAGATAGCTAACAGTGCTATCATACCTAACTCTGGCAGTTAGGACAAAGTGCATTAAATGCACTGCTAGGTGTCGTGCCGAGGGTGAAGCCCGGCAAGCCTACCATGCCGCTCAATCATCTCCTGCTTATCTGTTCGACATGCCTCTGGATGGGTGTCACATGAGTGCAATCTGTCTTCCAACGGGCTGCCACGTGCTTAGTGGAAGCCACTTAATCACCTGGAGTCTTGACACCGCATTGATAAGTGATTTTCGTTGTGGTGTGGTGGAGCGGTGGTGCCTTGGCGGGAGCCCTTGCCCTTGACGGACCCGGCAAGCCTGCCGGGGAAATCTTGGACTTGTCCTTGGGGCGGCCTCGACCCGGCCAGGCTCTCCTGCCCGGCAAGGGAGGCCTTCTCAAGGTGGTGCTCTGTTGTCTTGTATGTTGACTTGGTCTTCTTGATCCGCTCCTTGATCACACAAAGAGCGGTTTCTCTGTCTTGGTCTTGCTTTGTGCGTTTGGGGTAGCCATTATTTCGTCAAGCTTTGGCTGCCGGGGTGGAGGTTCTTCGTCCGTGCACAAGCCAGCGGGAATAAACAGCCCTATTTGTGTACCCCGACAAAAGCCGCCGGGCCTGAGCCATACGTGTCGCTGGGCACGTTGGGTTAGGCTCCAAATAGTGCACGGACACGTGTCGAAGAAATGCTGCCCATGCAGCGATTGTCATGATGACCAGTCAATCCAACGTCCATCTGCGTAATTACCGCAGGTCATGGGGTCGTAGAATAGTAGCAGTTAATGGGTAATGCGCCTGCAAAAACGGTAACTTTCCGAGGAAAGATAGCGAAGAGCCATCCCCCACGCCTGTTCCAATAAAAAGGCAACGCGAAGGGGCGCTGCTCATTCGCATCTGTCTCTCCTCCCTTCATCTTATTCCTCAATCCAAGGAACTGCTTCCACTGCCATCATCCACCTCCAAAGTTCTTCTAGATCTCCCGTCCATCCTGTGAGCCCAAGGGATGGGGCGAAAGACAGCCGCCGCGAAGGGGAAGCAGGCGGCCACCGCAAAAGATGCCGCAGCGGAGGGGAGGAAGAAAAGGGCAGAGGAGCTGGACAGGAAGCAACAGGAAGACGTGGTTTTCATCCCGTCGAACTTGGATGGTAATACCTTAATCGTGAAGTATGCATATATGTGGGGAAGGGAAGTTCCGAAAGGGCATGGAGCGCCCGTGGTCCTGCCGGAGGGGGCCAAGGTCCCATCGGATTCGTACCGCTTTTTCTGCGCGTACTTCCTCTGCGGCCTCACCTCCCCCTTCTCTGATTTCTTTGGTGCCATGATGACGGTGTATGGATTCCATCTTCTGGATTTCACGCCCAATTCAATGGCGTGCATGGCAATCTTCGCCCATCTATGCGAGAACTTTGTTGGAGTCGCCCCCAACGTGGATCTATTCAGGCACTTCTTCATCCCATGGATAGAAGACAAATCTCACCGCTCAGAAAATATAAGCTGGATTCCCCGGGGCAAGAAGGATGAATGGGATTATCTCCCTGGCCAGCAGCGTAGCAGGTGGGAGGAATGGAGGGCAGATTGGTGCTGGATCCAGGACAAGGATGCCCCTGAGTTCTGCGTGGCACGAACTGAATGCGTCACGCGCGGCAGCGACTGGAACAAGTTGGGCCTCACTGATGACAGGCTCCGCCCGGCGCTAAACAGGATTGCCCGCCTCAAAGCTGCCGGGCTAACCGTCGAGCATGTGGGGGCGACTTCCTCCGGTGCCGCATCGCACCACTGCAGAAGAGGGACAGGTTTGCCTAGGAATACGGGAATTCCGCCGACAGGATGCGTCTGTACCTAGGCCCTGTCACCAACCTATCGATATACGGCCATGGCTGGCTGTGTGAACAGCTATTCGGCTGCCTTGGGCCAATCCATTTGCCGGCAGGGATTGTCCCTCTGCATCTCAACTCCGCTCGAGATCAAATTCTGAAATGGATGCCCGATTGCAATGCTTACGGAGTTACGGCTGATTGGCAACTGCCTGAACTAGATGCAGAGATAGAGTGGGTCTCCAGTTTGGAAGAAAGGGCTTCCAGGGTGGAGAACGATCTTGTCAAGTGCACCTCCAAGGCAGAAACAGCGTTCATTGCAAAGCGGATTGCAGAGGACAGAGCACTCCGGGCTGCCGGAGGGACGAGGCCCGAAGAGGAGGAGGAGGAAGAGGATGTTGAAGGTGAAGGTTCTTCTGATGAAGGGAGCGGGGAGTACGACGCGGAGGAGGTTGTCGGGCTTGACCCTGCCGAGGCTGGAATTCATCATACCCCGGCAGGAGAGGCCCAAGAAGAGGGCGGGGCTGAGGAGGCAGAGCAGCCCGAGGTGGAGGAGGAATGGCTCGCAATGGGTTCCCAAGCCCCAGGGCCAGATCCAGGTCAACGCCTTCGTAGGCGGGCCAGCTGGGGAACAGCGGCCCCTGCCTCCTCGTCGGTAGTGAAGAGGGGCAGGGCAACCCCGCCACCTACGGCGTACGAGCTAGGCTCCATGCTTGTGGACCCAGAGTAAGGAGGGGAACTGAGCTTTTTCTTGAGGTATTGTGCACTTGAGAGTTGTTGACTCAATCTTGTTTTGTTGACTTGGCAGAGATGAAGAACCCCTCACCCAGTGGGCCAAATGCACCAAGCATGCGGCGGCGCTGGGGCCTTCGGCGAGCACAGGTCTGGCGGGTGATAGGACAGGGGACCCCATGCCCAGCCCCCAGCCCAGCCCCCGGCGCGAAGGCATAGGGCAGATTTCGCCCGCCTGGAGAAACACAAAGGAACATGCTTCATCCCTCGCCAAGGGAGAAAGTGAGATCCAGCAGGGTGGGGTCCACCAAGAGGGGTCCACCCCAAACAAAATCCAAGCAGAGGAATCGCCGGCAAGGGCCTCCACTGAGGGGTCTGCTCGTGCTGAGGTCACAGCCACTGAGGAAGCAGACATGGACCGCACGCCGGTAACTGACGTTGCCGGGGAGGAGGATGTTCCCCCACAACAAACACTACTGAGTAATCCACTTTGCCTTTGTCTTCTACTTGCCTGAATTACTTTGCTTCTTGCCTTGATTTATTAGTGCCTGGCTTCTTATCATCCTATCTGTTGGTTTTACTTGCAGCTCCGTTGATTGAAGAACCCGAGCTCTTGGAAGAGGTGGCTAGCATTGGGAAGAGTGTTGTCGAGGAAGCAACCAAGATTGCTACGGCGGAAGGTCACGAACAGACTGTTGGGGATATCCAGGAGTCCTCGGGAGGAGTAGAGAAAATCCCCGGCAGCATATATGGCCCGGAAGCGATTGTCGAGGAGAAGGCCCCCCTTCAAATCATGGGGCCCTTTCCCTTGAATTCTCCCTTGGTCGTGGCCCCGCAATCTTCCCCAAGCAAGTTGACACTGATCCTTGCTCAACCTGGGCCTACACATCCTAGCTCATCTGTCTCAGCAGGCGCAGACTTCGATGAAGAAATCAGACGCATACTGGCGCCGTTGTCTCAGAGGGTTGAGGAAGCGAGTGATTCGGTCCATAGCGCCAAGGATTTATCTTTCCTAGAATCCATGGCGGCCGGGCTCAAAGATGTGCACCACAGATACAGTCTCAGATGGCAGGCAGTCAAGGAGCAGTGTGATTCTGCTGATCTTATGGGCAAGAAGCTGATGGATAAAGGCAACGAGTTGTGTGAGTGCTATAAGAAGTAGTCCCACTCCATTATGCGGCAAGAGGATGTGCTGACTATGGCCAAGGAGGATATCACTGCCCGGGAGGTCTTCTTAGCGGAGCGCGAGGCGCTTCTGAACACCAAGGAGAAGGACATCTTCGCCCGGGAAGGGAATCTCAAAGCCACCCTCCGCGGCAAGGACGAGGATCTGGAGGCCCTTGTCCAGTAGCGTACCAAGGACCTGGAGGACAGCCACAAAGCCACTCTCAACGTGCTTACCCTTGAATCCTCTGCCCAACTGAAGAAGGTAACCGACGAGATAGCTGTCGCTTCTGCTGCTAAGGCTAATCTTGAACACCAGGTGGGTAAGCCAACAGATGACCTTGCCGGGAGCAATAAGGAGATTGTGGCTCTCAAAGAGGAAGCGCAGAAAGCAGAGACCATCCTGAAGGAGGTGCAATCGCAGCTTTCCTCCAAGAGCCAGGACCTTGACACCGCCAATGGCGCCATTTCTGATATGAAGGCAAGGCTCGGCTCCTTGGAGAAGGAAATTGAGTCTGCCGGCAACCGCGAAAAGTTCTTGATGATGGATCTGACCAAGGCCATGACTCTCTAGAAGGATGCAGAAGAGAAGCTTGACAACCAAATTCAGCAGTGTGACCTCTGGATCAAGAGCATGATAGATATAGCTGAACGCCTCACTGCTCCGATCTCAAAGATGGACATGAAGAGTTGGGCCTTCTCCGTTGGTAAGCACGAAGTCCCAAGTTTCAAGCTGACGCTTTTCTTTGAAGGTTTGATCGAAGGGCTGAAGACGTACGAGGACGACAGGGATGTCTGCTTTGCTGACGAATCCCATAAGCTTGCTCGTGATGCCCTCTTTCTGGTCTTGAGCAACCTTGCCTTCTTCCATCCGGACCTCAACCTCGCCGATGGCTTCAAGAAGCTACCACCAGGTGCCGACATCTCTGCTACCGCAGCGAAGGCCGACCCTCTTGCCGACAAGGTTCTCTCAGTTCCAAGAGTTCCCGGAGGTCGTCGGGCCCAGCCTTGAACCATTCTTGTTGCCGTGCTGCTCTGTAATAAGACACAATATGTATCTCATTTTTAGGCTCCGTACTATGCTTGCTTTAATGCTTGTCGAACTGATGTTTTATTATACTAATGCACGCTATCCCTCTTGTGTTTACCCATTGGTATTCGTATGATTGGTTTTCTTTGCGTACTTTGGTTGCCCGCCAACAGCATACTGCCACGATTGCTTTGAGGAACGGGTCCTTAGCATTCAGCTGGCAAGGACACACTGTCGGTGGGTTTTTCCTTAACAGTCCTTGACACTGCCACCCACTTTGTTGAGCAGGCTTGAAACAAAGTGAGGGCGCAGACAAATACAGTAAGGTTCCATCATACAAAGGACTTGCCATACGAAACCTTGGGTGTCCGAGGGACGCGCAAGTGCAAGCTCTGAAGAAAAGTTAACAAGCATGTCAACTTAGCTTTTGTCTATGCTCCTCTCCTGCCGGGGTGTACATTTGATTACGCATAACATCTTCTCTTCCACATGTGGTTGCCCCTCCTATTCATGTCTCCTGGGGAGACAGTGCTTGCATACCCATTTTCGCTCCGCAAAGATGAAAAAAGGGGAAGGAGCACAAGGGAGGGACTAGGCAGTCCATTAGTTACGCACCCAGCCCCGGCACGAGCTAGGGGAGTCAGCGAAAATGTTTGTAATTAATGTCATATGGTGGAAAAGGAAGAGAATCGGCCCCTCCCTTCTTTTCCTTTACCTCCAATGATCTCTCGACGGCTGGCGTGAAGGACACGCTGGCGCAGAAGGCCTTGCCGGAGTTCGCTTGCCGGGAGTGCCAACCAACGGATTCGCACCAGCACTCAACTTAGGATTTACCCTTGGCGGGATAAATGCATAACCGAGCTCCACGCGAGCTTATCGACGCCGGAAGCATCACCACTATGCGACCCAATCATTGGTGAGTGATGAGGAAGGGGGAGGCCGATTACGCACCGTTTTCTCGTCCATTCGCCTAAGTGATACCCTTAGGGATCGGACGCACTTGACAGGAGGCCGCGAGGAGGGCGACGTCGCCGCACGTCTCGCTCCTTCTTCTGGCTGTGAGCAGCATGGTGGCCACGCCATCTGTGCCAACCATGGCCACCGCAGTGCCATCGTCATTTGCCCTCGTCGTCGTCGCTGCTGCGGTGGAGACGAGCGACGAAATCTGGGAAGGGCGAGGCTAGGGAGTAGCACCGTTCTTTTTCTTCGAAGCCATTGACGAAGAGGGTGACGATGAAGATGATGATGAAGCTCGACGCGCTGTTTATAACTTTAGATTCGCGCAAGCGACTCCCCCTACCTGGCGTGCCAAAGATGTCATGGGAGAACATGATCAACTATGGGGCCATGAGCCCCTTTGTGGTTCGGCAAGGGGGAGGTCACGTTGCACAAAGAGCGGAAGCCATGGAGTAGCACGACGACGGTGACGCCGGTGGTTTTTACCCAGGTTCAGGCCGCCGCTAGGCATAAAACCCTACTCCGACTTTTGGTGGATTGGATGAAGGAATCACAACAACACGCAACACTCAAACCAGACAAGGTGGTCTTGGGAGAGCAGCTACACGCGTACAAGTGTGAGGGGATCCGAATCCCTTGCTAGTTTGCCTTGGACCTCCTTTTATAGCTCAAGGGGTAACCATAGTGGCAAAACAATCTTTATCTAGTGATTAGATAGCTAACAGTGCTATCATACCTAACTCTGGCAGTTAGGACAAAGTGCATTAAATGCACTGCTAGGTGTCGTGCCGAGGGTGAAGCCCGGCAAGCCTACCATGCCGCTCAATCATCTTCTGCTTATCTGTTCGACACACCTCTAGACGGGTGTCACATGAGTGTAGTATGTCTTCCAACGGGCTGCCACATGCTTAGTGGAAGCCACTTAATCACCTGGAGTCTTGACACCGCATTGATAAGTGATTTGCGTTGTGGTGCGGTGGAGCGGTGGTGCCTTGGCGGGAGCCCTTGCCCTTGACGGACCCGGCAAGCCTGTCGGGGAAATCTTGGACTTGTCCTTGGGGCGGCCTCGACCCGGCCAGGCTCTCCTGCCCGGCAAGGGAGGCCTTCCCAAGGTGGTGCTCTGCTATCTTTTATGTTGACTTGGTCTTCTTGATCCGCTCCTTGATCTCACAAAGAGCGGTTTCTCTATCTTGGTCTTGCTTTGTGCGTTTGGGGTAGCCATTCTTTCGTCAAGTCTTAGCTGCCGGGGTGGAGGTTCTTCATCCATGCACAAGTCAGCGGGAATAAACACCCCTGTTTGTGCACCCCGACACCATGATAATGTTGCTAATAGTTCCAACATCACCCTTAGCACGCATAAGATCACGGAGCTCTGATACGTCTCCATCGTGTCTACTTTTCCTAACGCTTTTCCTCTTGTTTTGGACTTTAATTTGCATGATTTGAATGAAACTAACTCAGACTGACGCTGTTTTCAGCAGAACTACCATGGTGTTGTTTTTGTGCAGAAATAAAAGTTCTCAGAATGGAACAAAACTTTTTGGAGAATTATTTCAAAATATATAAAAAATACTGGAGCCAAGAACCACCGGAGGGGGCCCCTGGGTGAGCACAACCCACTGAGGGCGGCCCGCGCCGCCCTCCGCGGCCCGCGTCAAGGCGCACCCAGGTGGGTTGTGCCCACCTGGTGGCCCCACAAACCCTGATTCCGACTCTAAATACCCATATTTGGAGAGAAAAATCAGGGAGAAAGTTTCATCGCGTTTCACGATATGGAGCCACCTCCACCTCCTGTTCTTCATCGGGAAGCCAGATCTGGAGTCCGTTTTGGGCTCTGGAGAGGGGGGCCTTTGATCTTCGTCATCGCCAACCCTTCTCCATCACCAATTCCATGATGCTCTCCACCGGGAGTGAGTAATTCCTTCGTAGGCTCGCTGGTCGGTGAGGAGTTGGATGAGATTCATCATGTAATCGAGTTAGTTTTGTTAGGGCTTGATCCCTAGTGTCCACTATGTTTTGAGATTGATGTTGTTATGACTTTGCCATGCTTAATGCTTGTCACTTTGGGCCCGGGTGCCATGATTCAGATCTGAACCGTTTATGTTTTCACCATTATATCTATGTTCTAGATCCGATCTTGCAAGTCATATTCACCTATTACGTGTTTTGATCCGTAAACCCCGAGGTGACAATAATCGGGATACTTTCCAGTGATGACCGTAGTTTGACGAGTTCATGTATTCACTAGGTGTTAATGCTTTGTTCTGGTTCTATATTAAAAGGAGCCCTTAATATCCCTTAGTTTCCTTATGGACCCCGCTACCCCGGGAGGGTAGGACAAAAGATGTCATGCAAGTTCTTTCCATTAGCACGTATGACTATTTACGGAATACATGCCTACATTATATTTATGAACTGGAGCTAGTTTTGTATCGCCCTAGGTTATGACTATTATATGATGAATATCATCCAATGAATCCACCGATCCAATGCCTACGAATTTCCTACATATTGTTCTTGCTAAGTTACTACTGCTACTGTTACTGTTACACTTGCTAAAAAATCATTGCTATCACTGTTACCGTTACTTCTACTATCATCACTGCTATCAAAACAATCATATTGCTATGCTACTGATCATATTGCTACAGATATTTAATCTCTAGGTGTGGTTGAATTGACAACTCAACTGCTAATACTTGCAAATATTCTTTGGCTCCCCTTGTGTCGAATCTATAAATTTGGGTTGAACACTCTACCCTCGAAAACTGTTGCGATCCCCTATACTTGTGGGTTATCAAGACCTTTTTCTGGCGCCGTTGCGGGGGAGCATAGCTATATTTTTTGAGTCACTTGGGATTATTATCTATTTATCAGTATGAAGAATCTGAAGGATACTAAAACCAAGATTTTTCCCTCTAAGACGAGGGGAGGTAAGGAACTGCCATCTAGCTCGGCACTTGATTCACCTTCTATTTTGAGTAGACTTGCAATGCCACCACATGCTATTAATCCTGATATGTCGCAAGTTATTGATGATGCTACTTCTACGAATGCTACTCATGATGATGCTAGTACCTTGCTTGATGATAATATGCCACTAGGTGAATTTCTTGATGAAAAAATTGCTAGAGCTAAAGATATTGAGAATGCTGAAACTGATGAAATACTTGAAACTAAAAACCTTGAAACACCTATTAGACCTAGCTCTCCTAGATATGAATTGCCTAAGGTACCTGAAGGTTATGTTATGGATGTGGAGACAGCTAGAGATTTTCTTGCTTGCAATGATAGGGATGATCTTAAGAAATTATTATGCAAATTGAAAGAAAAAATCTTTGAATGCTAGAATGAAATGTGATCCTAAGTTTGCTACTTCACCTATCTCTGTTGACGATAAGGATTATGAATTCTCTGTCGACCCAGAGTTAATTACTTTGGTTGAATCTGATCATTTCCATGGCTATGAAACTGAAACTGTTGTGGCACACCTTACCAAATTAAATGATATAGCCACCCTTTTTGCTCATGAGGATAAAATTCGCTACTATTATTCTCGTTCTCATTAAAGGGTGATGCTAAGAGCATCTCCAGCCGCGCCCCCAACAGGCCCTCCCCAGGCGATTTTTCCGCGCCGGCACCCAAAAATCGGCCCAGTCGCGCCCCCAGGAGCCTGTTTTTTGCCGGTTTGGGCCGAAACTGGCGCCGGCGGACCCAGGCTGAACCCGGCGCGCTGGGGGCGCCCAAGGGCGCCGGGGTGAGCGTTTTTAGCGCTAATGAGGATGGGCCCGCTGTGTCAGCGAGACGCCGCTTCGTCGCCCTCATCGCCTCGGTTCCCGCGGGAATCAATGCGAAGGCTGCCGCGCTGCCGCGCCGGTCAGCCTCCATTGATGCCTCACGGGCGGTGCAGTGAACGCGCCGCGACGCGCGTCCCGCCCTCTCCCGCCACGCGTCGCCCGGCATGCAGCCCGTCGCCGCGCCAGCTGCGGCTATAAAAGGCGACCTCCCCGCCGGTGGACACCACAGCTCCCATTTCCCCCCTCTCCGACGCAGAAAGCAACCCTCTCCCCTCTTCCCGCCGACAAAAAGATGGCCGAGAGGTTCCCAGGCGACGGCGCGGCGGCGAACAGCTTCGGCCGCCGCCACCTCCAAGAGCCGGAGGCGCGCCTACTCTACGAGGCCGAGTACCTGGCGCCCCCGGACATGCGGGTGCCGGGGGCGTGGTGGCTGAGCACCGGCGTTGTCCCGGTGCCACCGGTGCCCGAAGGGGCAGCGCGGTGGGCCGAGATCGCCCGTATCCGCTCGTCCCTGACGGAGGAGCAGCGGAACGAGCCGCGCTACGCCGCCGACGGCCACACCCTATGGACAATGTACTTCCAACGCCGCCGCGAGGAGCAGATCGCCTCCACCAACGGCGTCATCCCGCGGGGCCGCCTCAACGCCGACGGGCGGCGCAAGTTGTGGGGCGTGCCAGGCCGCACCCTCGAGGCCGTCCTCGACCACATCGAGACCGGCAACATGCTGCGCTTCGAGTACCCGCCGCGGCCCTCCTTCTCTCACCGCCGTGGTAGCTCCTGGACGCCGCGGCGGATGGAGCCGGGGTCGTCCTCGTCGTCCGGCTCCGGCTCGCCGGCCGCGCTCCGCCCCGTCAAACCCGAGCCGGAGGAGACGCCGCTCGGGCGCCGCACCCGCAGCCGCAGCGGCGCCCTCGTCATCAACGAGGGTGCTCGTCCCTCCCCGCGCGGCTCCCTCCTCCTGGTCCAGCCAAAGCCGGAGCCGGGGCTGCTCCCGATGAAGCCGGAGCATGTCGAGATGGCGGCCCCCGACGACGAGTCTGCCCTCAAGTGGGCGAAGGAGGACTACATCGGGGAGCAGGTACGCCGCCAGCGCTGGGCGTACGAGGAGCTCCAGGCCCGGCGCCGCGGGCGCGAGGAGGGCGGCGTCATCGTCCTCGACAGTGACGAGGAGGACGAGGCCGGGACGTCCAGCGCCCCACCGCGCGTCGGCGACCCTGGCCAAGGCTGCAGCAGGGACGGCGCCTGCCCAAGCTAGGTGCGCGACGACGACGACGATGGCAACGATGGCGACGGCGGCGACTACACCCGCTTCTACAGGCTTCTCGGCATGTAGACGGCGGCGGCGGTGCCGGCTAGGCATAGTTTGGCGTAGTTTGCATGTTTTCATGTTTTTCGTACAAATTTCAATGAAATTTCGCCGAGTTCGTGCCAAAGTCACCGAGTTTGCACATATTTGTACGAAACATCGCCGAATCCGGGGCGACCCGTGGGCCGATGACTGGGAACAAAGTCGCCCCCATGCGCCAATCTAGCGCCGGCTCGCCCCCAGGCGGCTCTTTTTCGGTGCCCTGGGGGGCCGAACGGCTGGAGATGCTCTAAGACTTGGTATAATACTCTTGCTCCTGGTTGTGTGCGTAGTCCCCAGGATATGATTTATTACTTCTCTGAAAAATATTTTCTTGCTCATAAGAAACAAGTTGCCTTACAGGAAATATTTAATTTTGTGCAAATTGAAGAAGAGAGTCTCCCACAAGCTTGGGGGAGGCTTCTCCAATTGCTTAATGCTTTGCTTGATCATCCTCTTAAGAAAAATGAAATACTTGATATCTTCTATAATGGACTAACTGATGCTTCTAGGAACTTCCTAGATAGTTGTGCTAGTTGTGTTTTCAGGGAACGAACTGTTGAACAAGCTGAGGAATTATTGAATAACATATTGAAGAATTATGATGATTGGACTCTTCCTGAACCACTGCTTAAACCCACTCCAAAGAAAAGGGGTATCTTATATCTCAGTCTTGAAGATATGCAAGAGGCAAAGAAAAGTATGGAAGAAAAATGTATTAAAGTAGAGGATGTTTAAAAATTTACCTCCTATTGAAGAAATACATGGACTTGATACACCACCACCAAAGGAGGTAGAGGTAAACTTTTTCATGAAATTTGATGAAAGTGACAATCCTTGTAATATGCATCCTAGTCAATGCCTTTATGAGTTTGATGACTACATTAGAAAACAAGATCACTTCAATGCAAATGTTATGAAACAATTGAAATACAACTCTGATATGATTGCTCGCTTGAGTGACTTGTTATTTAGAATATCTAATGATGTTAGAGGTGTAGGAAAACATGCCTCTATGGTTCATACTCAGTTAGAACAAGTTGCTAAATCTCAAAGAGAGTTGCTTGGTGAAATGAACAACAATATCAATGATCATGATGTGAGAGTAATGACTAGAGGAGGTAGAATGACTCAGGAACCACTTTATCCTGAGGGACATCCTAAAATAATTGAACAAGACTCTCAAAGAATTAAAATTGATGCACCTAGTCCTTCTAGAAAGAAAAAGAAAAAGAAAAATCTCCGACACTCACTATTGGAAGTTTTCAACTACCTCTACCTACTGCCAAAAAGAAATATGATATACTTATTGTTGGGGACATGCATATCCCCGTTGAGGTAACTTAGTGTTTTACGAAAGTTCTTCGGTTTCATGCCAATCGAAGGTGGTTGTTAATAAGACTTGATCAACCTTTTTAATGGATCATTTTTGAGAGGTATGAAGTTGATGAATTTAGTAGGCACCACCTTCTGCCCTTACCTTTTGTTTTCTATTTTTCTTAGTTAAATAAAATAAAATGCCATGTTTACCCTGTTTTTTGGATTTTTCGTGCAATAAAAAAATGACCCAAAAATAAAAGTGCTCAGAATGCCCTGAAAATTTAATACGATTTTTTCTGAATATTTCTGAATTTTTAGTGCAAATAACATCATAGGGGGTGCACTAGGTGGGCACAACCCACCTGGGCACACCAGCAGCCCCAGGCGCGCCCTGGTGGGTTGTGGTCCCCACGTGGGCCCCCTCACTTATCTCTTTAGCCTGTGTCATCTCCTACCTTCAGAAAAAAATCACCATTGCTCTCTCTCTCTCATGTTCTTGCTCTCAAACATGCGGATTTCGATCTCTTTGCTTGAAGCTCCGTTTCCAAAACTGTTTTGGGGGGTTGCTACTTGGTATGTGACTCCTCTATTGCTCCAATTAGTTTTTGCTTTAGTGGATTATATTTTAAATAATTAGCTACTCTTGGTGCTGCTGTAGATGAGCTTGCATGTTGAATTCTTAGAGTTCTAAGTAGTTTGAATGCTTGATATGGCCTCTATGCATCTCTATGAGTAGTTGCTATCAATCTTGTGAAGTTTTGTTGACAAAAAAATTTGTGGACTAGAATTTTTAGAATTTTATCTATAGGAATAAGATGAGTTTCTTTAGGAGTTCTTCGAGGAGGAGGTCTTCAGAGGCATCATCTAGTAGTGGCTCGGTGCGTCGGTCTTATGTTGAACCAAGCGCAAGTTCAATACGGGAAGCAGCTATCAAATCCTGCCTATGGCCATGCAACGATTTTATGGTGAGTGCAGGTATTAAAGAAGAATTTGAGCAATATGTTCACAACGCCGAGCTCGGTCCCTACATTGAAGATAAGTGCAACCAACATCTCAGCCTCACAGAATCGTTTACTAAAGAATTTAAATTTCATTCTCGTGAGTCTAGAGTTTCAATTAAACTTTATGACCGTCCTTTCACCATGCCTCTAGATATGTTTAGTGGTATTGGTAAAATTCCATTTTGGGGTTCGCTAGATGAACCACCAAGATCTGAGTATGAGACATTCTTGACTAGCCTTTGCTATGGTGAGGATAGAGGAGTGACACAAGGTAGAATAAAAAGCATTCATTTCCCATTGATTCAATACTTTGCACTCTTTAATGGCAAATGCAACGTAGGCAAGCAGGATTGCAGCACACTTTGTGCCCCTGACTTGATCCTCATACACACTACTTTGACCGGAATTAAAAGTTATAATCTTGGAGCGATTGTTGCATGCAGATTGCGGCACAACGCTGGTAGTGGTTATTTTTATGGTGGGATTTATGCTTCTCGGTTAGCTAAGGAGGTCGGTGTTACACCTCTGCCTTATGACCCCATCTTACCTACTCAGTACTTAGACTTTGAGGCCATGAAGAGTGAGGCCCGCTCGTACAACGCGGAGGTCGTAGCCGCTCGACGGGCTAAGGAGGTTGCACCAAGAGCCTCCGTGAGCTACCACTCTGACTACTATGCAGGCCGCGGATGGTGATTACCAAGCTAGGCCAAAAGCCT
The DNA here is from genome assembly GCA_011799875.1 of Thinopyrum elongatum. Lineage (NCBI taxonomy): Eukaryota > Viridiplantae > Streptophyta > Magnoliopsida > Poales > Poaceae > Thinopyrum > Thinopyrum elongatum. Next base: position 547,121,472 of record CM022302.1, on the reverse strand, counting down.
AAGCTTGGGGGAGTATGTGTTTCCACCAACATTACATTCATGCTCACACATTTCATTCCAGTTGTCGGAGTTCACACTTTTTCATTGTATTATCCATGCTAGATTTATTTTCTCGCTTTCTTCTTGTGTGTTTGAAAAACTTTGAGAAAATCCAAAAAAATGTTTCTTTCTTATTTTCGGTTTTTCTTTCTAGTTTAATTAGCTGTAGTATTAAAAGAAAACCCAAAAAGATTTCTCGATTCTTCTTCTTGCTTGTTGGGAGCACTCCCGTGTAAATAGTTTTTCTTGTTTTTTGTTTTTCTTCCTTTAATTTGCTTTCTTCAAGAAAAAACTAAAAACTCCAAAAATATTTTAGTTGTTTCTCTGAAATTCTTTTCTTTTTATTGAGTTGTACCAAGGAGAAGACCACGATGAAAATGTTGAGTGGCTCTCTTATGCATTATTGTCAATCTAACAAAGAGCCCAAATTACCTTGTCTTCTCCTTTTGAATAAAATGTTTGTAGATTCCAGCTTAGTCCACGGCACTCTTGCACTATTATTATTCTCATATCATTCGGTCATGCAAGTGAAAGGAAATAATGACGATATTTGATGAACTGGCTGTGGCAGAGAGAAACGGGTATGAACTCAACTTGTTCTATTTTTGTAAATATGTTTAACCTAGTATCCATGATTCAGCATATTATGATCAAACATGTTTGCAATGACAATTAGAGATTATAGTTTCTCATGCCATGCTTAAGTAGCTAGGAGTGGATAATGATTTATCTTGGATGTCAACATTGCGTTAAAATGATTGTGATGTAGTATGATGATATGGCATCCTCCTATGAATGTTTCAAGTGGCTTGACTTGGCACATGTTCATGCATGTAGTTGAATCAAAACCAACATAGCCTCTATGATATTTATGTTCATGGTGTCCATATCCTACTCATGCTAGTATCCAATGTTCATTATTCATAATGCATGTTCATGACCGTTTTTGCTCTCTAGTTGGCCGCTTCTCAACCTATTTGCTAGCCTTCGCCTGTACTAAGCGGAAATACTACTTGTGCATCAAAATTCTGAAACCCAAGTAATTCCAGATGAGTCCACCATATCTACCTATATGCGGTATTACCCTGCCGTTCTAAGTAAATTTGCATGTGCCACCTCTAAAAACTTCAAATAAACATCTATTTTTGTGTGCATGGATTGTTCATAGAGCGATAGTGCGTAGTCGGTATCTTCCATGCTAAGCGGGTTATTCTCATGATGAGTGTTTATTCACTCGTCCTTGCACGAGAGGGGCGGTAACAGGGATTCCCAGTCCCGAATTCAAAAACTGCAAATAATTAAACAAAACTCCCCCAGGACTGATGTTGGTATGGATGGTACCCGTGGATTCGGCTAGCTGTGGAGTGTGTTTGTTGGTGGAGGGGGAGTAAACCTTTACTTTTATCGCTTGGGAACCGCCACTAATGTGTTTAGCATGGAGGATATTGATAACTTTTGGTCATGACGTAAATAGGAAGGGTGCATTTCTCAAAATTTCATTTATCTCTGTTTTAAAAATTTGAGCTCTGGCACCGCTGCAAATCCCTGCTTCCCTCTGCGAAGGGACTATCTATTTACTTCTATGTTGAGTCATCACTTCTCAAATAAGCGCCAGATCTGAGAGCACTATTGTCATCCTCATGCATTGTGTATAGTTAATGTTGGATGCATCATGACTGGATCTTTTCTACCATGAATTACAATGTTTAGTCACTGCTTGAACTTTGGAGGTGCTCTGCATTTATGTTTTGCGGTCTCAGAAAGGGCTAGCGAGATACCACTGTTGTCATATTATATCATGATTGTTTTGACAAAGTGTTGGCATTTGAGATATCTTATTATTGCTCGCTAGTTGATTATGCCATTGATATGAGTTAATATAATTTTTAAGAGTTATTGTTGACATGGTTAGTCATGATCTTTGCTGAAAACTTGGGTGCTACTTAAGCTTATTTATGTAAACAAGAGCAAAAGAGTTCGTAAAAGTTTTTCTTTTTTACTTTCAGTTTATCAACTGAATTTCTTGAGGACGAGCAAAGGTTTAAGCTTGGGGGAGTTGATACGTCTCCGTCGTATCTACTTTTCCTAATGCTTTTCCTCTTGTTTTGGACTCTCATTTGCATGATTTGAATGAAACTAACCCGGACTGACGTTGTTTTCAGCAGAACTACCATGATGTTGTTTTGGTGCAGAAATAAAAGTTCTCGGAATGGACCAAAACTTTTTGGAGAATTATTTCAGAATATATAAAAAATATTGGAGCCAAGAACCACCGAAGGGGGGCCCCTGGGTGAGCACAACCCACCAGGGTGCGCCCCCCTCCAGGCGCGCCCAGGTGGGTTGTGCCCATCTGGTGGCCCCGGAGACCCTGATTCTGACTCTATAAATACCCATATTTGGAGAGAAAAATTAGGGAGAAAGTTTCATCACGTTTCACGATACGGAGCCGCCGCCACCTCCTGTTCTTCGTCGGGAAGCCAGATCTGGAGTCCATTTTGGGCTCCGGAGAGGGGGATCTTCGATCTTCGTCATCACCAACCCTTCTCCATCGCCAATTCCATGATGCTCCCCGCCGGGAGTGAGTAATTCCTTCGTAGGCTCGCTGGTCGGTGAGGAGTTGGATGAGATTCATCACGTAATCAAGTTAGTTTTGTCAGGGCTTGATCCCTAGTATCCACTATGTTCTGAGATTGATATTGTTATGACTTTGCCATGCTTAATGCTTGTCACTTTGGGCCCGGGTACCATGATATCAGATCTGAACCATTTATGTTTTCACCATTATATCTCTGTTCTAGATCCAATCTTGCAAGTCATATTCACCTATTACGTGTTATGATCCATAAACCCCGAGGTGACAATAATCGGGATATTTTCCGGTGATGATCGTAGTTTGAGGAGTTCATGTATATTCACTATGTGTTAATGCTTTGTTCTGGTTCTCTATTAAAAGGAGGCCTTAATATCCCTTAGTTTCCTTATAGACCCCGCTGCCACGGGAGAGTAGGACAAAAGATGTCATGCAATTTCTGTCCATAAGCACGTATGACTATTTACGGAATATATGCCTACATTATATTTATGAACTGGAGCTAGTTTGGTATCGCCCTAGGTTATGACTGTTATATGATGAATATCATCCAACGAATCCAACGATCCAATGCCTACGAATTTCCTGCATATTGTTCTTGCTAAGTTAATTACTACTGCTACTGTTACTGTTACACTTGCTACAAAATCAGTACTATCACTGTTACTGTTACTGCTACTATCATCATTGCTATCAAAACTATCATATTACTGTGCTACTGATCATATTGCTGCAGATATTTAATCTCCTGGTGTGGTTGAATTGACAACTCAACTGCTAATGCTTGCAAATATTCTTTGGCTCCCCTTGTGTCGAATCTATAAATTTGGGTTGAATACTCAACCCTCGAAAACTATTGCGGTCCCCTATACTTGTGGGTTATCAAGCTCAAATAGACATTCATCAAACTTTGGATCAATAGGCTTCATCTTATGAAAGGCAATGGACTTATGAAGAATTTCATTGAGATTTTTCAAGGAGTAATTTGGAAAGCGTTCCTCAAAATAATTCCATATTGTGTATGCACATTCAAAGTTTTGCAAGCAAACAAGCAAATTTATAGGTAATCCTCTAATGATAAGATTAACAGTTCTAAGATTACGAACCATGTCAAGATAGTCATCGGGGGTAGGATGCAAAGGATCAATGGGAGGCACATACGGGCTAAGAATATACTTGCTCAAATTATATTCATGGAAGATCTCAAGCATTTCACTTTTCCAAGAACCATAAAATTCCCCATCAAGAATAGGCACTCTATATCTAATACTCTTGATCGTAGACTCATCCATCTTCCTCCAATGGTGATTGAGGGAGTCCTGGATAAGGGGGTCCTCGAGCATCCGGGCTATGTGACATGGGCCGGACTGATGGGCCATGAAGATACAAGATAGAAGGCTTTCCCCCGTGTCCGGATGGGACTCTCCTTGGCGTGGATAACAAGCTCGGTGGCTAATCATATAGCTTCCTCTCTCTGTAAACCGACTTTGTATAACCCCAGCCCCCTCCGGTGTCTATATAAACTGGAGGGGTTGGTCCGTAGAGACAATCACAATTCCCGTAGGCTAGACATCTAGGGTTTAGCCATTAAGATCTCGTGGTAGATCAACTCTTGTAACCCCTATACTCATCAAATACAATCAAGCAGGACGTAGGGTTTTACCTCCATCAAGAGGGCCCGAACCTGGGTAAACATTGTGTCCCCCGTTTCCTGTTACCTTCGATCCTCAGACGCACAGTTCGGGACCCCCTACCCGAGATCAACCGGTTTTGACACCGACATTGGTGCTTTCATTGAGAGTTCCTCTGTGTCGTCGATAGAAGGATTGATGGCTCATCTTGTCATCAATGACAGTATTACTTCTGGAGGAGCCCTAGTTTTAGGGCAGATCCTCCGGCTTGGCAGCTTCACCATGGGCGCCCGTCCGGTCGTTAAGCCAGACGTGGTCCCCCAAGCCACCAAAAATCATCTTCGTATCGGCCCCGAGTACTCCGACAAGATGGATCCGGCAGACTTATCGTCTTTGAACGAGCTGCTAGATCGCATCGCCGCCCTTGGGGTCGCAACTGACTATGATCGGATTGGGCTTAAACCCGATCAGAGAGAAATCAAATCTCCGTCGATCACCCATCTGGTAGCAGTCATCGAGGAACAAGCCGACGATAACTCTTCTCCTACGTTGAGAACAAGCTATGTTCGGATTTCTGAACCCAGCGATCCGGATACCACTCTTCGGGAGAACACTCCCTGTCCTCTGAACGCAGAATTGGGCATCAAGCCTGAGAACTCCCAGGACGCTCCGAATCCCAGGCTGGTAACCTCCGAAGTTCTTCAAACTCCGGATTCCGCAGTGGGGCAGGGTTCGGATTTAAACCCACCCACCCACCACAAGCAATATTCCCCAAGCAATTCCGGTCCTCCGGATATATGTGACCTAATGTATGTACGGCAGCAGCCTTAGGAAACAGTCCATCACTTTTGGGCCAGATTCCTCCTTGTTAAAAACAAGATCAGAGATTGCTGCGACGACGACGCGATTTCAGTATTTTACAACAACTGTACGGATGAGGGAATCCTTAACGCCCTCAACCGCCATCGCATACTGCACTTCACAGATTTGGCACACATAATACAGAAGTACTGCACAATGGAAAGCTCCTGGAAAGCGCAGGCAGCCTGCTGGGAACCTCAGACCTTTAAGCCATCTCCCGAACGGGCAAAAAGGATGCACCCTTGCGGGGCACCTAATCATCATCCCATGGACAAGAAAATCAAGCCCTTAGCAGGACACAGAACTGTCCTTGAGGAATGGCTCGACAGGCCCTATCAAATACACACGACGCCGGATACCAAACCAACACACAGCCTTCGAGCATGTTGGATACTCCGGCAAGTGGCCAAGAGCGGGGAAGGTATCCTCACCAACACTACCCCAGAGAAGTACCCCTCTGAGGACGACGATCTCAAAGTATTTACGGTCTTTGAGACCTTTTCTTCAAATAATCGGCGTAAAAGGGCGCTCCGCGACCTCGCCGAAGTCTGCCAAGTAGCAGCAATAAATCCTTGGAATGATACGGCGATAACTTTCAACACCGACGACGAACCAAGATCCCAGTCAGTCCGAGCACCAGCCGCTTTAGTTCTAAACCCAATTGTAGATGGCTTTCGTCTTACTAAAGTGCTCATGGACGGGGGCAGCGGATTGAACCTCATTTACGAGGACACACTTGACAAAATGCAAATAGACAAGAGCCGCATCGAGCAGAGCAGTACAACCTTTCGAGGCATTATCCCCAGCCGAGAGGCGCGGTGTTCGGGAAAAATAAAACTTGACGTAGTATTCGGCACGCCGGAGAACTACAGGTCCGAAGAGTTAATCTTCCAGGTGGCACCTTTCAACAGTGGATATCATGCCCTGTTGGGGCGAGATGCATTCACACGCTTTCAAGCTATACCTCATTACGGGCACATGAAGCTCAAAATGCCCGGGCCCAACGGAGTTATCACTATCGCCAGTGATCCGGACATACCACTCCGCGCCGAAAACAAAACCGCATCCCTGGCCCTCGAGGCACTATCCGAGGCCCTGGCGACCGAAGAGCTCACCGCTCTGCGCTCCATAGTGGATAGAGACGACGTAATCCTCGACAAAAGGTCAAAATCCACTTCTTTCAAACCAGCAGACGAAATAGTCAAATTTCAAGTTCACCCGACGGACCCCAAAAAGACAGCTTCCATTGGGGCACAGCTGGATCCGACGGTCGATACCGCATTACGCGCGTTCCTGCGCGAGAATTGGGACATCTTCGCCTGGCACCCTTCAGATATGCCAGGAATCCCACGCAAACTGGCCGAACATAGTCTCAATATACTAAAGGGACATAAACCAGTAAAGCAAACGCTGCTGCGATTTTCCGAACCCAAACGACAAGCTATGGGGGAGGAGCTAGCCAAGTTACTCAAAGCCGGGTTTATCAGAGAGATCAAACATCCAGACTGGCTAGCAAACCTGGTCATGGTGCCGAAGAAGGATAAATCCTGGCACCTATGTGTCGATTTCAAAGACCTTAATAAGGCTTGCCCTAAGGACCCCTTCCCACTACCTCGCATTGACCAGATTATTGATGCAACTGCAGGACACGACTCACTGTGTTTCCTCGATGCATACTCCGGATACCATCAAATTAAAATGAAGGAATCCGACCAGGCAGCAACGGCATTTATCACCCCGTATGGGCCTTTCTGCTTCAACACTATGCCTTTCGGGCTCAAAAACGCCGGCGCCACTTACCAACGGATGATTCAAACATGCCTGGAAAAGCAAATCGGCAAGACAGTTGAGGCATATGTAGATGATGTAGTCATCAAAACTAAGCATGTTGAATCATTGGTGGAAGACTTACGCCTGACATTCGACAACCTCCGAACATATGACATACGGCTCAATCCAAAAAAGTGTGTTTTCGGCGTTCCCGCCGGAAAACTGCTTGGTTCATTGTTTCCAATAGAGGGATCGAAGCAAACCCAGCCAAAATACGAGCCTTGTCACAATTGGCAACACCAACAGACCTTAAGCAGGTCCAAAAACTAGCTGGGTGCGTGGCAGCTTTGAGCCGTTTTATCTCCAGATTGAGAGAAAAGGCATTGCCACTTTATCGCCTGCTCCGACGCACCGACCACTTTGCATCGACGGACGCGGCAACAGCCGGATTGGAAGAAATAAAAACTTTGTTAGCAAGCAACCCAATCCTTGCCGCACCAAACGTCGGTGAACCTATGTTGCTCTACATATCAGCAACTCACCAGGTGGTGAGTGCGGTGCTCGTCATCGAGCGAGAGGAAGAGGGACATAAATTCCCACTCCAAAAACCAGTGTACTACGTATCGGCGGTCCTTACACCATGCAAATCCCGATACCCACATTATCAAAAGATAGCATATGCGGTCTTTATGGCGTCCCGGAAATTGCGACACTACTTTCAAGAGTGTTCGATCACGGTGGTTTCTGAAGTACCACTCAATGACATTATAAACAACCGAGACGCCACCGGCTGGATTGCAAAATGGGCCATTGAGCTCTTACCATTTGAAATAACATACAAACCACGCCGAGCCATTAAATCTCAGGTGTTGGCTGACTTCGTCGCCGAGTGGACAGAGGCCGAACTCCCTAAAGAGTACAGCACGTATGCCAACTGGGTGATGCACTTTGACGGCTCTAAAATGTTAGCCGGACTGGGGGCTGGTGTTGTTTTGACATCCGCCACAGGAGACATAGTCCGTTATGTGTTACAGATATTGTATACCGACTCTAACAATGCAGCCGAATATGAGGCTCTATTGCACGGTCTCGGGATGGCCGTCTCCATGGGCATACAACGCCTCGAGGTGCGTGGAGATTCAAACCTCGCAATATCCCAAATAAATGGAGAATTCGATGCAAAAGATCCGAAGATGGCGGCTTACCGCAATGCCGTACTCAAAATATCAGCTCGGTTTGAGGGGCTTGAGTTTCATCACGTGGCCTGAGAGAGCAATCAGGCAGCAGACATCCTTGCGCGCTTAGGCGCTAAACGCAACCCTGTCCCACCTAACACCTTTGTGGAAAGACTTTTTAAGCCATCCGTGGTGTGGAAGGATGAGAACGACAACACTGGTCCGGAGCCGGTCATTCCCCCAGATTCCGAACACAGTTCCGATATCATCGGGGGCTCGGGCACTGACATAACACAGTCGGCCCATGAAATCATGGTTGTAATTGCCCCTTGGACTGAACCTTTCCTGGCCTACCTTATTAGGAAGGAGCTCCCTAATGATCAGACTGAGGCCCGTCGTATTGTTTGACGCTCGAAAGCCTACAAAGTTCATGAAGGAGAACTGTACAAGAAAAGTACTACCGGAGTCCTTCAAAGATGTATCTCCGAAGAAGAGGGATGGCAGCTCTTGGCCGAAATACACGCTAGTCTTGGCGGCCATCACGCCGCAGTTCGGGCCCTTGTAGGGAAGGCCTTCCGTACAGGTTTCTTTTGGCCCACGGCCCGAGCAGATGCACAAGACCTCGTACAGCGTTGCGTTGGATGCCAGCTTTTTGCCAACCAAAGCCATATGCCGCCCACTGCCCTACGAACAATCCCCATTACTTGGCCTTTTGCGGTCTGGGGGCTAGACATGGTCGGACCCCTTAAAGGGGGAAGCCATAAGAAGAAATATTTGCTGGTTATGGTCGACAAGTTCACCAAATGGATAGAGGCCAAACCAGTCAAAACGGCCGAAGCCAGACCGGTGATAGACTTTATATCCGGGGTCGTACACCGTTATGGTGTCCCGCACAGTATTATTACTGACAACGGCTCTAACTTTACGGCCGACGAGGTGAAAACTTGGTGCGCTAATCTGGGCATTAAGCTCGATTACGCCTCCGTGTATCACCCTCAAACAAATGGTCAAGTTGAACGGGCTAATGGCCTGATAATGAGCGGCATCAAACCCAGACTAGTGCGATCCTTAAAGGAATCGGATAAACACTGGGTCGAGGAGCTCGACTCCGTACTCTGGGGGCTGTGGACCACGCCCAATCGCACGACCGGATACACACCGTTCTTCATGGTGTACGGCGCAGAGGCTGTCTTACCCTGCGATATTATTCATGACTCACCTCGAGTGCGCATGTATGAGGAGAGAGAGGCCGAGCTCGATCGGCAGGACGATTTAGATGGCCTGGAGGAGGAGCGCAATGTCATAAAAGCCCGTTCCACATTCTACCAACAACAAGCTCGAAGATACCAAAGCAGAGAAGTGCGGGCAAAGACCTATAACGTCGGTGAACTCGTTTTACGCCTACCAGAGAAGAAAAAGGACAAGCTCAAGCCCAAATGGGAGGGTCCCTTCATTATAGATGAAGTTCTCACTGGAGGAGCCTATCGCCTTCGCAATGCATCGGACAATCGCTTAGAGCCAAACCCATGGAACGCAGCCAGGCTCCGAAGATTCTATGCCTAAGTCCGGACACATACATTTGTTCATTCCCTTTCTCTCCCTTTAAATTTTTTCTTTTCGTTTTCTTTTTATACGATCTCTAGCTCGTGTTCGGGTCAGCCGCACACTTGAAGGGTATACATCCTTAAATGTACATACCCCACAATACCTGGGGGCTTCTTTTCATAAGAAGCTTATTATTACTAGAGCATCAAGCTCGCCGTATATATGTGTCGTCTGCTCATATATGTCCTTTTTTCGCCATTATATGCACCTCTATGACTTAAGTTTTTGCCAAGCTGGGTTGCCTGGCTCCTGTGCTTATGCCCTACGTTCCCGCTTGTTCGGCTAGGGCATAAAGGGAGCACCTCTGCGATTGTTACAACCGGGTCATTCGGATATGTACCTCATACGGGTGAAGCCGAAAGCTAGCGTTCTTAAGGGAATAATTGGTCGGCGGACAAAAGACGAACTGCCCTTGTTGCAATATAAGCCCCCAAGATATAAAGCGTAATGTGATTCTTTACCATCACAGCTCAGGCATGCACACATACGCATGCTGACCCAGGGAAAGGAACCCCTAACGGAACTATTCTCTCTGGAAGATGTTTCTTACGTTCAAATGTAATATAACATAACTCCCCAAATACAACTTGTCTGTTCAAGCAATTATGACCGGACTGCCTGGTTTCCGAACATACTTTGGTATTTACCGTCGGTATAGTATTCGGAAACACTCCAACCCTTGGGTTTCGGAGGTTGAAGCGGAAAGTCTGCCATGACAATCGTTTAACAATTCGGGTAGAGATAAGCTTGGCGATACAAGTACATTGTTACATGGAATCGAAAGCTTCTTCTTCTAAATAATCTAACAGGCTGTCTAGTCTACAGTCCTGTTGTGAAAATTTGGCGGCTATTTTTACTTGGTCATATACTAAATTGACTGGAATTTCTTGTCCGTCTGGTCCCCGCAGTCCGACCCGGGCCATATGATTCGGATCAAGTCTGGTATACCACGTTTTCACCATGGCCCAGGCCTCTCGTGCACCTTCTCGGCACGCTGATACCTTCCATAGTCCAAAACGGCGCCGAGCTCCCTTGAAAAAACTCATGAGCTCCTCCATACTTCCTGGAGGAGAATCGGCTGGCCATAGTGCCTTAGCCATGTTCCTCATTGCTTTTCGAGCTCGCTCGTGCAATTTGGACAGCCCTTGTAGCAGGTCGCCTTGAAAATTGGACACTTCTTCCTCGGGCCGCCCAGTCAGCACACCTACAGAAACACACTTGTAAAACTTTTCATCAGGGGACCATACGAAAGTCAGATAAAAAGCATACTGAATATGCCGCCTTTCAGCTTTCTGTTCTCCTTCAAAGCATCCGATAATTGGGCTCTTACGTCCTTTAACTCCTCAGCTTGCTTGATGTTTGCATCCTGTAATTTGATTTTCTCATTAATGGTCCATGTTAATACACGTTGACCAGCGGCTTCTTGCCCTTCGGCATGTTGTTTGTCTGCTTGAGCAGCCCTTAGCCTCTCCTCCAGCTGATCTGTCGACCCTGCCAACACAACGATGCATATTCAAATAAAATCATCATAGGCACGGAGTCATATTTCCGGGCTACTGTTGTACCTACCGTCAGGTGCCTTCTTGGATTTCTTCAAATTTTCCAGTTCGGCAGTGCAACAGTTAGCTTAGTTCGGCATTCTTCTAGCTCCTTGGATAATGTGTTATTTTTTTCCATGAGTACCTAATGGCGTGATGATTCTTAAATCAGTTGGGCCAACTGCTTCAAGACTCGGGGGCTACTGGCATATGATTATTAAATCTGCTCAAGAGTTCTTACCCGCATATCCTTTGAGAGTTGGTGAGTGGCTCTAGCAAGCCCATCCCGAGCAGCTCGGATATATGCATCCGCTGAGCTGAAGGCGTTGAATGCCTCTTCGGTGAAATTTGGGTCGCGCATAGCCGTTCTCCGCCGCCGATGATTCATTGCGCTCTCCACTTCGGAGTTGGTGACGGATTGTCATCCGAATCCTCTGGGAGACGACAATCCGGCATAGCACCCGTTTCAACCCCAGTCCTCGCGGAAGGGTCCGGGGCCGGATTAGCCTGCGCATGGTCGGCAAGGTCTCCGGATACAGTCCGGCGTACGCTCCTCCTACAATGTGGTATAGCAAGCAGCGTTACAGTCCGGTCTATCCACTGAGAGCATATTGCAAAATTATTATACCTCTTTGACGAAGGAGAAGGCCCGGCAGCATCATCGTTGTCCTTTCTCTTCAAAGGTTTGCCCTGCGCGGGCGTCGTCTTCTTAGGGGACGCCTTTGCCGCAGTTCGATGAGACGAGCGCTGCCCCTTGGAAGCACAATACAGTGCGGAGGGTGAGGCGCAAGGGGAAAACTCTTTTTTGAAGAGATGTCTCCTGAATACTTACATGGGAGGAGGGAAGAAGGCCGGGGTAATCGGCTATAATAGCCACTTCCGTGCCGTCATAGCTTGCCTGATAAAAAACTCCGTCCCTAAGCTCTATATATATATCCGGATCTTCTTCATATCCGGGATCTAAATCCCGAATATGGTCCTCTGGCTGCGGAGCGGGGCTGTGGATCCCCTTGATGATCTTTCTCCATTCCTGTCAAAAACAGACGGATTAAATTCGACTAACATAAACTCTGGGGAAATATTGAGTAAAGCCAATAATGGAAAAACTCACCCAGGGGATGGGGTTGTACATGGAAAAGCCTTCCCGACATGTTAAACGAGTGAAGTCTTCCTTCTCCCCTTTGTATAGGTCGGCTAAGATGGCGGCCAGGGCGGCAAAATTGTCCGGACCCTTGCGTAGACAACGGGAGGTATCCTCCTCCCCGTTGTAATGCCACATGGGAAAATCTCTGGATTGGAGCGGTTGGACGCATCACGTTATGGGAATCGCCATGACCTCAATTATGGACAGCCCAGAGTTTGCAAGCACTCTGATCTTGTTTGCTAGTCCCACGACCTCCGTGCTGTCTTCTTCCTTGAGGCTTCGGGGACGCCAGCTGGCACGCTTCTTTAAAGGAGCACTGGAGAATTCGGGAAGGCCGCGCAGGATTGGGTTCGGAAGAATAACATCTTCAATATAAAACCATTCCGAGGGCCACTCTTCGGATGCCTTTTTCGGAGTGCCAGACAGGTATCCTGTTCCGGCTATGCGCCATACTTCGGCGCCACCCACCTCGAATATAGATCCCTTTTGGGAGTGAGGGACGAGGCAGAAAAATTTTCTCCATAGCTCGAAATGAGCCTCACAGCCCAGGAACAGCTCGCAAAGGGCAACGAAGCCCGCGATATGCAGGATGGAGCCTGGCGTCAGATTGTGCAGTTGGAGACCGTAATACTCCAGGAGGCCTCTGAGGAAAGGGTGGATAGGGAATCCTATGCCTCTCAGAAGGAAGGAAACGAAGCACACCCGCTCCTCTTTAGAAGGATTGGGGAAATTCTCCGCCAGGGCTTCACCGTTGTAGGATGTTAATCCAGCCCGAACGAAGACTAGATCCGCGGGAGGTAGATATCCCTGCGCCTGAAGTTCATTCAGGTGGGCGCGGGATACGGAGCAGCTTTCCCAATCGCCTTTTTGAAGGCCATAGGGGTGTGAGGAAGAGCTAGGAGCGCCGGCCATGTTTGGGCGATTTCCTATGGCAGGTTCGGAGGATTTCCGCATGGTGTGGGATGGCATCTGAGATCTAATCTCCTTAAATAGCCTCCATCCCCGCATGGTCAAGGAGTTATTTGTAAAAGGTACTTGGACCATTCGTATTCATTCGACACGTGGAAGCCGAGGCGACGGCAGCGAAGAATCAATATAACATTCAAGATATGGAGCCGAACTATCGTCAATCCGAAGTATAATGGAGATTTTTGGCGTGGTTCCAATAAGTGGTGCTATCGTATGTCCACGTTGATGGAGACTTCAACCCATGAAGGGTAATGGCTGCGCGACTCCACGGAGGACTCCACCCACAAAGGGTCCACGAAGAAGCAACCTTGTCTATCACACCATGGCCATCGTCCACGAAGGACTTGCCTCACTCGGGTAGATCTTCACGAAGTAGGTGATGTCCTTTCCCTTACAAACTTCTTGGTTCAACTCCACATCATGTCGGAGGCTCCCAAGTGACACCTAACCAATCTAGGAGACACCACTCTCCAAAAGGTAATAGACAGTGTGATGATGATGAACTCCTTGCTCTTGTGCTTCAAATGATAGTCTCCCCAACACTCAACTCTCTCTCACACAGATTTGGCTACGGTGGAAGAAGGATTTGAATGGAAAGCAACTTGGGGAAGGCTAGAAATCAAGGTTCAAATGGTAGGAATGGAATCTCTTGATCTCAACACATGAGTAGGTGGTTCTCTCTCAGAAAATGAGTAGTGGAAGTGTAGGCATGTTCTGATGGCTTTCTTACTGAGTAAGAGGCAGTGGAGGGGTATATATAGCCTCCACAAGAAATCCAGCTATTACACACTTTTGACTCAACTCGGTGGCACCGATCAGAATTCTCGGTGGCACCAACCTGTGTAAAAGATATGAACGTTGGAGGTCTCAGTGGGACCGACTGGAAACATCTCGGGTGGACCGATGTGCAATGGTAAAGGCAAACCTCGTTTCGGTGGCACCGATTGCATCAACTCGATAGGACCGAAGTGAAACAATAAGGCAACAGAAAGTTGGCAAGCCATCTCGGTGGCACCGATTGCGAAACTTGGTAAAGATCAAAATAATTGCAATAGGTAACAGAGAGTTGGCAAGGCCATCTCGGTGGGACCGAGATCCATATTGGTGGATCCGATTTGTTAGGGTTTGGCTGTTGCAGTGTCCAGATGAACTCGGTGGGTCCGGATAGGTATGTTTCGATGGGACCGACTTGGAATGTAGGGTTTTGGATAGAGAAAGTGGCTGAGGTTTTTGGAGCAATATCACTAAGCACGTGAGCAAATAGATCATAATCAAAACCTCATCCCGTTTTAATAGTATTGGCTTTCCTATGGACTCAATGTGATCTTGGATCACTTAACCAAAAATGTAGAGTATTGAGCTTTTGCCAATCCATGTCCTTAGCATTTCAAAGGGGGGGTCCACATCCTCTTGTCCTTGCCATGCCACTTTTGAACTTGTCTGAAATATAATATATAGAACTATCAGTCCAACAAAAGATATGTTGACATTAATTACCAAAACCAGCAAGGGAGCACTTGTGCTTTCACCCTCGCTCAAAAATCCTTGGTGCACTGTCACACTTGCAACTCCAATGAGATCATCCGCCAATGAAACTCCGGTGAACCTCGCCACATTTTCTCCAAGCCGCCGCGATAAATCTTCCTTGCCATGTCGCCTTAGTTGATATTCGTCACCAAGTTAGGATATGGAGATCTGAACTCGTACTTCTCACTCATTCATAATATGAGTTCATTCCGGGGCAATTATCCTGTGATTTAACCATTTCAGTAGATCTTTAGGAGCTTATTTCTTTTTACCATGAGTGGTTTGTAGTTTTTCCTCGTGCACATCCTAATAGATCTAAATTTTGTGTTTTCTCTCTAATGAAAAATTAGATGAATTTCATCTTAGTAGATTTCTTTCAAAACTTAGTAGCATGAAATCTTTCAAAGATATTTCTCATTCGAGATAACTCTCAAAGTGCTGACCAATTCTTCTAGGATAAATGATTTTCATCGAAAACTTTATCAGTGCATTCTCATGACCCATCCTATATTTTTCCCTCGCGTCTATTCTCATTCACATGTCAATGGATTATGCTGAAGATTTTCCTAAGTTTGCTGGTCAGACCGAAATGTGGGAAGACACTGTCATGAGCACGGGAGATGTATCAAAAGCTTAGTTCGATGCAATCTGTAGAAGAAGATGTGTGGCACTGGAAAGAAATCCTGTCGAAAAGAAAGTTGGGCAGAAGAAAATGCTTCTAATGATAAGAAATATGGATGCCAAAAGAAATTGCATCAAAAATAAAGCTACAAAGAAGAAAATGCATCTGGTGAAAATAAAGTTGAAGCCAAAAGAAATGAGCCTAGTGCTCAGGGAGAAGAAATCATGGAAAATGGAAGTGTTTCAGATCCTCAAGCGTTAGAAAAATCTTCTGAGAAGAATAAGAGGCAACACAATTCTCCTTCGAGAGTTATTCTTTGAGAAGGCAGAATCAGAGAAAGAAAAGAAGGCAAAGTGCTTGAAATCAGTGAAACAAAGAAAGAAAAGGCCCTTGTGCCCCCGACAGATAAAAAAGGAGCTTGAGAAAGGAAATCTTGAGAAAGCCGATGTGACCCTCATAGAAAATGTTGCCATGGAGATTGATTCTCCAAGTAATTCAAATGCTGACAATGCTGGTCCATCAGAAACAAATTTTGGCTCGCAGCTGAAAGAAAATGCTCGCATCTGAAAGAAAATGCTAAAAGATCTGTTGAAGAAGACATGTTTTTTTTCTTTTTCCACGGGAGTGTCTTTCCAACCTTTCGGAGAGGAGAAGACGTAAAGGGACCTCCTTTGGATGCAAATGTTCATCGCGCCAAGCTTGCATTTTTCAGTCAAAGTATGTATGCTAGAGAACACACTTCTTTTTTACTCGTTTCTAGACGCAATTGCAGGCAATATATTACTCTCGAGTCTTATGAAAAACAATCAGATTTTTTGTCATGAATGTCTCGGTTTACCACTGATGAGAGAATCGAAATGCTTCAAGCATATCCTTCAGGACATTGAAGATTTACAGCTTACTAAGGTTTTCTCATTCCAGCACCCATGGAACCGAGAATATATTCTCTATTTTTATGCCACACTATATGTATCGGGTAACAAACAAGATATGGAAACCTGGGTTCTTGAATCAATGACAGAGCACCATGTCCTGACGGGTAGCACTGAAGAATTTCTCTAGTGTCTGCATTTCCCTCGGATTGGAAGCAATAACTTGAAACTCATGTCCATTTTATCGATGAGAATTCTGATGAATAGTTTCACCTCCTGATGGATTCGGATAAGGTTGGCGATTATCTTTCGTATGGCTTTCCTTGACCATAATATCTAAATTTCAACTTTCAAATGTTCTATTATATTCTGTGTCACATCATAAGTCCTCTGCTGGGAGCATATCTTTCAAGAACAATTCATGGTGTATTTTGCAACACTCTCAATGGCCTATTTCTTGGGTATGTCTCCGATAATGAAGACGTATTCATGCATTAGCTTGTTGATTATGCCAAAGAAAATGAAGCTGAGAAGACTTTCGCTCTATGGATACAGAAGATTATCAATCGATGCGCAAGGAAAGAATACCTTGCTCAAAAAGCTCTAGAGAAATTTATCCATCATGTCAGAGACACTTTGCAGGTGTTGAAAGATTATTCAAAAGGCAAAGCTTTCAGAGATAATACATCCAAGGCTTCAAAGAAAGTTGCCAACGTGAAATTTTCAAGATCTAAGTTTGTATCAAAACCTTCCATTCCGACACATTGGGGGATCGGTCTTAGACTTTTGCTGAAGCCCATTGATGATGATCGGAAAGAAAAAGAGCATCTTGCACATGAGCTGAATAATCTCCACAATAGAACGCACAAAATTCATATGATGGTGAAAAAAGACAAGAGCCCTTCGTGGAAATTGCTGAGGAGATTCTTTTCTGAGAAGAAAATCAACTTGCTGGTATGTTCGAAACATATGACTTCATGGGTGCCCGATGACTATTGAAGATCTTTGAGAGTGTAACACTCCTAACCTTTCAGCCAGATTTCCTACAACAGAATTGTTGAGGTTCAATCTGAACAATGTTATCATTGAATTTGAAGCTACATCGCCTACATTTTTATCTGAGGAGAACATTGTTCCGCCATCTGCCAAAAGAGTTGCTCAGAAGAAAAGTGAAGAGGCTTCAGCAAGCCCAGTTGTGCCACGGCATTCCGATGAAGAAGCTAAAGTAGATGCAGCTAAAGATAATGTTGTCACCACCAAGGCGGAAACTTCTTCGCCAAGCGAGTCTGGATCTTCTTCGAGCGCGTAGTGTCTCATGTTCCTTTTTGCCTTTTTGACACATGATGACAAAAAGGGGGATAAAACATCGAGCGATAGATTTGCAGGTCCTTACTGAGTTGTTTTTAGATTTTACAACACTTGCCTTCATTTGATTCTTATCGTGTTGTACAACTCTCATGAACTTTTGCTAGGTTGTTTTTTGAGGTTACGACACTTGCCTTCATTTGATTCTTATCGTGTTGTATAACTCTCGTGAACTCTTTCTGGTCTATAATGTTAATAAGCCCTGTCGTACTTCATTTCTCTTGAGAATCTGTTTTTGTAGGTGGAATTATTATCAAGAGTTCACGTATGGATACACTCTATTATACCTCGAATATTATCCTTCGGTGCAATCCAGTTATTCTCGAATATGTGAAATACCTCTCCACCAAGCCTATTCTAATATATGCATGTATATCCAAAAGTTTAATCTTCCATACGCTGCATACATTTAGGGGGCATATTTATCTTCGAGAAAATTATCGAATTTAAATTCCACATGTTACCATTTACAATTCAATCTCTTCGATGCTTATCTATTTTGTCAACAAATGTCCAAAAAAGGGGGAGATTGTTGGTGCAATTCCTTACCCTTGGGTTTTGGAGATTGTTGTCAAAAACAGTTTCGGACTGATTTTTTTGCTAGTGCACACAGAGAGAAATAGTCCCTGGAGTATCGAGAAGAATGTTATATTCTATCAAGAAGTTTACTACAAAATTACTCAAAGTTATCTGCGCAGCAGAGAATATGATTATGTTTCGAGGAATTTTATTCCGAGAAGATTGCTATTATCTCCCGAAAGGTTTGCAACCAAAAGGTTTGCTACAGAAAAGTTTGCTACCGAAAGGTTTGCTACTGAGAAGATTGCTATAATCTTCCGAAAGGTTTGCTACCAAGAAGATTGCTACTTTTGAGAAGTTTGCTATAAACTTCTGTGAAAGTTATATATGCAGCAAAGAAGATTGATATGTTTCAAGAAGCTTAATATCGAGAAGATTGGTACTTCCGAGAAGTTTGCTAAACTTCCTCAAAAGTTATTTGTGCTACAAAAAAGGTCGTCATGTCTCGAAGAGTTTGTTATCGAGAAAATTGCATGTCGGAGATGGCCCCAAAAAAATATTGCTGAAGCGAAGCAATTTTCATTCCGTGTGTCCGAAGAAGGATGACTGCAGTCGAGAAGATTGAAGATGAAGCAAAAACGTACTCCCTCCATAAAGAAATATAAAAGCGTTTAGATCACTGAAGTAGTGATCTAAACACTCTTATATTTCTTTACAGAGGGAGCAGCATTTTTTCGTTGTTCTTCTTTCTCTTATTTGAAGTATTTGAGACTTTTGTCTGTTGTGATGCTTGGCCTAAACCTATGAGAGGTCAAGAGAAATCTCTTTGTGTTCCGAATAAATACTCGCCAGCCAGAGACGTTGTTCTCCGGGCTGTGAGAGATTTGATTCTGATCGAGGAGTTAGCATTACTTGTTCCTCAAGTATTGCTACCGCTGTGCCCAAAATCCGACCGTTGGAAACGTGTCGGTTGGCCATTAGCTGGACCGCGTGTACTAAATGGTAATTTCTTATCCGGGAAGGTTGCGGCTATAAATAGCCACCCCACACCAACATTGTTCGTTGGTTGCTCCGCTTAAGAATCTGAGAAGATTGATTGAGCATCCCTCTCTAAGAGATTTGAGTTTAATATCCACTGAGAGAAAATCAAGAGCCAAAACTTAGATAGTGGTTGAGCATCAAAGTAGATCTGAGTTGAGAGTTCTTGTACCTATTACCCTTGAGAGCTGCACACTCTCTAGACGAATAGGTGTCGGCTCGAGTGACGAAGAGTAATTGCCGTCTCCGATTTAAAGTATTCGGCAACCAAGGGTCGTTGTGGTTTGCGAAGAGTGACCAAGAGTAATTGTGGTTATCGAAGACAAAGTCAATCGAAGGTTTGGAGATTGCTAAAAAGAATCTACCACGAGTGAAATCAACTGAAGTTCGAGGAACTTCACGTTGAAGAGAATAGGACGAAGAGAGTTTATCTTCTGTGTTCAATCATCCTGCTACTTGTGAGCTGCGTTGGAATTTCCCCGAAGAGGGGAGGATGATGCAGTACAGTAGATATAAGTATTTCGCTCAGTTAAGAACCAGGGTTATCAATCCAGTAGGAGAATCACGCAACACCTCGTTAGCAGTACCTGCACACAAAATAACAAATACTTGCACTCAACGCGAACAAGGGGTTATCAATCCCTCGGCGGTTAATTGCAAAGATTAAACTTGTAGTAGTAGATAGATAAATAAAAGAGAAAATAAATAATGTAAAGAAAAATTGCAGTAAGGTATTTTTGGATTTTAATATATGATAAAAGTAGACCCGGGGGGGCATATTTTTCACTAGAGGCTTCTCTCTTGAAAATAGCAGACGGTGGGTAAACAAATTACTGTTGGGAAATTGATAGAAAAGTGAATAATCATGACGATATCCAAGGCAATGATCATGTATATAGGCATCACGTCCGAGACAAGTAGACCGACTCCTGCCTGCATCTACTACTATTACTCCACACATCGACCGCTATCCAGCATGCATCTAGAGTACTAAGTTCATAAAGAACGGAGTAATGCCTTAATCAAGATGACACGATGTAGACAAAGTAACCTCACGCATGAATAAACCCCATCTTTTTATCCTTCATGGCAATGATACAAATATGTGTCATGTCCCTTTCTGTCACTCGGATTGAGCACCACAAGATCGAACTCATCACAAAGAACCTCTCCCATTGCAAGAAAAATCAATCTAGTTGGCCAAACCAAATCAATAGATCGGAGAGAAATACAAAGCTATAATAATCATGCATAAAATAGTTCAGAGAAGACTAAAATAATATTCATGGATAATCTGATCATAAACTCACAGTTCATCGTATCCCAACAAACACACCGCAAAAAGTGATTACATCGAATAGATCTCCAAGAATATCGAGGAGAACATTGTATTGAAGATCAAAGAGAGAGAAGAAGCCATCTAGCTACTAACTATGGACCCGTAGGTTTGCGGTAAACTACTCACACATCATCGAAAGGGCAGCAAGGTTGATGTAGAGTACCTCCGTGGTTGATTCTCCCTCCGGCAGAGTGCCAGAAAAGGCCTCTAGATGGGATCTCTTGAGAACAGAAGCTTGCGGCGGCGGAAAAAGAATTTTTGGTGGCTCCCTATTGGTTTCCCGATTTTAGAGAATTTATAGAGGCGGAATTAGGTCAAATGGGTGAACGTGGGCCCCATGAGCCACTAGGGCGCACCACCCCCCCCCCCCCCCCCCCCGGCGCGCTGTAGTGCCTTGTGGGCCCCCCCTTCATCTTCTGGCCCTCTCCCGAAGCTTCTAGGGTCTCTTTTGTCCCGAAAAAATCTCCAAAAAGTTTCATGGCATTTGGACTTCGTTTGGTACTGATATTCTGGAAAGCCAAAAACAGGCAAAAAACAGCAACCGGCACAGGGCACTAAGTTAATAGGTTAGTCCCAAAAAAAGATATATAATTGCTTGTAATTGCATATAAAACATCCAAGATTGATACTATAATAGCATGGAACAATCAAAAATTATAGATACGTTGGAGACGTATCAAATCACAAGTCCCTCCAACCAGACGTAGCTCTTTTGCAAAAGAGTGAACTGGTCTACCAAATCATCTGCCACCATCGAGCACCACTACTCATTTCTATCCTACGCATTTCTTTTGGTAGTTTATTTTTGGTGATCTTTGCTATTGATAGTATCTATTTGTGTACTACGATACTTTATCTTCCAAGCATTCCTTCAAGTACTGTGACAGTTTTTCGTTTCTTTCACGGTACTTAAGGTTGTTTGTCTCTATGTTCATCTGCTTTTCATACGGTTCTACCTAATCATTCTGCTCTGATGGTCATTTCACAGTAGTGTGCATGTTTTGTATCTGTGATGTGTGCAAATGCTTCATGTGTACAATTCTATCTATGTTGATAGTTTCGTTTCCGTACTAGTTTTGTTTCGGAACGAGTTCTGTTTCAGAACTAACTAGTTTTGCTTCGGAAATAGTTTTCTTTCGTAGAACTAAAAATGCTTAGTTTATTATCCGATGTGTTGGGTTGAGAGTATTCAACATTTCAAAAGAAATTTTGAATCTCCCATTCACCCCCCACCCCTCTGGTTGATACACTCCAGTCGTAACAATCACAAAAACCCAAACCACCTCTCCTTTTTGGAAGACAAAGCTTCCACCAGGCAAACCAATATATCTTCCTTCCTGTAGCATCATCACCCCACTGAGGGAGTCCTGGATTAGGGGGTCCCCGGGAGTCTGGTGCGCCATTAGTAATGAGGACACTAATGGCGCACCGTGTGTCTGGTGCGCCATTAGTAATGAGGACACTAATGGCGCACCACATACATGGTGCGTCATTAATGTCCATATCAGCTATAGCCCTTTTCCTAGTAGTGTCAGGGTTGTAACTATTATACAGAGCCGGATATAGTTCTTTTGATCAACTGCTTTGAAGTATTCAGAGGAGGAACCCGCCTTGCAATGCCGAAGACAATCTGCGCGCCGGACACATCGTCATTGAAGCCTGGTTCAGGGGCTACTGAGGGAGTCCTGGATTAGGGGGTCCCCGGGCGTCCGAGCTATGTGATATGGGCCGGACAAATGGGCTGTGAAGATACAAGATAGAAGGCCTTCTCCCGTGTCCAGATGGGACTCTCCTTTGCGTGGATGGCAAGTTAGGCATTCGGATATGAAGATTCCTTTCTCTGTAAACCGACTCTGTACAACCCTAGGTTCCCCCGGTGTCTATATAAACCGGAGGGTTTAGTCCGTAGAGGCAATCACAACTCCCGTAGGCTAGACTTCTAGGGTTTAGCCATTATGATCTCGTGGTAGATCAACTCTTGTAACCCCTATACTCATCAAATACAATCAAGCAGGACGTAGGGTTTTACCTCCATCAAGAGGGCCCGAACCTGGGTAAACATCGTGTCCCCCGTTTCCTGTTACCTTCGATCCTCAGACGCACAGTTCGGGACCCCCTACCCGAGATCGGCCGGTTTTGACACCGACATTGGTGCTTTCATTGAGAGTTCCACTATGTCGTCAGCAGAAGGTTCGATGGCCCGTTCGATCATCAACAACGATGCTGTTTCCGGGGAGACCTTCCTCCCCGGTCAACTTTTTGTGTTCGGCGGCTTCGCTCTGCGTGCCAACTCGATCAGCCGCCTCGAGCAGATCGCCAGCTATGCCCCTGGTCATAAGATCGGATTTGGGAATCTGAATTATGTCGCCGATATCCGAGGAGACTTGATCTTCGAAGGATTCGCGGCTCCGACCACCGCTCTGGCCTTAGATCCAGAGCAAATCGCTGGGTCCGGAGATGGGAGTTTGGAACCCGCCGGACTCTCCGCAATCATGGAGCTTACAACCGGAGATCCAGAGGAGACCGCGTCATCGGCCAGCCCAGAGTCAAACCAGATTCCCTTTATCACCGAAGAGCTGGACTCATCCCCGGACTCTAAATTCGAACTCTTAAGCTCCACGACAAGTAAGCATGGCAAGGAGGCTTTCGCCTCACCCAGCGCCAAAGACTTTGGTCTCCCTGTCCAATCCTTGCCCTTAAACGAGGCTCTGGACTTAATGCGATCCCTCGCCATTACAGAGGAATCACTTCCAAACTACGCCCAGCCTGGACTAGGGGCTGAGAGCGGGGAATTTTACGTACCACCCACTTGATAGCCACTGTCGAAGACTTAACTAACATGCTCGATTACGCTTCCGAAGACATCGACGGTATGGATGACGATGCCGGAGCCGAACCAGCTCAAAACCCGCCTATCACCGGGCGTTGGACTGCCACTTCTACATACGACGTGTACATGGTGGATACACCCAAAGAGGACGACGATGGCAACCAGGATCCGATCGAGGACAAGCCCGTCAAAGTTCCACCAAAGTGACGATGTCAACGACGCCGTTCAAGATCGCGGCGAGGAAAGGAAAGTAAAACCGGTACCGGAGATAATGACACTCCAGAGAATGCCGAGGACTCCGGGCACCCCATCGAGCCTGCCGTAGAACAGGATGACGGGGAAGACGGACAAGTCAACCTAGACGAACCGACCGAGAATGATGATTCGGAGGACGGTAACTATTTACCGGCCTCCGAGGAGGAAGTCAGCCTCGGCAACAAAGATTTCATCGTGCCAGAGGAACCCCTCGAGCAAGAACGCTTTAGGCGACAGCTCATCGCAACAGCAAGGAGCCTAAAAAAGAAACAGCAACGGCTTCAAGCCGAAGAGGATACGCTCAACTAAAGTCCTAGCGGCCGAAGAATACGGCCTCGAGCGCCCAACAAAGAGCTACCCGAAGCGCAGGCTACTACCACAATTTGACAACGAGGCCCTTGAGCCAATACCGCCAAGGTATAATCCTGCTGACGAACCTGACCGACCACCACGCGGTCGGGACAGAGCGGCTACACACGCCGAACACCAGCCCGCGCCACCTCGCCGTAAAAGCAAGGGGGTAGCTGCTCCGGACTACACCTATGACCTACGACAGGAGCTGGACAATAGAGCCGGCCAGACCAGATCAATCTACGGATCAAGGGGACGTGCTCCAACAAGAGACGATGGCCGTCAAGCCTGGCGTGATAAGCACAACCTCAACCGGGCTGACAACCGAATACGGATATCGTCCGAATTCCATCATGACGTTGCCCGATACAGAGGCGCCGCACACCCCTTGTGCTTTACTGATGAGGTAATGCAGCATCAATTTCCAGAAGGGTTTAAACTCGTAAACATCGAATCATACGATGGAACGACAGATCCCGCGGTATGGATTGAGGACTTTCTTCTCCATATACACATGGCCCGCGGTGACGATCTCCACGCCATCAAGTACCTCCTGCTAAAATTAAAGGGACCGGCTCGGCACTGGCTAAACAGCCTCCCAGAAAACTCCATTGGCAGCTGGGAAGATTTGGAAGATGCCTTTAGAGACAACTTCCAAGGCACATATGTCCGGCCTCCAGATGCCGACGACCTCAGTCATATAGTCCAGCAACCCGGAGAGTCAGCCCGGAAGCTCTGGACTAGGTTCCTAATTAAAAAGAACCAAATTGTCGACTGTACGGACGCCGAAGCCCTCGCGGCCTTTAAGCACAGTGTCCGGGACGAGTGGCTCGCCCGACACCTCGGCCAGGAAAAACCGAAGTCCATGGCGGCCCTTACCGCACTCATGACCCGCTTTTGCGCGGGAGAAGATAGCTGGCTAGCTCATCGAAGCAATAGCACCAGCGACCCTGGCACCTCCGAAGCCAGAGACGGCAACGATAGGCCACGACGCAACAAACACAAGCGTCGAGGCAACAATGCAGATACTGAAGATACGGCGGTCAACGCCGGATTCAGTGGCTCTAAACCCGGTCAGCGGAAGAAGCCATTCAAGGGAAACAAAGATGGTCCATCCAGTCTGGACAGAATACTTGATCGACCTTGCCAGATCCACGGCACCCCCGACAAGCCTGCCAATCATACCAACAGAAATTGTTGGGTTTTTAAACAGGCCGGTAAGCTAAACGCCGAACATAAGGGGAAAGGGTCGCCCAGCGAGGATGACGATGAAGAACCTCGCCCACCGAACACAGGGGGGCAGAAGAAATTTCCCCCCGAGGTAAAAACGGTGAGTATGATATACATTACACATATTCCCAAGAAGGAGCGCAAAGGGGCGCTAAGGGACGTCTATGCCATAGAGCCGGTCACCCCAAAATTCAACCCATGGTCGGCTTGTCCGATCACCTTCGATCGAAAGGATCACCCGACCAGTATCCGTCATGGAGGTTCGGCAGCTTTGGTCCTCGATCCAATTATCGACGGATTCCACCTTGCGCGAGTCCTCATGGACAGTGGCAGCAGCCTTAACCTGCTCTATCAGGACACTGTCCGCAAGATGGGTATTGATCCGTCAAGAATCAAGCCTACTAAAACCACCTTCAAAGGAGTAATACCAGGTGTAGAGGCCCGCTGCACGGGCTCAATCACATTGGAAGTAGTCTTCGGTTCGCCGGACAACTTCCGGATCGAAGACTTGATCTTCGATATCGTCCCCTTCCGTAGTGGTTATCACGCACTGCTCGGACATACTGCCTTCGCCCGCTTCAATGCAGTCCCGCATTATGCTTACTTAAAGCTCAAGATGCCTGGACCACGAGGCGTTATAACAGTCAATGGAAACATGGAGCGCTCCCTCCGTACAGAAGAGCATACCGCGGCCATCGCAGCCGAGGTGCAGGGTGGCCTCGCTAAGCCGAATACTACACTGGCAGTCAAGCCCCCAGACACGGCTAAACGAGTCCGGTCTACCCTGCAGAACGACAGTCCGGCTCATCTAGAGCTAGATTAGCAATTCGGCCTCCGTCAATGCCCCAGCCTGATAGCGGCATATGTACCACGCATACATAACTACGCGTTAAAAATACCATGGGCAAGGACGGAGGCATGCTAAACATAAGGTCCACGGTACGGCTCGACCCTATCCGGACCTCCATATTGCTCCACCTCTTTCCTTCTTGTTTTTATTTTTCAGGTTCTTTACAACTTACATCAATTCCTGGTGGTAATGGGTGCCGTCTTCCAGGCCCCTTACGCATACTCAATTATTGATCCTCTCAAAGGATCATACACCAAGGTGACAAGCGGCGCAGACGTGCGGCAGAGTGTCCAAAGGATCTTCAAGATCAAATTTTTAATTTTAGGACCTGTATACAGCTTTTCCTTGTCTTCGGCATGTAAAATAGCCGTGATGCTTATCGCATCTTCCGTACAAATACGTTTGACGTACCAATCAGACTATAATGGAAACAGTTTCGCCCAACCCTGTTAGGCATTGGCTTACCTTTTTCTATTTTTCCACTTCATGTCCGAATTGGCATATACACCTTGGTACGACTTTAATCGCCAGGGGCTCTATATGTATCTTCAACAATAAAAAAGTCCGAACACTCTCAGAGTACACTTCGGCGTCCCGAATACTGCATTATATGTATCGGCTCCGAATCACGTCTTTGGTCAATAGTTGGGTTGCCCGGCTCCTGTGCTTGCTACCTTACGTTCCGTTTTCGGCTAAGGTAGTAAAGGGAGAACTACTGCGATTGTGTTTCCGGCTAGCCCAGTCAAGCACCTCAGTAGAGAAAGCTGAAAACTGACTGTCGTGATGCGGCGAGAGCTGGTCAGCAATTCGGCAACTTATTAAATCTTTAGCGATTTTTTCCGTGTTACACGAAGGACTGGTTTTTGTCAGTCACGCGTCTAAGGCATCTAAGTTCGATAGCCGCATACGCACCAGGGGCTACCTTACAGCCCCATTGTCAAACTCCTATGGCTAAGTGAGAGTGGTAAAGCTGCATAGTCCGATTGCCTGGTTCGCCGCACTAACACCTCCTTTACGGACCAAGACGTTGGGTCAAGTGTGATTATGTGCTATTCCGAACACCCCCGTAGTATCTACGTGGGGGCTGAAGCCGACGACTTGCAAACTCTCAAAGATAAAAACGGCCGCACAGGAGGAAAAATAATGTAAGATTACAGGCACAAATATATTACAAAAGCCTAGGTTTATAACACAATGTCTGGGCAACTCGGATACATTCACTTGAACATAATATCCTTTGAGCATTGACCCTCTATCAAACGGGCACCTTCCAGGACATCGTCGAAGTAGCGCTCCGGCTTGCGGTGGACCTTACCTCCGGGCGGTCCCTCAACTGCCACGTCGGCTGCCTTCATCTTCGCCCAGTGCATCTTGACACGGGCGAAGGCCATCTGTGCACCCTCTATGCATTCCGACCGCTTAACTGCATCAATTCGGGGTAGCGCGTCGACGAGTCGCTGCACTAGGCCAAAATAACTGCTCGGCACAGGTTCAGTTGGCCACAGCCGGACTATGACGTCCCTCATGGCCAATCCGGACATCCTATGCAACTCGGCCCACTGCGTCATCTGGTCATTTAACAGCGCTGGGCGCTCCCGCGCCGCGAACTGTGACCAGTACAACTTCTCCGTCGTGTGCCCTTCTTGGGCCCGGAAGAATTGCGCGGCGTCAGCAGCACTCCTCGAAAGATCCGCAAAGGCGTCTGGAGAATTCCACCGCCGAGTGAGCAAGGCATACTTCTAACTGCAAAATTTACTCTGTAAAAGAAAGGGCTTACCAGCCGCTATCTGTCCGGCTTACCGGATCTCCTCGCGAGCTGCTCGAGATTCGGTCCGCCCTTCCTCGGCCTCTTGGAGGGCCTTGGCGAGATCAGCCGCCTGGGCTTTGTTCTTCTCTTCTAAGGACTAGCACTTGCTAGCAGCGTCCTTGAGTTCTTGCTCCAATTTGGCCACCCGCTCCTCGTATTGGCGCTGGATGGCCTGCTCGGACTTCAAATCCGTGGCCGCTGTATCAGCGGCCGCTTTGCTCACCTTTGTCTGCTCTTTGGCCTGCGCAAGAGCACCCCTGAGGGTCTCGACCTCCGCAGCGCCGCCTGTACCCATCCGCATATCAGCGTATGAGTTTTCACTCAGAGTGTATGTCTCAATACAAACACAAATGCGATATGTGATATATACCTTGTGCCTCGTCGAACCGCTTGTTAATAAGGACAATATCCTTCTCGGCCAGCTCCAATTTCCGCTTACGTTCGGAAACCTCAGCGGCCTCGGCGGTTGCCGCTAACATTGAAGCCTGTTTATCAAAATAGACAAGATTGTTATATCCTGCGAATATTTGATCCTCTGTTCGGCTCTTTTTTAAAGAACCAAACAGAGTCTCAGGGGCTACTATCTATACACAGGCGTATTTTTCGTATGAAAAGCAGCTCAAAATATTACATCGCATACCTCAAAGCCTGTTAATAGGCCGGTGAAGGCTCCGTTCAGCCCGCTTTTGGCGGACTGAACCTTTTCAATCACCATACCCATCAGGGTACGGTGCTCCTCCACGACGGAAGCACGGCAAAGTGCCTCCCTCAATGTGTCCGGCGCCTCAGGATTGACGGAGGCCGCCGGTGGAGTCAGCACTCTCCCCTCCTTCAAAGGGGGCTGCTCGCTTGACTCCAGAGCCGTTTGGGTCTCCGGAGTGGTATTCGGCCGGGATCCGGACTTGTCTGGGCCACCGTCATCAGTATCCATGGGGGTTTTACCTCCCGTGTTTTCGGCAGCCAGGGTATTACCCTCCGGCGCCGCCTTGTCGGCCTCCTGCACCTCTCTGTGGCCTGGGGAGGTCTTTTGGGACAACGCCTCGGTGTCATCCGCGGTGGGCGGCGGAGAGGCTCGCGGAGGCGTTTCGCTCTCCATCATCCCCGGTGCTAAGGAGTTCCCCGAAGACAATGATTGTTGAGGGAGAACGCGGGCCGGACTGAAATGCATAAATAATATATTATCCCACAATTCGTGATAGGTCGGATATGAGCATAGTATCTTCGAATACTTACGATTCGGCAAGGGGCTTCACCCTGGGGCACAGCTGAGGGATGACTTCGGCATTTGAATCCGAGTCATCCGAGAGGGATATCTTCCCCCGCTTGGATGCCTCCGCCTCCGGATCTACGGAAGCTGCCCTCTTTTTCCCCTTGGGAGGAGGATTATCTTCTTCCTCCTCCTCCTCTACATCTTCGTCCCCCTCGTGGGAGGAGAGAGCCTTGGTCCCTCCGGACCTAGCGTCCGAAGTACCTTTGTGATGGGGGCCGTTCTCGGCCTCCTTGCTCTTCTTCTTGGCCTTCTTCTCCGGCGCCTGGTACGGCGCCGGGACCAGCATCCTCATTAGCAAAGGATCAGCTGGGTTTTCGGGGAGTGGAGCCGGACATCTTATCCGCTCCGCCTTCTTTGTCCAGTCCTGTTTAGAGGATTGAATCCTCAGTACATCCCCTTGGATTAATGAACTAAGTTGTGTTCGGAAACTTAACACTTACCGGGGTGGCTGGATGAGTGCAGTCGAGGCCGACGTCCTCGGACGTCTTCGGCCACGACCTCTGAGCCTTGAAGAGCAGTTTCCAAATCTCTTTGTGCGTCGTGCCAAATAATCGTTGCAGGGTTCACGGCCCTTCCGGATTGAACTCCCACAGGCGGAGGGGCCTTCGCTGGCAAGGAAGGGTTCGGCGGACGAGCATCACCTGGATCACGTCGGTAAGACTGGTGTCCTTTTCTATGATACTTTTGATGCGCTTTTGTAGCATCAACACCTCGTCGGACGATCCCCAGTCCAGACCCTTGTTGGTCCATGACGCGAGCCGCAACGGAGGTCCGGATCTGAATGCGGGAGCGGCCGTCCACTTGGTGCCGAGGGGTTCGGTGATATAGAACCACTCCTGCTACCATCCCTTGACGGTCTCCACAAAGGCCCCTTTGGGCCAGGTAGCGTTGGTGAGCTTACTCACCATGGCGCCGCCGCAATCCGCGTGCTGCCCGTCAACCACCTTCGGCTTTACGTTGAAGGTCTTGAGCCACAGACCGAAGTGTGGGGGGATGCGGAGAAACACCTCACATACGACGATAAACGCCGAGATGTGGAGGATGGAATTCGGGGCCAAATCGTGAAAATCTAGCCCGTAATAGAACATGAGACCGCGAATAAAGGGGTGAAGGGCAAACCCTAGTCCGCGGAGGAAGTGGGGGATGAATACCACCCTTTCACCGGGCTCCGGAGTGGGGATGATCTGCTTCGGAGCAGGGAGTCTGTGCTTAATCTCCGCAGTCAAGTACCTCGCCTCCCGAAGCTCCTCGATGTCCTTCTCCGTCACGGAGGAGGCCACCCACTTGCCTTGAGAACCGGATCCGGCCATGGTCGGAGAGGTTGGTGGTGAAAGATTGGAACTTGGGCGCTGGAGCTCGAGGATGGAGAGGCAGAGGGAAGAGGGAGGCGTGGAGTAAAAAGATGGATCTTTATCCGTTTATATAAACCATGAATATCAAGCGATCCTCCCCTCAAGCTTTAAAATTTACCTGTTCCCAAGGGGTCGTGCGAGCGGCACGGTTGGATTACCCGAACCCGCATTGATGGAAATCTCGTAATAAGGGGACACGATCTCTGCTTCGACAAGACGTGTCAATAAGAACCGCGCCTTGGAACGCAAAGCGGAGGCTACAAAATGGTTCGAAATAATAATAAAGGCCAGAACATAACGTCTAGCCGGAAAAGCTGTCAGTAGACATGACTTGTTTTGTTTGAGTATTTTGCCCTTGTGGTTCACACTACTAGGAAAAGGCCTACTAGTGGCGCACCTGTTTTGGCCATTAATGGCGCACTACAGGTGCGCCACTATCATCACGCCATTAGTAACTAATACTAATGGCGCACCCCTGGTGCGCCATTAGTATACCAGACAGTAGTGGCGCACCAGGAAGTGCGCCAGTAGTATGTCCCCTGGTGCGCCATTAGTATGCCTCCCAGGGGCCATATTTACCTTGTGCTCTGGGTTACTAATGGCGCACTTCTATGTGGTGCGCCATTACTAAGTCAGATAGTAATGGCGCACCACATAGAAGTGCGCCATTACTAACAAATTTTTTTCAAAATTTTTTTTCGTTTTTTTCTTAATCTCGGGTCACTATGGCTTAATCTCAGATCAATATGCTTAATCTCAAGTCAAATTGCACTAAGTGGTCAAACTTCCCGGAAGTTCACCCATCCTCACACTACTCCAGCCCGAGCACGCTTAACTTCAGAGTTCTATCCAACCCCAGCACCACCTCACTTAACAAGCACTTGTTGATATATCTATGATATCAATCCTATTAAACCTTGTTGATGTCTAGGACTTTGTTCATGTTCATTAGTGTGATGAAATTTTGAAAAAATATTTCAAACTTCCCGGTCATATTACGTATCATATTTTGAAAAAAAAATCCAAAAAAAAAATTCGAAACCAAATTTTCCTAGCAAATGGTGCGCCACTAGTAAGTTTGAATTTTTTTTCCATTTTTTCCCCTCTAGATCTTAAAAGCTCCGTATCTTTCGTTCTGTTAGGTTTTTGGGGGTTCTAAAAATGTTTAACGGGGTTTTCCCCGTTAAATTCGGATGTAACTTTTCGAGTAGATGATTTTTCATATAAAAAACTTTTTCATCGGAGTTCGTATGCAAAAGTTATGCCCATTTTACAAATTCTCGAGAGATTTTGCAAAAAAGTCAAAAATTCATGTTTGTAAATTTTGCTAACAACTAGACCACATATCACATGGGAATCTTTTTTTTATTTTTTTGACATTTCTATCATTTTTTTTTTTTGAAACTGAAAAGGCGGTCCACGGGGGGGGTGCATTTGGTGAATAAATTGTAAGACTCAGAAAGTTAGTAATGGCGCACCACGTAACAGGTGTGCCATTAGTAACCCTGGTTACTAATGACGCACCTGTTACGTGGTGCGCCATTACTAGTTTTGCAAAAAAAATAAAAAAAAATGTTTAGTAGTGGCGCACCAGTGGATAGTGCGCCATTACTAGTTTGAACTAGTAATGGCGCACTGTACCCAGGTGCGCCATTACTAGTTTTGAAAAAAAAAGTAAAAAAAAAATTTGTTAGTAGTGGCGCACGGAGTGCGTGGTGCGCCATTACTAGTTAAAACTAGTAATGGCGCACTGTGCCCTGGTGCGCCATTAATAGTTTCGGAAAAAAAAATTGCTAGTAATGGCGCACCGTGTGTCTGGTGCGCCATTAGTAATGAGGACACTAATGGCGCACCACATACATGGTGCGTCATTAATGTCCATATCAGCTATAGCCCTTTTCCTAGTAGTGTCAGGGTTGTAACTATTATACAGAGCCGGATATAGTTCTTTTGATCAACTGCTTTGAAGTATTCAGAGGAGGAACCCGCCTTGCAATGCCGAAGACAATCTGCGCGCCGGACACATCGTCATTGAAGCCTGGTTCAGGGGCTACTGAGGGAGTCCTGGATTAGGGGGTCCCCGGGCGTCCGAGCTATGTGATATGGGCCGGACTAATGGGCTGTGAAGATACAAGATAGAAGGCCTTCTCCCGTGTCCAGATGGGACTCTCCTTTGCGTGGATGGCAAGTTAGGCGTTCGGATATGAAGATTCCTTTCTCTGTAAACCGACTCTGTACAACCCTAGGTTCCCCCGGTGTCTATATAAACCGGAGGGTTTAGTCCGTAGAGGCAATCACAACTCCCGTAGGCTAGACTTCTAGGGTTTAGCCATTACGATCTCATGGTAGATCAACTCTTGTAACCCCTATACTCATCAAATACAATCAAGCAGGACGTAGGGTTTTACCTCCATCAAGAGGGCCCGAACCTGGGTAAACATCGTGTCCCCCGTTTCCTGTTACCTTCGATCCTCAGACGCACAGTTCGGGACCCCCTACCCGAGATCGGTCGGTTTTGACACCGACACCCACCAATATTGTGATATTGCATCTGTGATTCTGATAACCCATAAGTATAGGGGATCGCAATAGTTTTCGAGGGTAGAGTATTCAACCAAATTTATTGATTCGACACAAGGGGAGCCAAAGAATATTCACAAGTATTAGCAGTTGAGTTGTCAATTCAGCCACACCTGGAGAACTAAATATCTGCAACAAAGTGATTAGTAGCACAGTAGTATGATAGCTTGATAGCAGTAGTAACAGTAACAGGAGTAGTTTTTGTAGTGATTGCAACAGCAGCAGCAGTGAAAGTAACTTAGCATAGATCAATGTATGAAAAGCGTAGGCATTGGATCAGTGGTGGATATTTGTGTTGGATGACATTCATCATATAACAATCACAACCTAGAGCGATGCACAATAGCTCCAATTCATCAATGTAATGCAGGCATGTATTTCGTATATAGTCATACGTGCTTATAATAAGAACTTGCATGACATCTTCTGCCCTACCCTCCCGTGGCAGCGGGGTCCATAAGGAAACTAAGGGATATTAAGGCCTCCTTTTAATAGAGAACCGAAACAAAGCATTAACACATAGTGAATACATTAACTCCTCAAACTACGGTAATCACCGGAAAGAATCCCAACTATTGTCACTTTGGGGTATGCGGATCATAACACATAATAGGTGCGTATAACTTGCAAGATAGGATGAAGAACTCAAATATATTCATGAAAATATAAAGGGTTCAGATCTGAAATCATGGCACTCGGGCCCTAGTGACAAGCATTAAGCATAACAAAGTCATAGCAACATCAATCTCAAAACATAGTGGATACTAGGGATCAAGCCTTAACAAATTGACTTAATTACATGATAAATCTCATCCAACCCCATCACCGTCCAGCAAGCCTACGAAGGAATTACTTACTCCCGGTGGTGAGCATCATGTAATTGGTGATGAAGAAGGGTTGGTGATGACGATGGCGACGAATCCCCCTCTCCGGAGCCCCGAACGGACTCTAGATCTGGCCTCCCGATGAAGAACAGGAGGTGGCGGCGGCTCCGTATCATAAAACGCGATGAAACTTCTTATCTTATTTTTTTCTCGGGGAAAAGGAATTTATAGGCTTGAGATTAGGGTTAGCGGAGCCCCATGGGCCCCACAAGGCAACCTGGCGCGCCTGGGCGGATGGCCGCGCCCTGTTGCCTTGTGGGCAACAGGAGGGCCCTCTGGTGGGTCCTGGCTCCAATATTTTTTATATATTCCATAAAAATCCCCAAAAAGTTTCATCCAATTCCGAGAATTTTTATTTCTGCACAAAAAACAACACCATGGCAGTTCTGCTGAAAAGAGTGTCAATACGGGTTAGTTTCATTCAAATCATGCAAATTAGAGTCCAAAACAAGAACAAAAGTGTTTGGAAAAGTAGATACGACGGAGACGTATCAGATTCCTTTACATTTTTTCGGATGCTTAAATACAGACATCACATATGTCGAGATGGCTTCTGCCATAGCTTTCAGAAGCACTTAATTACCTCCAGCAGATAATATCTTCTCCTTCTACCCATTAATTCTTTCAATGATCCTTTCCACCAAATGTTCAAACATTCACTTCTATCCACCCCAACCAATAGAGGTAATCCCAAATATTTATCCAACAGGGCCTGCGTGAGTATATCAAGAACAGTACAAACATC
This sequence comes from Thinopyrum elongatum, assembly GCA_011799875.1. Classification (NCBI taxonomy): domain Eukaryota; kingdom Viridiplantae; phylum Streptophyta; class Magnoliopsida; order Poales; family Poaceae; genus Thinopyrum; species Thinopyrum elongatum. Next base: position 547,086,714 of record CM022302.1, on the reverse strand, counting down.
CACTCTGACTTCGATAACAATGTTTGGGCTAAAATATATGCTAGATTTAGCTATACTTACTCGCTGCCCGATGAAGCGCGATAAGAATTCATAATGTTTTTTAGACAAATTGCATTCATCATATTCTCCTTCAGTAATACGAGAGAGTCGTCGGCGAATAAAAGATGAGACACATGGAGCATCTCTGCAAACTCTCACCCAAGATAAAGCCCCTTCCTCTTCTGCAAATAGTAACATTCTTGATAGGCCTTCCACGCACAACAAGAATAGACAAGGGGACATAGGGTCCCCTTGTCTCAACCCCCTCGATGGCAACAAAAACCAATCAGTTTCAATAGAATTGAACCTGGTACAATATCTGGGACCAACTTGGCATCAATGTGCAAGGTCCTCTTCCAATGGACACAGCCACTGGCGGAGGCCTCCGGTGGACAAGGTGTGGCGCCTGCCATACCTTGATCGGGTGCAAATTTTCTTTTATATGTACGCATCGTCTCCCTGGTCGCTCAGTCGCTGGCTACGCTAATTAGTGTGCCACGAAAATCGCTAAAGACCTGGAGAAAAACGCCCGTTCGGATGCCATCAGATGGGCCACGAGCGGATGGGCCACGAGCTGCTGCAGGAGGCGCATCCCTTTGCACTTTGCACGCACAGGTCGTTCACGGCCAGATCGAAACGAAACGCAGACGACCAAACCTAGCACTCGGGCACTCGGCCAAACCTAGCACGGCGGCGGCGGCTGGCCAAGAGGATGGGACGGTCGGCGGTGGGGCGGGGTGTCAACCAAGCAAGCGGCCGGGCGCTGCCGCGCCGGGGGCACTGCTCAGGGAGCGGCGGCTGAGGGTTGGGACTAGCGGGCGATGTCAAGGAGCGACGGCGCAGCCGCACAAGGGCAGAGTCAGTCCTCTGGGAGCAGCGTCGCAGCGAGCTTTGCGTCCATCACGGGCTCACGGCCGTCGGCTGGTGCAGTGAATGTAGAGGAAAGGAAACAGGCTAGCAAAGCCAATGGAAAAGGGGAGAGGCAGAGGTATATTTTCTGAAATTGAACAATTTGTATCATGCAATTATAGTGATTTCAGACTTTCAGTGATAATGGCACCGCCATTGCCTGGGTCTTCTAGACGCCAGCGAAATCTCCTTTATTGGTATGTTTTAGGTTGTTTTTCTATTGAAACATGTCTACATTTTCAATGTGTTTGGTTTTTCATTTGTACTGTGCATTGTTAGTGTGTTTGACTTTTTTGATTCGCATCAAAAAATTCTTTGCTTAAGACTTCGTCACACCTTAATTTTGTTTCGTCCTCCGCCTCTGGACACAGCCTTGGAGTGGTTGTTGAGGGAAAGGAGGAACTTTCGGAAGGGCGGCAGGAGAGGTTTCGACACTTTGATCATTGCAGTCACTTGGTCCCTTTGAAAGCAACGCAATGCGTGGGTATTCAATGGGGTAGATCATCAAAGAACACCAATGGGGCTATCTACTCATGTGTTGAGCGAGGTTGCCGAGTGGAGGCAAGCGGGTGTTGGTGTTGGTGGTTTGCACCGTTTTGTGAGAGGTTAGCTTAGGTTTCGTGGCTCGATGTTGGTGTAACAAGAGGGCCTCATGTTTACCCGAATGTTCGCATTTGTAATAGACTCTTTGTAATTATGTTTGTACCTTCTATAAAAATATGATACGCCTTTGGTGTACTTTTAAAAGAAATATAATTGAACCAGACAGAGAAGAGGACACACGTCCATGATCATATCAATCCACTTTCTGGCAAAGCCTAATTTCTCCATCATTTTTTTAAACTCTAATTTCTCCATCATTGCCCTCAAAGGACCAGATCGCCTTAGATTTAGACGAACCTAACCCAATGGCCATCCCGGAGCGCATTCCTTCAGCAAAAGACGACACGAAGCTTGGGGACGTAGATAGCTTGTATTACTACGTCCATTGACCATCAGTAAATCATTTCCAGTTATGCTAGAATATTTTTAAAAAGGCAAATGCAGCAAAACATTCCCTGCTACTCAACTAGTGTTCCACCAACTTCAACATCGAAGACAACAAGTTTGTTAACTAGACACAACGGAAGGGACTAACATGCGCAAGATCATAGCTCAGCTATCTGACACCGTCTCTTCTGACGACGCGCCGGTGTCGCTCAGGGTGGCACCGCTCGGCCCTGCCGCCATAGCAGCGGCCCTCTGGTTTAGATCCAAGGTGTCACCGCTGGTTCGGAAAAGCTTCTTGCCTAGACTGCGCCACTCCGCTTTCCTCTTCAGCGCCAGCTTCAAAGAGGCGTCGGGCATGGCATGTGGTTTCTTGTCGTCGGGGAACAGAAAGGCGGCAGCCCTCAGGCTGTCATTCAGTGGATCTGCGACAGAATGACCTGGCGCCTGCGACACGCTCGACCACATCTCCGGGTTGAGCCAGCTTTTACCGGTCTCGGCGCCCTTGGTAAGCCACTGAGGAAGGCTGTTGATTGGTTGTTGGTTGATGGGAAGGAGCTGAGCCGGCATCCTCTGTGGTAGTTCTTGGCACCAGTGCGACCTGTTGTCATAGTATGGCTTTTGAAGCTTGGTTGTCTTCCTACGCCTGCTCCCAGTTCTCCCCTGTGAGGAAGAAGCTCCAGGGAAGCCTCCCAGAGACAAATTTCTCGGCACGTTGTCGATTCCATGAAGGTTAAACCTGCCAATGTTTGACAAATAATGTTGGCCTCTATCTGAAGTGCGAGCATTCCGAAGGTACAAGTCGCCCAAGGAAAGGTCCGATTGGGCTGCAAGAAATGAAGGCTTTGAGCATCCAGTGCACGAACTGCTTCCAGCATAATCTTCTGCTCTATGGGGAGGCGGTGCAGAACCTAGAGCAGATGTTCTGACTGATTGAAGATCTATGCCTAGAAGTTTCTTTTGCTCCTTGTTCCATTGTTTAGCAAGGTCCTCAGCCACTCTTGAGCTTGAGAATCGTAGCCGCGTATCCCTAAGCATTGCATTCCAGTTACTCGTTCCATACCTCCTCACTCCAATCCACAGAAAATCTAACTCTTCTTCCGACCAGGTAACCTGGCGTCTTTTGTAGGAGTATGTGCCAACCCTTTCTGTCAGTACATGAGATCCACTGGACTTGCCTCCATGAAATAACTTATCATAACTCAGGGCAGACATGCCACTGTCTTGGAAACTATCCAAGCGGAGTTCCAAACTGGACTCAGGAGCCTTATCCATTATTCTGAATTTCAGTTCTGAAGGCATGCTCTTTGGTTCCTTGGAACTCCCAGCTTTCCATGATAGAGTCGGATCATAAAAATTTGAGTACAAGGTATGCAATGTTGAGGTTCCCTCTTGATGTTGTTCTTTACCATGGATGGTTTCTTTCTCCTTTGTAAAAAATAACCTTTCAATTGGTTGAGAAACTTGTCTTCGTTCAGTACCAAAATGATCCTGTAAGCAGTAGAAAATGTTTAATGCATGGATATATATGAGGCAGTAAAATACATGTACCAAGCTTGTAAACTCAGATAGAATTAAATACAATTTAGTAAACCATCCACAGATTGATAAAATATCAAGAAAAAAACAAACTCGTTTGAAACAAAGGGCAGAACTACATACGATTTGGGAAGAAAAACAGTTTTACTGACTGAAAATAATCCTCTAAGCGGGTGAGGCATAGAAATTCTTGACCACAAGCCAAAACTACCAATGAAGCACTTCCTAAAAGATGAGCCAACTATGTGATTTTGTCATTCTAACCTGATCTGGCAGCCTTTGAACAGACGAGTCATCCAGATTGAGAAGCCTCTCTTGAGGCAATTCAACAGAATTCAGGTTGAACTTCCCTAAATTAAATTTGCTTTTGTTTTCCTCCTGGACCACTTGATCAGGAAACTTTGAATTTTCCAGCAGTTTACCCATGGCCCTCTCATCATTATCACCGTCCAAGATAATTACTGGAATATGTTTTGTTGAACCTTGGGATTCTGGAGGATCATCTGTACACAGATACACTGGTTAGTTTCAACCTATTTAAATTTATTTATTTTGGCTTGCTGACTATGAAGAAGCCCATTACCATGTAACTCCTTCATTTCAACAACTTTTGGTGCTTCATTAACACGACCTAGAGCTTTGCTCAAGTCCTCCGCTCTTACATCTGGCTCACTGATCACTTGCGCGCTAGTAAATTCTGACACTGGTGTACCATCACGTTCTGAAGTTAAGGCTTGGTTTACATCTTCAATATGCTGTGTGGAAACTGTATGCTGCACTTTAGATTTTAGCATGCATGAACTACAAAAGAAGAATCGAATTAGTCCTTCGAACATGTAAGTCTAGCAATAACATCACTCTGATGTCAGATCACAGCACTTAACAAACACAATTTTGTTACCTTTTTTGTTCAAGCAAGCGTTGAGCTGGTACAGTTAGTCCAGTACTTGTTCCTTCTGTAGCTACCTGCACACAGAATGTGACAGAGTCAATGCTACATTATAATTTTGGACACCTTTAGCCATCACGGAGTACACCATTTACTGGCACTGGTGAAGTATTCAAGTATTTGATATGTTTATGTTCTCTGTCACTGATGATTTTACCGTATATACAGCGAGATAATAAGGGGAATATCAACTTGTATACAGTGGAGCATATATGAAATTCTCTTTTGTTGATGTATTGTGACTTCTTTGGCATCTGCACATCTATGTCATAGTTACGATGCAAATCTCTTGCCTGTAACATTGATTGGTTGTTCCATACATAAATTATGCAATCATATAATAAAGAAACTAGTCAGAACTGAGTGCTAGCTCAGTGGCACGAGTTCAGGCTGTTGAACACGCACACCAGCGTTCGAATCCCCACGGGGGCTCCGCTGATCCCGTGAGGACTCGAACGCTGATGGGCAGCTTCAACAACCTGAACTCCAGCCACTGAGCTAGCACTCAGTTCTCAGCCCCCATTTTTTTTTATATAATAAAGAAACTAATAGCCGCATTATTCATGTTTGTCAGCTGGGTAAAAATTGTGAAGTCCCTTTTCACATAGAAAATATATGTATATATATAATCAGCATAAACGAGGTAGAGAATATATGCTTGCAAAATTATCATGATGGCTTGATAACATCATACTTCAAAAGTAGATAAAAAACAGCAATAAGTAAGGACATCATTAGAGTTGGGTACAAAGGCAACTGAATTATTTGAACTTCAATATTCGCCTTGTTATTAACTTACCATATTCAAATCCAAGTTCTTAAGCAAATAACCATGTAAAAGGAAAACCATAGCACCATGAATATGTGTAAAGAATTAAAACAATGTCATTTTTGCAGCACAGTACAAGAGTGTGGTAGGACGAGTGAGAAAGCATACCTTATCTACAATATCCAAAGAATCAGCATCAGTTACTTTGAGCAAAGGTGTGGCATTAACTGACAAACTTGGTGGGCTACATGCCAGTGTTGAGTATCTTTTGCCATTATTATCATTCGTATAGTTTCCCTCTGCTGACTCGTCCAAATTAATTTTCCTTTTAACACGCCTCCGGAAAGTGAGCTGAGAACTAAATCTGTTCTTACATTGACTAGGTCTGGTAGTATCTTCTGGCCCTTGATGAGAATTTTTTACCACATGAGCAGAGTTATTAGAATCCTCTGCTTGATTAGTTGTCCCGTCAGCATGTCTGAGATAGCATACAGAACTGGAAGCAAGGATGGGATTAACTGCATCATTGGTGCATTGCAATTTATCATTACACGCCTCTGCTATTGGGAGAGTGGTGACAGAACAAATCTCAGGTTGCTCCATCCGTGGCAATGGTTCGCACAATGGAATTTCCTTTTGTTCTTTCTCCGGTGCATGTGCACATGGCTCAGGTGTTTCTTCTCTGGCGCTTTCTTGCATTGACTTGCAGACATGCTGTTGCTGTGTAGAGGCAGGCTGTCATTTTTCCAGAGGAGAAAAGGTATAAGATGCAAAAGAAGGTAGACGATGAACATATGGATATAGAATTAAAATGTCATAAAGCATTGAATTTATGGCAAAATAAACATTCAAGAGTAATATTCTATATACTGCTTATCATAAAATAAAAAAATAGAATATTCTCAGAACATCCAGCTATTTTATTAAAAGAAGGGCCACCCCCTTCGATTTCCATTAAGAGAAACCACATGGTTCGGAACCTACTACAAGCTACTACCAAAGCAAAGCAACTACTAAGCATTTATCTTACAGACATCAGATCCACGGCCACTGCGAAACCAGCCAAACCAAAAGGAGGGGCTATATCTGCATCATATTGTACCAGTTGGCACAGCAACTTAGGTGCCCTTCTAAAAATGGCGCGAAAATCTACCATCTTAGGATACGGGAAAATCGGTAACGGCAGAACTAACGTGGACAGACAGATGCAACAGAGATAACATCAAACATCACGATGAACAGGAAAGAGAGAACTCAAGGTTCCTTACATGATCATATCCGTTCAAGAGGTCTTTATCAGCGTCCGCCCCGTCTTCCGGGGCCTCGCTGTCGGCAACCCCACCGCCAGAAACAGGACGAGGTTCCAGAGTGGCGCCATCAGCAGCCGTCAGGGCGCGCGACGCGCCACGCTTCCTCTTGTAGGTCACCGTGATGTTGGCGCTCATCTCGAACCGCGCCAAGCCTCTGCTCGAGCGAGCCTGCATAATAACAGAAGAAAACGATGACTGTGAGTAATCTCCTGGGCTTGCTGGAAACATAAATCGGGATTTCATCGCAGACCGCAGCAAAGGTATCTCCATCCCCAGTGGTAAATTAGGACATGAGCCTCAATCTATCCTCTGCACACGGCCAAGTCGTTTGGAGGAAGAAGATGATAATCAATCCCATGTCCACATATCCCCAACTCGCAGCTATCAGTTAAGTAAAAGCTAACGCAACGCTCGCTCGCCCCACCTAAACAGAGAAGCACCGTATGGTAGTATACAAAACTGAAGTGAAATGCGTATGACACTGCTGTCCCCAATCCTAATCGCCCCAGCACCAGCGGACACCTACAGAAACAACTCGAACACGGAAGCCACCAGCGAACCCCAACTCCGCGCACGCCAATCCATCCCGAAACTACCTCCGAAATCGGCACCGCGCAAACCAACCAGCCGAATCCAGTACGAAGCCGAGCACGCCACAGCGAAAATGGCCACGAACGGCGGCGGCGCCGTCCGCGGCACGGCTCCTTGCCCCCCTCCCTTTTCCACGCCACCAACAAACAAACAGGGTGGGGCGAAACCACCAGACGCCAACCGCCTCCCGCTGGCACGCGCAGAGGCCACGCACGGGCCGAGAACGCCACGGCGGAGAGGATAGCGAGGGAGAGAGGGAGGAAGGAGCCCATTACCTCGATCCGGCGCGGCGGCGGAATTCCGGGGGCGAGGGCGGGGTCGGAGAGGGACAGGGGCGGGTTCTCGTGCCGCGTTCCCCCCGCTCGCCTTTTTTTACCCCTTTTTTTTGTCTCCAATTCAATTCGGTTCCGAGGGAGAGCAGCTGCGCCCGCCGCATGGATTCATTCATTCCTCACCACTTTTCCAGCGGCTCATGTCATTGTACGGGAATGCCCTCCCGGAGCCATGCGTGCGCAGGCCAGAGAGGAGGGGTAGATTCCGGAACGTCACCCGCCCGTCTTTGTTTTTTCGCTTTCGGGGGAATGTCACGGTTGGCGCCAGAGGGTTCCAAATTCTACCGCCGCTGCGGCCACCCTCGCGTCGCGTGGTCCGGACGCAAAGCACCGCTGCTGCAACTTCGAAATGAATATCTATCTGTGGCTCTCAAAGTCAAAACTAACAAATCGGATTTGCGTGGAAAAAGTTATAATTGTTGTTGAATCGGTGGGTTTTTAGTTTCCTACCTGGTGTAAACTTGCAGCTTTCTTCTTTAACTTTGTGCTACTCCCTCCGTTTGGAAATAAATGGCGTGGTTTTTAGTTCAAATTTGAAACGGAACCACGTCGCTTAATTACAATCGGAGGTAGTACAAGCAAAGAAACCGCACTCAGATGGTGGATTACAGCCTAGAACCCACTCCTTCAGTGAAAAATATACTATATACTATGTTGATACCCGCATCATATACGCCACACCACTGAAGAGAACGATGCTTATAAGGTGGGCATCCTCTGTCATTTTCAACACTCCACACACAACTTGAATCCAAAGCGACATTTGCTTTCAGACTTTCGACAATGCGCACACTCAAAGAGAAAAAAGCATAATCTAACTGAGATCATCAACTGCCGCACAGAGCATTTTGATATACAAACACAGACAGACGAAAATGTTCCGGAGCACAATGTCACTTTGGTATATGGATTTCTTTCTTCTTGCACTGTTGATTTACACTGTAAATTTGTACAATCTATAACTGTGGGGGAGAATGGAATACTACCAACACATTACTACATTGCTTCTTTTTCTCCCAACGACCCCTGCCCCTGGGTAAAACCAAAAAAAGACCGACCGACCGACTGACTGGCTTCAACTTGCCCTACAAAGAATGATTTGCCTCCATTTAAAAGGTGTGGCTTTTACTTCTACTATCAAGGGAGGAAATCCCATCCCAACCCTAGTGACTACCCTATATAATAAAGGAGAGAAAACGTAACCCCCAAACAAGGGACGCATATGCTGCAGCGGAAAAGGGTAGGAAAAAGAAATGTACAACAAATGAAGAAACAAATCTGATGAGGTATCTAGCGGTAGTATAAAGCTCGGCCCTAATCCTGTAAAAACTGGAACGCGGGGTTCTCGAGCAGCTCCTCGGCTGGTTTCACGTCCGAGAAGTCCTTCTCCTGTATCGCGTTGGTGATATCCTCCACTGAAAATGGAATGCTGTGGATTGCAATGAAAACACAAAGCAAAAAAAAAAACAGAATATTAAGAATCCTGTTGATCAGCACAATGATATCAACATCGTTGGATGAAATGGTGCTTATGTTACCTTGAATTATCATCCAACAGAAATGAACTACTTTCTGCATTGTTCGAATCCTCTGTCATTAGGACCCGCATGTTACTAAGGACCTGAAATATTAGAGGGGTCGAGTTATGTTTGTCCTTTAATATCGTGTGGAAAGTAGTATCTCGCTGATAAGAATGCATAATTGCAAATAAAGCAGCGAAGTTCTTAAAGAAATGGAGCTCACATCTGACGATACGCTTTGGGTATTGTACTTGTCGTCCCAGTACTGTGTACAAATTCGGTATAGCTGTTGGACACTCAAAATCTACATAAGGAAAACAATTGAACCTTGATTAGGACCAGGACGATTTCATACTTCGCAAAAGTAAGAAAACATAAACCAGAAAAATCATGAGAAAATCAACAAAATCAAAAGGTGGGTTAACAGTTCTGAGATTTTACCGGACATAGGTCATGGACTATCTCATCATAAGATATCCTGAACTTCTGGAATATAACCTGAAAGGAGTATTAAAATTGTATGAGTACTTGCAAGTTACAATCCACGGAGTGCAAGATCAATTGAAATTCAAACCCAAACTGCTACTTGATTTATTGAGCTGAAGTTATGAATGACGTCATCCAAAGTAATAAATCATGAAGAATATCGAATCCAACAATAAATATGACTAAGTTATTGGAGGATAATAAGACAGATATGAACCAGGCGCATGTTGAAATTATATACTCCATGTAACTGAACAAAATAGAGGACCGTACCAAAAAGCCAACAGCCTGTCTGATATGCCTGATTTCATCCCATGATGATGCTGCATACTGTAAACAAGAAACTTCAGTAATTTGAATCATATACAAAAAGAAACCAAGGAATCACACAGCAGGCAGATCACCTCGGATGTTGCCTTTGCACACCACAATTCCAACTCAGCTAAGCCAGCTTTGACATACTCTCCATTGCTGAAGGAGCAGCACTCACGACGAAGGAGCAGACTGTAGAACAAACAGTAAGCATGTATTGTACTAGCTTCCGTACAATCAAAAAACAGAACTTCAGAAGTTAAGCTCACCTATTGAATAGCTGTACATTGATGTATGAGAATATCTGGGTAAAGATTTTCTGAGCTAAAACTGGGGGTACCTGAGGATAAACAAAATGACAGTTAAATATACATCCAGCTGAAGCGAATCCCACATAAACAAAGGGTCAAAGAGAGATATGCATACATGGTTATCTTGTAGAATTTTTAGAAGGATATCCAAGTTCTCAATAATTTTCTGCCAATGGTTGCTCTGAGTTTGACCAGATGACCTTCCAGAAATTCGCAGCATGCTAGCTTTCATTGTTCTTGGAGCCTTGTGATTAACAAGAGCATGTAGTTAATAGTAAATCACAAATATGTTTATGCTCATGCACCAACTGGTAACTTGCAGGGCCCAATGCCAGCTATCAGTAAACAGAAAAAAAAAATCTAAAGCGAGGATATGTTACCTGGATGCATAAAGAAATCAAAGATGACAATTCCTTTTTAATATTATCACGGATGATTCCATAAATCTTCTCCACGTAAGCAGTCAACTGCTGCTTGAAAAGCAACGCAGGATACTTGGCCTCAACTTGGCGCACGACATCAGTCGCTTCAACGTGCATGTTGGCAAAAGATGCAGAGCGCAAGCCCTAGACAAATAAATTAACATCAAAATCCAATTATCACATTCAACAATTCTCCCCATTTACTTATGAGCATGAAAAGGACAATAACATACTTGAGCCATTCTACCAAACAACGATGTCGGCTGAGGAGGTTTCTTTCGTGAAACAGTCCCAGGTGCACCAGCAGCTTTGAGACTTCTTTGTAAAAGGAAAAGCAAGCTAGACGTATTTGAGAGCCAGTAGGCAAGGTTGTCATTGTCCTCCTCATTCTGCATCAAAGACAGATCCAAAATGTAAACTGACTTTAGGGGAGGGGGGAAAGCAGCTTGACACGTTCAAAATTCAAAAGAACAATAAATTAAGTTTGTAATTGTAGGTGAATCCAATATCCAAGTTCATTAAAAAGATGATCAGACTACATATAAGGTAAAGTCTAAAGGAAGCCTGAAGAATAGTGAAGTAATATGACTATCTCATCATTGTTTTCTTCAGTAGTGGAACTTTGGACAAAACCAAATTCTTTCAAAAATCTAAAAACATAGCATCAAAAGTTCAGAACTTATCCATACAAAGGTAAGACCAAGAAAATCTAACTTCTAGATCAAAAAAAGTAGCTTCTAACATGAGGACAACTTATGAAAATAAAAGGGCACATCTAATTTTACCAACATGCAGCTAGATGTGAAATGGACAATGGTCAGCTCCAAAATGAAAAAACAATTCAATGATCACTCATTTATACTAATTTGACTTATAGCTTGAATATTCAGACCAAAGTTTAGGTTTCAGATTACCTCTATTGCAGATCCTATCAACTGAATAAGACGGTCAAAAACACTGGTCTTCTCAGCCTCAAAAGATTTCCAGTGAAGGAGACATTTATATATGGTAAAAGCAGCAACTGGCTTCCCCTCACAGTAGCCAAGATTTTTTGCTACACAGTCAATAAGTGCGTCGACATTTTCCTACAGAAAGATTAGTGTTAAATAACCTGAAGCAGTTTAAGAACTAAAAAATGTTGACTTACCTGTTGCTTCTCAGCAGAAGACTTTCTCAACTTTGGATCGTCATTCCCATAATCCTTAAGGGCAGGGGGTGCACTTTGGGGTTCCTGAAAAAGGATAGCAGTTTGCCATGAGATTAAAGGTGCAATGGAAGTTGAAGAGACTAAATAGAAATATAAAGGTGTAAAATCCAAACCTTTGGCTCTTCAGCCTCATGATAGCCATTCTCCAGGTTCTGAATAACAGAGAAAGAAGCAGAAGAGTTGAGTAAAGAAGCATGAGCATTAACAGCAGAATTAACAAGAAACATCATTTTAAGCCATCAATTCTACCTTTGGAACAATTGGAATCGACAAATGCTCAGACATGCTCCTGACTGGCGTGCTCAACAACGCTTGTCTTTGCACTTTCTCATCAGTTTCCATGTTGGATATTTTTTCTTGAAGCCTGAAGCAGAATATAAAAACAAAAAGGTCAATCAATAAATACTAATTATGGTTTTCTCAGCAATCAATGTACATGCGGAACTACTTATACTATCAAGTTGGGTTAGGGAAAAGAACAACCTTAGCATTGCCATGTTCAAATCATCAATTTTTGACTCAGCATCCATTGCCTTCTTTAGTCTTTCCTCGCTGATTTTGTTTGTTTCATCATATTTCTTCTCAGTATCATCAATCTTCTTTTCAAGAGAACTGACAAGAGTCTGTAGTCATGAAATGCAAAGTGTTATAAACACAGCAAGTAACTGCAAAAATATAAGATCGTGTTGAATAGTAGAAGGCAAGAAATCTCCGCAAAAAAAAGGACTAAAACAAACCATAACAGTTTTTAAAAGTTATAACAGAAGCACCAACAGATTACAGGCCCTTGTCAGTCAAGATTATGTTCAGGTCTCACCTTAAGTTTATCATTTTCATCTCGAAGCTTATTCATCAGCTCTGTATCTATAACGGGAACCTCTTTAATAACTGGAGCTATCTCTGCGACCTTTTTGGCTGCCTCTCTCTCCTTCACTAGCGTGTCTTTTGTTTCTTTGTACTGTTGTTGCACCTCTTGCAAGGCAGCTTGCAACTTTGCATTCTCTTGTGATTTAGATTCCTCAAGATCAGCCTACAACGAACAGCCATGTTAAGCAATAAATATCCTCAGATTAGCCAATCAAGTGTCAACATTTTACTTCTACTGAAGAACAGGACAACAAATGAAGATCTTCGATCCAAATTCCAAAATGCTTATAAGCACATTTTACTTCACTCAGATCACTTCTTTAGACAATAATATTATCGTTGGATGTGTGTTATCTTATGAAATGCACTTTTTAGAACAAGTCCAACAAACAGCAGGTTGAACCATTAACAACATACTCCCTCCGTCCCAAAATAAGTGTCTTAACCTTAGTACAACTTTGTACTAAAGTTAGTACAAAGTTGAGACACTTATTTTGGGACGGAGGGAGTATTTGAGTATGTTAAATCTCACATACAGTATATAAAATGGTGTGCATAAACCCACATTATGTTATATCAGTGGCTTGCGGTATTCCTAAGGCTACGATGATATGGAGAAATTTTGTAACAAAATACTCACTCGCATGCGCTTCTCCAACTGTAGGCGCCACGTAAGCTCTTCGACTTGCTTTTCCAGTTTATTTTTGGCAGCTTGCAAAGCGCCAGTTTCCCGTGCAGCCTGGTGAACAATGAAAATGAATAAGACGGGACCCTGATATGAGAGAGTGTATTTGCACTATTCACCACCAGGCCTTTTCAGACCTGTTCCATTACTAAGGCATATAGCAATCATGCACCATCAGGTATATAAGAAACCAACAAACACGACATTGTACAATACCCTGTAATACCGAATTACTCGTGGTTCCAGGAGTGGAAAAGGCAGCATGTTGAGAAGTTTTACCCAAGGAAATTTCCAGTGCCCTCCTCAAGATATATTCATGTATATGGAATATAAAAAGTGTGTGGTACACCGTACACATAAACATACCAATTTGAGTTTTCGAAGCTCCTTTCTAGCAACTTTTCCTCTCCAGATGCACTGTGTAGTAATAGCAGCTTTTCTTGTTCTTGAATAATCCAACCTCGCCAAGAATTGACGGCATCGAGTCTGAAACAGAAATATGGATTATAAAGTGAAAATTTTGATCTGATCTGTTAATTCGGGACTAAATGGTACACTTCAGAGACAGCTATTGTGTGGACAAATAGTAGCAACGAAGTTGTAGGGTTTCATCATGGTAATAATATAAAAGACCAGATATATGTGTCATGTTTAGAAAGATAGCAGAAAAGAGCACTGTAATTCATCTATAGTCCACGACCCATAATTATGCACACTCAGGCTTTCAGCTCTCGATTTCATGAAGAAACTGAACTGGGATGACTGGAAATATGTGACTTTCACGACAAAAGAGGAAACTTCATAATCTATAACTCCCTCTATATATAATATTGAATGGTAAAATAGAAATTATGAAGAAAATTAGCTTTCAGGAACTGTATTGGCTTATTGCAGTTTCTACCAAGGATAAAATCATCCAGACAATGACCCAACTGCTGAATAGAGATACAATCAGCGAAACATAACATGATCTCTGCAGTTTCAGAGAAACCACTAACTACTGATTAATCTTATATATCAACAGAAAAATTGAACACTTATGCCGGTTATTATTCCCAACTTTTGTCCATTTGCTTGTATTTACACATGCACACAAAACAAGTTATTTTAATTTTTTGTTACCTGGATAATGATAGCAGCTCTTGTTTGACGTCTGAAGTGGATCTCTTTACGTGCAGCCATCCCACGTAACGATGATTGAATGGTAAGCGCGGAAGCAGAAAGTTCAGTGTATGCCTTTCTCGCATTATGCATACGGTATCTAGTCTGGATTTTGAGAGAAGCAGCTTCTCTGCGGAGACCCTGGTAAACCCTTCTTGCAAGCTCTCCTTCAAATATTCAATAAAAGCCATGTCAGAAAATCATTGCATGAATAAAGCTAATTAAGTAGGGCCAAACAGACTACAATTCGAAAGAACAAAAATCCCACCGCGACAAACCGTCTGAATTTGTACAGCTGATCTGCGTAGTGCAATGAAACTCTTCTTGGCCAAAAATGAGCGGACTTTCCTCTGAATCATGTTAGCTGAACGCCCTAACACTTCATTTCTACGAGCATCAAGTTCAGCCATTTGACCAGAACGAAGAAAAACTTTTGTCTTGCCAACCTAAATAATAACATTTGCAAAAGCATATACAGTTTAGTCCATACATCAAGGATGCAAAAGGATAGCATTATACTAGATTTATTTCAGAAAGGAGTTATATTCTGAGGTACATATCTATTTTAAGTGATTCACCTAATCAACTACAAAGCAATCTTACAGCATATATTGCGCACTGTTTGGCCATCTTGAATTTGTAGTCTATACAAGTAGACATACCATAGGAGACATATCTTTAATGCACCTCTAAAGTCTAACATTTTATACACATAAAGGTAGTGACTTTTTTGAACTGGCAACAAGCCAATATGTATCCCCAACATACAGCCAGTATCAAATACGTTGACCATCGAAGGTCACATATAAAAAGCCTATATCAACCCACATTAATTAGCAATGATGTTCCTAAACGGAAAAAAAAATATGCTCATTAAACTATCAAATACCACAGATCAACAACCCCAAAAATGTAAGTTTCTCTTCAATGTCCATACCTGGTAACCTTGCAGATCTACCTTCTCTAAGAGCCTTCTTACAGCAGTAATCTCATCAGAACTTGTATCATTGAACACAAGCCAAGATCAGTAAAAGGCTCAACCAACTAAACCAGGAAGCAAGAACAGTTATTCATTTATAAGTTACAAATTAGTACCTTCCAGTCAAAACATCAGGCGCAAGAATACCAAAACGGTCAATGAACTCAAGGAATGTTCTTCTAGTTGGATACCCAGCACAGCTTATCCTAATTGCTTCCATAACCCCCTGAGAAACGACAATATTAGGACTGATGTTGGAAGTCTGAAGCAAACGGAAATGCCAACAACAACAAAAACTTACTCCGCATCTGAGCTGCTGAAGAACATTCTGGTTCTCAAAAATTGCTGGCTTCAATAAACTATTAGGCTTTACACAACGGATATAGTGGGGCTCGGTTGAACTCAAGGTTTCCAAGAGAGATTGCAGTTGTTGCTGCATTTTTTATATAAATTGCAAATATTAGAAGCATGAAGAACTGGAAGCAACAAGAATCAGTTGAATCATTATAACAATATAAAAGCAATTCATTATGCACCTTGAATCTGGAACCAATCGATGAAAACTTTGACGACTTGGACGAGTCATCAGTAAGAAGAGGGAAAAGGCCTGAAACAAACGAACATCCTGAAGCACCCAAGAGAGCCTGATGTTCAGCAATAACATAATCCTTGTTCTTGTCCAGAAATAACTCGGTTTGATAGGTGACCTACACATCAATGTTTCCATCAGATTTATTAAAAAACAACTGTGACTAACAGATCAAAGGCAGTTCATACTTACATCTCCGGCGTAATGACATATTGTAAAGTCTGACCGAGATAATTTTGGCTTCACAAAGCGCTTGTGGTTTTTGAAAGTTTGGTACAACTTCTGAGCAAATGTCTCATGTGTCGATCTTGGCAGCATACTGCAACACAAAATCATATGTGCACAGATTAAACTATTTGTAAGATTGAATTTTTCTATGCTGGGAAACTAGTGAAAAAAAATGAGATCTTATTACTCATCCATACCAAGCTTCATCCAGAAGGGCAATAATTCCACCAGGTTTCTGAAATGGAAGAATTGAGTGCTTAGATGGAACACGACAAGACAATAAAGCAACATAACATACCAACATAAGTTATGTCTATGTAAGAATTGGGGCTAAGTATCAAAGTGGTAGAAGCAGCTTTATTTTTTGACTAGGTACGTTCTGCACTGACAAGATGTATGGCATGGAAACCTCCAATTCTCCACATAGATAAAAATTAAAAAATGAGATAAAAATAAAAAAAATTAACA
This sequence comes from Thinopyrum elongatum, assembly GCA_011799875.1. Classification (NCBI taxonomy): domain Eukaryota; kingdom Viridiplantae; phylum Streptophyta; class Magnoliopsida; order Poales; family Poaceae; genus Thinopyrum; species Thinopyrum elongatum. Next base: position 547,070,054 of record CM022302.1, on the reverse strand, counting down.
TAATAAACTACTACTCCCTATAATGGATCAGAGGGAGTAATAATCAGTGCTTATATTGTAATCAATCCACAATGAACAACTATTGATCACTAGTAACCAATGCTAGCAGTGACCATTTGAGATTGCTGATCAGAAATCTAACACCAAAAGATTAAATGGGCACTCATGAACTCATCAAACATCGGTACGTAGGAGGAGCATTCCAATATACACAATTACACACACTCATTTGAGTGAAATTGTTTATTTTAGGCACGCAAACAGCAGGATGTGCAGATATCAGATCGTGTCATGCAAGGAGACAAACCCAACCCTACAGCAAGGTAACAAAGAAAGAGGGCAGGGGGATACCTTATCGATGAGATCAAGAATATCCTGATTGTCAACAAACTCAATGTAACTCCAGTCAATTTCTTCTTTAGTATACTCTTCCTGCTCCATCTTAAAGACATGCTGCAGAAAAGCAGAACTTCAGAGTTAACAACCCTTCTATAAATAAAAGAACTCCATAACAGTGAAGCTGCTGGGTTAGGCTCCAACCAAGAAAGCTAGAAACTTGCCTGATTGAAGTGTTGTTGCAGTTTTTCATTTGTCAGGTTGATACAGAACTGCTCAAAGCTATCAAGACCCAAAAAAGTGCATCAGATCTGAGAACTACACATAAGAAGTCCATAATAACTAGTACGTAAAAATTAGCAATAGAAATGAATCAGGAAACAAAAATTGTGAAAATATAATAATGACAAGATACTGTATGCACAAAAATAGAATGTCATAGTCTTAGTTAATTGGATGATCAGAAAGGAACTTAGGGAAGGAAACCTTAAACTTCATGATGACAGTCCTAAGAGTAACAGATACAGATGCACAAGCAGACCTGCACACACCTACTGTTCAACTAACATCACTCAACTCATGGTGCGATCATAGTTCATGATCACCGGAACAAAAACAGTAAGTTCACATCAAACAAGCAAAAAGCAATAGCCAATGTTCTTAAAAGAAAAAGCAGCATCCAAGTGGTTTGTACCAAATGTTACATTTCTGCCATGTACTACAGGCAATACGTATGATGATCTTGCGGAAAATCCAACTGATGAGTCTAGCATGTAATCAAAGGTGAAAAGAAAGGCCTAGCACGGTAGCACCTTTCATCAGTAGATTGAGTTCAGTTCTTCAACAAAAGAGAAAAATGGAGCTCAGCTGTGAACAAGAACCTCAAGATGGAGAAGTAATCATGCCATGATCACTAAAGGGTTTGCAGTCAAATAGCCCCTCTTTCACCTAGAACTAAAGCGGGCCAGAACCAACCAACCGTTTTCTCTCATTGTCATTCTGTCAATCGAATTGACCAAGACACATCCAACACGCAATAAATCTATAAAAGTGTGCCAGTTAAGCACCTGTTTGTCTTGAAGCTTTCAAACCCGTAGATATCCAGCACCCCAATTAAGCATTTTGAAGTTGGATCTTGACCAATAGAGTTGTTTATCTTAGTCACAAGCCTAGGATCAAAGGACATTTGTCAGATAAGAACCAAAAGGAAACATTTGTAGAACAGTCAAGCAGCTGCTTTTGAACTGGAATAGCAATCGGTGTATAACTCCGAAATGAACTCACCAATCAAACAATCGTGAGTACACGGTCTTAGCAAGTGCATCTCTACTACCCTTGGCAGCCTCAGCATCCAAAGTTTTTACTATGTTCTCATCACGAGTCACAATAATACGTTTACACAGTGAATCTTCTAGTGCTTTCTCATCGCACCTACAAGACCAAAGTTTGAGATTTTTGTCAAATGCATAAGAATTCAACAGTTCCTAAAAAGAAGCTATACAGAGTACATACATGAAGAGCTCGGCAGCTGTCCTTAAATGAAACATAGATTTTTCATTTTTAGGTTTCGATGAATCCACATCATCCCCTTCTGCAAACTCAACATTTCCCAAGTGGAGAATAGCAGCAACAATCCGGAAAATTGCTTCCTAAATTTTAAGGCAACAAACAAAGCAAGTGGTTAAGTCAACAAGGCCTCAAGTGATCAAAAAGGAGTAGCAGAAGATCATTACAGAACGAAATATGTACCTGCTCTTCAGAACTGATTCCGATAATATCCATGGCCTTTCTAGTTTCAAGATACTCCTTCGATTCATCGAGGCCATCAATCTTATAGCAGTTGGACTGATTAAGATAGTGAAATGTACTGGGATCCTCTAGTTTGTATTTCTCCCGTTCCTGGTATGAAAAATAGCATAATTTAACCATACATTGCTTTCTAATATGAAATACAGTAATTTAAAGCAGATGCTTATGATGTTTAGTGCCCTGATATACGGTGATGTTAGCAAAATGGTAGCCAGAGGGACATGTCATTGAATAGCTTTCATGTACAGAGCTTCGATTCACAAAGGCTCTGCTACTCCCGTTGTGACAGTATCAAACAATTAGGAGAGGGGGAAAATTCATGGGAAAGAGATTAGAATTCTTGAATTTCAATAAAGTAGTGCATGCCATACGAATAACTCCTCAGGTGATTAATCTTAAATTTATATAAATAAGTCTAGTAAAAAACAGGCATGAATGGACAGGTAAGAGGCAGCACCTCAGGTGAGCCAGCACAAATCATGTAGAAACAATGGTAATTTCTCTCTGATTCCGATATTTGACAGACACGAGATCTCTCGAGAAGATAAGTTCTGACAGCAGCTCCTGATATCCTCCCCTTCTGATCAAACTGGATCTCGACAAATTTACCAAAGCGACTGCAGCGATAACAGAAAAAAAGAAATTGGTTGAGTGAACCAACAGTTACCCACAACACTAATTGCAACAATCATATAAAGAATGCCTCTTACCTTGAATTGTTATTTCGCACAGTCTTTGCATTTCCGAATGCTTCAAGAACAGGATTTGACTGTGGGAGGGATGCAGATTAATCAGTCGAACAAAAACACCAGTTGGTCACAGAAATAGTTACTCAGCACCAGGTAAGTCTAAAAATAAACTACCTGAAGAACTTGCTTCTCCACAGTTCGGCCTTCAGAGGCAGCCTTTCCACCCATGTACGCAAGATAACGCATGATCATTTTAGTGCTTTCTGTTTTACCAGCACCACTTTCTCCACTAACAAGGATGGACTGACTTATTCCTTCATTTAGCATCAATCTGTAATGGTACATTAATCAAGATTTTTCCTCGAGTCAAAATGGGAAGAGAGGAAAAAAAACTGTTCATTTCCTGTTTTTGGAAATGCCTGCTTAAACTATGACAACCTAGTGATCTCAACATGAACCTACCTATACGCAACATCTGCAACAGCAAAAGGGTGGGGGCTTAATTCACCAAAATCTGCTCCTTTATACTGTTCCATCATCTGAATATCGTACAAATGAGGCAGTCTTCGGAAAGGATTTACAGCAATCAGAATACTTCCAGTATACGTCTGGTTTCAAACAAAGAAATAGGGAAGACATAAATGAGAAAAATGAATGACATTCTTAACATAATATTAGTGGAAAGTATATGCGTCGGACAGTCAGACTACAGTAATAAGTTATATAAAGAGATCCTGACTTACATAGATTTCGTTCATGTCATATCTAGACTTTAAATTTTGAAGAACCCCAGGTTCATGCAGATAGGCAAGTTTTGTCATGTCATCAACTCCACATGGTGATTCCTCGGGATCCTTAGCATGGACATGAGATGCTTTTGCTGTAACCTGGGAAAAAGGGGGGCCAAATTAGAACATGGTGCAAACACACCCTTTTCAACGTGGTTAGGCTTTTATGAAAGGTCAGATTCACATGGTATTCTAAGCAGTTTTGTCATTAATAATCCACACACAATAAACTGGCCAGATGGCCGAATCCTAACAATACGTACGAACAACTTACCGTTTTCTCATTGGAGCACTTGATCGTAATCGTGTCACCATTGACCTTTAGGACCTCCCCGTCAATCCAGGCCTCGTCGGGATCCTCGACCCAAACCTGGGATCCCACAGCGATGGAAGCTTGAGCCGCCTGCATGAATAGATGTGACATTAGACACTAGGCACGCATTGCTTACTCTGAAAAAATGTGTGTCTCCTAAAATGTTGGCCCTCATGCATTCGACGTTAATCACTGCACGCTATATCAAAATAAGCAACCTACGCAGACATGAGAACTCAACCATTTTCTGGCATGAACAAGGCCGGTATGACAACCCAACAAGCAGGTAATTAGCCACATAATCATGGTAAATCGTAACGGCGCTACATGGAAACAAATAAAACACACCAGCATGAGACATCCATCGACCATTTTATGGCGCGAACAAGGCCAGCATGACGAACCCAACAATCAGAAGGGTGGCGGGGGCAGGTCAATTAGCCACATATCGCCAACCCCGAATAAATGCATATCTCCTAAAATGTTGCCGCACGCGCATTCCGCGGTAATCATAGCGGCGCTACGTCGAAACAAATAACACACACCAGCATAAGGCATCCATCAACCATTTTCTGGCGCGAACAAGGCCGGTGCACCGGACGAAACAATCACAAGGATATCAACAAGCAGGTCAACGCCTGCACCACGAGAATCCGCCACAACCATCATGCCCATTTCTCCAAGGGCTAGGCTTAGCACGGGGAGCATAGGGATTCATTCAGTTGAACGGTGAACCCCCGAAATTTCAGGGGGGAAACTGCTGCCGGCAGCACTAGTCTAGGGTAACAGAGAGTTACGAACACGATTAGAAGAGCAATCAAGAGCAAGCTAGGGCTCCCTTACCATCGGTCAGAAGTTCAAGAGCAGCGGATCTCCGCTCCAGCCCAGTACAGCGGGGAGGAGTAGAGCGGTGACGGCTGCTGACCCCGGGAGGAACCGGGGGGGCGGCGCGACGACCCCGCGGCCGGCGAGATCCCGCCAAGTCCGGCGCCCACGCGCCGCCGAGATCCAGTCCCCGCGGGCAGGCGGGAGGAGACGCCGCCCCGAAACGCCGAGATCGGAGCCGAGACGCTCCCCGACACCGCCCGCGAGCCGCGGTCGCTGGGTCCTTCCCCGCGCGTCCTTCCGAATCTCCGCACGCGACGCCCCGCCTCCCCGAATCTCTCCTGGCTCCGACGAAATGCGGCGCGTCGGCTCCCCCCACACGCCGCCGCCGCCGCCGCCCTCGTGCGGCGCTGGCTTTTGTCTTCCGCTTTGCTGCGCGCGTTGCGGCTGGGGGTGGGGTGGGCGGTGGTGGCGCGGCACTGCGTTTGCTTCGGCGTGGGCTGTCTGCCCCCTCCGAATCTCCCTCTAGCTGCTGTTTCGTTTCCGCGGAGGAAGAGAACGAAAGGGAATGGACGGGGGAGCACGCTTTGCTTCTGTCTTTTGTTGCTGATTTCTTAGTCTTGAGTTTTTCTGTATAGGAGTTTTGACCTCGGCGCCTCCTTTTCTCCTCCGGGTCCTCTGTAGCGGGTTTGGGTCTGTGCACCTCAATTACCCGTGGAAATTAAAACACTGTTTTACACCAGATATTCCGATTGTCCTATGGAAGCATTTCCTCATGCCTGCCATCAATATCTTTTTAAATGTCAAAAAATGATTTAAAAAGTTAGACGTGCATATTTTCATGTCTAAATGTTATCTGGAAATGTTTAGGTGGAATGCCCAAGCATTTTGATCTGCACAAAGAAAGCAAGTTGGAGATATTTTTTTGGTAATTCTCAACTACTTAGTTATTATTTTCATTAGCGGAACACTATTGTTCTGTTCGATCATAATTTATTTAATTTGTTTTGAATTTACCGTTCATCCCATGAGCAAATGCTCCACAGCGCCAAGACAACATGCCCTAGCTTTACCGGCTAAAGATAAAAGCCTTCCTCCTTGGCATGTTTTTTTGGTAAACCTAACTACTTGAAATGCTGAAAGGAGTGTACAGCCCTGTGGCGACTACAAGGTGTGGTATAGAGAAAGATGACTACGATTTAGCTGCGATGGATCTGTCGGGCGGCTTTCGACCTTGGTTCCTAAGCGGTTGTTGATGCCATGACGGCTAGCGGCTAGCCGAGCCGAGAGGTTGTTGAAAATATAAAACAACTGGATGAAAAGTTCAGGTTGAGTGTCGGGACGAGGGACGGGGCTGGAAAGGAAAGCGGCAAAAATCGTTGAGGGTTGTTAGGGAGGCGGTGAATCATGGTTGAGCAGGTGGCGGGAAACGGGTGAGGGAAAAGGCGGACGTGGACACGGATGCCATGTGGTCACCCTAGGATGGTCGGTGGCGAAATGGAACATTTTATAAATGAAAATGCAAGACATGGTAGTAGCATTAATTCTGCAGCATCAAGTCTCGGTGTTTGTCAATGCGCCGTTATCGCCAACGCTATTAGTTTGGCACTACCCTGGCAAAATTATCCAATCTTGGCGTACAAATCAATTTCCGAATATACCCTAGGCAATTAATAGGCTACAATATATGATTTATTGAGCGATAGGTTGAAAAGAGAATAATAGTCCTTGATTTAATCTTGGTCTCAGTTCGATCCCCTACTTCAAATCCATGCAAGACAAGACAAAAACCCTAGCCAAACTCGAGGTCATACATAAAGTACTTTTTGTATAATGATTGAGAACTTGTCACGAAGAGTTATGGGTGCGTCGACCTCGAGCCTAAATGAACTCCATTTGAGGCACAAAAAAATACAATGGCTCCGTGAAGGTTGGGCTCACTGTATTGACCATCATAACTACATTCAGATGAGTACTCGCAAAAAAAAACTATATCCACGCCAAAACAATTTATACGAAGGTCTTTGGATCCATTTTTTGTCCGAGTTCGACCCCTAGTCAAGCTTGATGTACCGCTCATGTTCAAGTCTGTGCGAGCCAAGACAAAAAAAACCTAGCCAATCCTGAGCTCATACATAAAAGCACATTTTTCTTAATTATTAGGAGCATTGTCACCCAAATGAATCTTACGCAGATGTTATTGGTGCGTCGACCTTGATATACATGTACTCCGCTCAAGCCACAAAGTATCTTGACTAGAGAAATTCAATACATGTTGCCCAAATAATTATCCATGTCAATAGGTTTTTATTTACTTAAACATAAGTAATGATTTTTTTGCAGGGAAACATAAAGTAACGAATATGATGTTCTATAAATCTATGTCGGGATATTTGTTAAATGAAATCTCTAGTGCTCTTTGACGATCACAGGGACACTAAAAAGGATTGGAGATATATAGATGGCTTATATAATGCATCTGGTTTGAACAAAATAATCTATGTATGAATGGTTTTTTCTTAGATCACGATGGTTTATTGTTTAGCTCGTTCAAAAACTAGTTTTCAGTATAAAAACAGATGTACGATACAATTTGTATAACAACATGACATTTCATCTCTATGTGTAGTATCACTATTGCGTGGTTATTCCTTCTACGTGTAATCGAAAACTATAATCATTTTATTTATTTATTGAGAAGAGAGAAACCGCCCCGAAACAACTACGGGACGCCGAGATCGAAGGGTCAACCAAGCACGCACACGGCCACAACGACAACTGATGTCGTCTCCGCCGCACGCTCGAATTTTCCGCACGCGACGCTCTGCCTTCCTCCCTGAATTTGTCCTGGATCCGACGAAATGCGGCACGCCCCACACGCCCATGCTGCCACCTTTGTATCCTAGCTTTTATCTCCCGATTTGGGTGCTATGGTTGGGGGGCGGTGATGCGGTGGTGATGTCTTTCTTCGGCGTGCACTGTCTACCCCTTCCAATCTCTCTTTGTTGTTGCTGTTGAAGGAAGGGAATGGGAGGGAGAGGGGGCACACTTTTGATTATGTCTTTCTCGGTTTTGATTTCTTCGTATGTGAGTTTTCCGTTTACTTGCGGGGAGCTGAGTCCGACCGCGGTGCTCCCATTTCTCCTTCGGGTCCTCTCGGTCTAGTGGGTCTGGGTCTATGTGAAGGAAATATGCCCTAGAGGCAATAATAAAGTTGTTATTTTATATTTCCTTATTCATGATAAAGGTTTATTATTCATGCTAGAATTGTATTGATCGGAAACTTAAATACATGTGTGAATACATAAATAAATACCGTGTCCCTAGTATGCCTCTACTAGACTAGCTCGTTGATCAAAGATGGTTAAGGTTTCCTAACCATAGACATGTGTTGTCATTTGATAACGGGATCACATCATTAGGAGAATGATGTGATGGACAAGACCCACCCGTTAGCTTATCATAATGATCGTTCAGTTTATTGCTATTGCTTTCTTCATGTCAAATACATATTCCTTCGACTATGAGATTATGCAACTCCCGGATACCGGAGGAATACCTTGTGTGCTATCAAACGTCACAACGTAACTGGGTGATCATAAAGATACTCTATAGGTATCTCTGAAAGTGTTTGTTGAGTTGGCATAGATCAAGATTAGGATTTGTCACTCCGAGTTTCGGAGAGGTATCTCTGGGCCCTCTCGGTAATACACATCATAAGCTTGCAAGCAAATGACTAAGGAGTTAGTTATGAGGTGATGTATTACGGAACGAGTAAAGAGACTTGCCAGTAACGAGATTGAACTAGGTATAGAGATACCGACGATCGAATCTCGGGCAAGTAACGTACCGACAAACAAAGGGAACTACGTACGTTGTCATAAAGGTTCGACCGATAAAGATCTTCGTGGAATATGTAGAAACCAATATGGGCATCCAGGTCCCACTATTGGTTATTGACTGAAGAAGCGTCTCGGTCATGTCTACATCATTCTCGAACCCGTAGGGTCCGCACGCTTAACGTTCGTTGACGATATAGTATTATATGAGTTATGTATGTTGGTGACCAAATGTTGTTCGGAGTCCCGGATGAGATCACGGACATGATGAGGAGCTTCGGAATGGTCCGGAGGTAAAGATTGATATATAGGATGATATGGTTAGGCCAAGGGGTAAGGCCCACGGGGCTTTAAGTCGGTGCAAAAGGAGTTTTGCGGAGGCCAGGGGGCCAAATGCCGGAGACCCTGGCGTCTGGCCCTGGGCCAGACGCCGAGGCCCATGGTGTCTGGGCCAGACGCCAAGGACTGTGGCGTCTGGTCCTGGAAGTCCGAGAAGGACTCTTCCTTGCGGGCAAAACCGACTTTGAGGAGGCTCTTTCTCCAAGTTACGACCCCAGGGCTCAACATATAAATAGAGGAGCAGGGTTAGCACCTGGAACACATCAAGATACACATGTGTCGGCAACCCCGCCCCTCTAGTTTATCCTCCGTCATAGTTTTCGTTGTGCTTGGCGAAGCCCTGCGGAGATTGTTCTTCACCAACACCGTCACCACGCCGTCGTGCTGCCGGAACTCATCTACTACTTCGCCCCTCTTGCTAGATCAAGAAGGCGAGGACGTCATCGAGCTGAACGTGTGCTGAATCCGGAGGTGCCATACGTTCGGTACTTGATCGGGACGGATCGTGAAGGTGTACAACTACATCAACCGCGTTGATAAACGCTTCCGCTTAGCGATCTTCAAGGGTATGAAGATGCTCTCCCCCTCTCGTAGCTATGCATCTCCATGGATAGATCTTGCGTGTGCGTAGAAAATTTTTATTTTCCATGCAACGTTCCCCAACACTATGTACTTCGTTTGTCATATAATCATTTTTTCTTATTTATTGGAGAGAGAACCCGTCCACCGTTGTCGTTCTTGTGGGTTATCTTTATTTCCACCCTGGAGCCATCTTTCCCTTCGTGCGCGCGTCTTGCGGCTAGGGGGCAGTGGTGCGACGTTGTCTTTGCTTCGGTGTGCATTGTTCCCCCACCCAACTCTTTGTTGATATTTTGTTTTCATTTTCATGGAGGAAGTAAAGGGTATGGAGGAGGGAACGGTTTTTTTTTTCGAAACGGAGGCAAAAGATTTGCCTCATCTATTAAAGTAGAGGAGAATAGAGTTTTGTAGTGTTACACAAGGCCGAAGTACGGCATGACAATTACTCGCGCGATACAATTTTCCCTAATTGCTTAGCCCCTGCAGTAACCCATAGGTTGGCCTCATCTATAATAAGCTTGAGAAGGATTGGCGGCGGCGTCTCTTTGTGGCGGAAGACTCTACCGTTCCTCTCGTTCCAAATTGTCCAGGATACGAGCATGGTAAGAGAGGCCATGGCTCGACGATCCGGGATGCTCGAATTGGTGCGCTTATCGCACCAAGAGAGGAGGGAATCCTCAAGGTGCCAGTCAGAAGGGTCCAGATGCGCAAGCCCATACTTGTCAATGAGCATCCGCCAAAGCCTCAAGGTGAAGCGGCATTTGGTGAATAGGTGGACGCCCGACTCCTGCACCTGCTTACAGAGCGGGCAAAGACCGCAGTTGTCCCAGCCACGTCGCTCTAGCTTGTCGGCGGTCCAAATCCGGTCCTGTAAGGCCAGCCAAGAGAAGAATTTGACCTTTGGGGGCGCCCACATTTTCCAGACCATGGAGTCCATGGGGGAAAGCGTCAAACCCAGAAATTGTGCCTTGTATGCAGTGGACGCCGAATATGAGCCATCCGAGGAGTGCTTCCAAATGATGTCATCCTCTGAGGGAACGGTTTTGGTTATGTCTCTTATTGGTTTAGAATTAATTGTCTCGAGATTTCCCATTTACCCGTGGGAAGTGTAAGGGCCTGTTCGGCAACGCTCCAGCTCCGAGCTTCGTCAACTCCACGCATGAAGCTGAGCCGAACGCTCTAGCTCCACGAAGCTGGAATCGAGAAGTTGGCGGCCCGTCTCAGTGTAAAAAGGAAAGGAGCTGGGGAAGCTGGTCCTTTCTAGATCCGTGAAAACAAGGAAGTTGGAGTTGAGGCAAACTACACCAGGTTGTCACCGCCAAGTGACTTTCAGCATACCGTTTCGATTTTCTATCGCAAACTCTCTCTCGAGCGCGTTAGCTATTGGCTTTGGGCCCCAACCTGGCCTGCCAATCCTTCTAAGTTGGGCTCATTGCTACTCAAATGGCCTGTCAGACCCGTGCCTAACCACGGAAACCGAAAGCTGCGTTGCCGAACGCTTTCCATAGCGCCAACTGAAGTGAGAAGCCATACGAGAAGTTGAATCTAGGAAGTTTTGGAGAAGCTGGGCAGTTTCAGAACACGCCCTATGTATGACAGCAACGCTTCCCTTTCTTTGTCCTCCAGGCCCTCTAGGTTTCCCCATCTACCGAGCTTCTAGCGTGTTTGAGTTTGTGCTCTTTTGATTCATCCATGGAAATAAAACACTAGCTTTATCGGCTAAAAACAAAAGTTTTTTTCCTCCTAGATGAACTTCGTGGAAAAACATGACATTTTTCTTCTTCTCTTAAACCTAACTCCTCTATATGCTCTTAGGAGTGCCCCGCCCTATAGCGACTATGAGGTGTGGTCTAGCGAAAGATGACTACGTTTTAGCGGTGATGGATCAGTCAGCGGCCTTCAACCTTGGTTCCTAGGCGGTTGTCGGCGCCATGGAGGCTAGCGCCTAGACGAGCCGAGAGGTTGATGAAAACCAACAACAACTGGGTGAAAAGTTTTGGTTGTGTGTTGGGATGCGGACGAGTAAGGGAGGCTGAAAAGAAAGCAACATACATCATTGATGATTGTTATAGAGGTGGCACATCATGGTTGAGCGGGCGTCGGGAGACGTGGACACGGACACCTCGTGGTTGCCCTAGGATGGTCTGTAGCGAAATGATATTTTACAATCGAAGAATGTAAGGTATGGCACTAACATTAATTCTGCAACATCAAATATGGGTAACAGTGAATGTATCATTATCGTTAATGCTATTAGTTTGGCACCTCCCTGGCAAAATTATCTGGTATTGACGTGAAAACAATTGTCATATATACACCCATCAATTATATTGATAGACTACGCTATCCTAGGTTGACAAGAGAATATTAGCCCTGGTTCAAGCTTGATCCGAGTTCGACCCTGATCGGGGTCGAGTTCAACTCCGTGCAAATCAAGCCAAAACCTCAGCCGAACTCGAGGTCATATACAAAGCATTTTTTGTCCGATACACGTCTGGTGTATATATTGATAGGCCACCGTACATGATCTAATAAGAGCGATAAGTTGCCAAAAGAATACTAGTTTTGATCCAATCTTGATAAAGCCAAAACTCTAGCCGAACTCTGTTTGGGGTCATCGATAAACAACATTTTCCACAGTTGAAAGCCTCGTCAAGAAGATTTATGGGTTCGTCGAGACTTTGAATCTACATGAACTCTCTTTTTTTCTACGGGAGAACCTACATGAACTCTGCTCGGACTAACTAGCCTACCAAAATGTCTTATATTTTGAAATGAAGGTAGTACAACTACGTCGAGCCAATTAAGCTCATTACATTGACTCTCGCAGCTATATCCACTCGAGAATGACTTGTACGAAGGTCATTCGAGCTTGAAATGACTTAAAGTTGCACCTTTGAGGCTTAGACTCAAAGAATTCCAGAGTACAATACATTTCATGTACGCTCAGCAAAAGTGGTGGCTCGCTTGCTTGCATGGTCGGTAGGCGGTAGCTGTTGACTTTGTCGTGCGACCCTGGCAAAACGCACGCCCGAACCCCTTCCTCCTGACCCGACCCGCTAAGCCAACGGCGACCCGCTAAAGGCCCGAGACAGACGCACAGGAAGACGGGATTATTTCCACGGCGTACGTGGCGCCGTCCCATTGGCCAGGCCCGGATTTGGCAGGCAATTAAGAAGTAACGGAAATCGCGGGCTGTACGTCCCGGGTGACTCGCTCGTGGCGGTGGGGCCCCGCGGCCAGGCCGGTGCGGTGCTGGCCGGCGTGGCCCGGCTCGCCGCCGTGTGGTCCCGGCCGTGTCGGTGAGCGGTGGGGTCGCTGGAATGGGAATGTGACAGAACGGGCTGGGTTTTAAGCGGTGTGGCTCCAGCGTGTCCTCGTGACTCTTTCGGTGTGTGTGTGTGTGTGTGCAGCTGGGGCGCGCAAAACAGCGACGCGCCGCGCATATGCCACACGGTTTCACAACGCAGAGGATTCGGGGGCGGGGGCGTTTCGGGTATTATTCCCACACAAATGGTCGGTGGCGAATTTCTTTCCTTTTAGGCCTCCCTAACAAAAGGCTTAATTATGCATCTAAAAAATTATTTTATTTATTCAAATAATTATTGTTACTATGCCTACAAACGCTTAATTATGCGTGCAATTAAGACCTTGCCCAAACACACATTACATAAATACATTTGTTATTACTTAAGAAAATGTAAGGTTCCTTTTCCTGGCACGCAAAACTCTCCATCAAACCTTCCGCTAGTTACCTCTCTTCGTTTTGATTTGATTCCCCCCCCCCCCCCCCCCTATCTCTGATTTTTTCTCATCATTTTTTCTTGAAAACCGTCTTCACTGTCTCACCTTCTATTAACTTATTACCAAATTAAATTATGGTTTCTTTGGTAAGACAATAAATTTTACCAAATAAGTGATTGCCAAATAAATCCTACTATTAATTTAGGTAGGTAAATCATGGGCAAGATTTGATAAATATTCTTTTACACAGTCCTCATGGATATGGCATGTGACGCATGTCTCTGTGGAAGCTCGGCCGAGATTTGCAACTTGGGCCATGTTGCAATCATAACACTGGTTATGTTGCAAAGGACGAGGTAGCGCAAGCCGTGTGTGTGTGTGTGGGGGGGGGGGGGGGGGGCTCAGTGTGGGATTGCAACATGAGCCATGTTGCACGATGGCATGGTCGAAACATAGACCATATTGCAATGAAAATGTTTTTTTTACCTGAACCGTAGAAAATAGTTTGACGAAGTTCAACATGGCTCATATTGCAAAGCCTCAAACATGGTACCAATGTGATCATGCATCCAATATTCAACGAGTAAACCAAGTAAGTGTCATTCTTCTTCTTCTTTAGCTAGTAAAGCAACATTATGTACTTCCAGAACATAAGTCATGTAACTAATGCTAGCAAAGCTACCCTATGTAGTGGCTAACGAGTTCATTTCATTGACGTGTGCTTCATCCACCCAGGGAAAAAAGATAAACTAATTTTTATACCCAATATTCTTGTGGACTCTCTCATTTTGTTTCTAACCTACACGTTATATATTTAGAAGTACAAAGAGAGGTTCTACTCATGCAGGACATTCTCAGTTAAGCATCAACATTATTGTTTAGAAGTAGAAGTAGAAGACATGGCATGTTCGCGCCTAAACTAAATTGACTGCATTGTGAATTATAAGCACCACAATCAGATGGAAAATATCCAAAATACAATATGTGGTAGCAAGCTCTAAAATTGAAGAGTCAACCCAAAAAAATGCAGTACAAGCATGGTGTAATGTGGGTGCTTTAGGACGAACAACACTAGTTCTTCGTGGAAATAAATTGTACTTGGTACTAACAATGTTTCCCTTGGAATATCAAACATGATGTTCTAGCGCCGATGAGACTCCATTGCTTTCTCAAAGCCCCCAATATCACCATGAGAAAGCACAAACGACGTCGTATGCCCGAGTATTCATCGCAATATATGGGTAAAATGTGGGGACGGGATTTTAGTTGTCAAGGGTTAAGAACTGGCTGGAACAAGGCCGCCATAGTCGAAGGAAGGAAATTTCATGGTCCGGAGTTAGAGATGATGAAGAGCTCATTGGGCAAGGCCACCGTCATCGAGGAGAGGTATTTTGTTGTCCTAAGTGAGGACGTGGAGGAGCTAGTCGGGCTGCCATCGGCTCATCGACACCGAGATGGAAAGAGTTGGTTGGAACAAAACCTTTTTGCTAGAGGGGATTTCCTTCTAAGTGAGTATGTGCAAAGTGTAAGTGTGAAATAAAGCATTAAAGTGGTTGGAATTCCACCTCACCCTATTTTATACCACTTATTGAAAGTCCAATGGCCCAGGACGATGGATTGCATGATCACAATTTAAGGGAAAATCTCATGTTAGCCCCCCTCTGCCTCAACGGTGTTTGGGAAGACTTGTGGATGATGTCCCCAAATTTGTTTACAATTTTTAAGAATGTAATACTAATTAATTGATTGTATATTGTATATTAACTTAGGAAGTAATATATTCAATAAGAGAATTAATTATTATAACAAGAGCTAAGTCAGAAAATTGTTTGGACCGATGTTTCCAATTCCCAAACCAACAAATTGTCTAATAACATATATTTACATTCTTATAGATAAATCCATTCGTAGTTATACATAATATATTCAATAAGAGAACTAATTATTATAACAAGAGCTAAGTCAGAAAATTGTTTGGACCGACGTTTCCAATTCCCAAACCAACAAATTGTCTAATAACATATATTTACATTCTTATAGATAAATCCATTCGTAGTTATACATTTGGCAGTATTGTCCTCCCTGTGTCCGGCTTTGGCGATACAATATCAAGGATGAATATCACAAAGGCGCGCGATCCTTTAAATTATATAGATTAGCGCAAGGTACTCGCGCATTGCTACATAACAAAAAGGTGAATCAACACAGATATGGTATATCTGGTTCATATTGAATCGAGCGTGACATGACTACAAATTTGCGTCATACACCTCACCATGCAATTGTTGGAAATATGAGCAGAGTACTATGAGATTTAATCCGAATAAACAGAAGATAAACCATGACAGCAATAGCAGAGATTAAACTAACCATGCAAACTAGCATAGTAGATGAACAGATCACATCTAGGGCACATACTAGAAACATGAATTCTACCACGATCTCGAATAAGAAGGATAGAATCACATACGGTGCAGCGGGAGCAGCACCGCCGGCGTTGAGGTTGTCGCCCATGTCGTCGAGGATGAGGTTGCCGAGGTCGGGGAAGAAGTCGTCGTTGGCGAAGTCGTCGCTGCCAGCAGTCGCGCGAGTGCGCTCCCCAAAAACCTGATCGCCCCTCTCCCGTACAGGATCACGAGAGGCGGGGTTCCGGAGGCCTGCTGTCCCTTCTCGCGGTGCACGCCGGAAGGAGGGATGGAGAAGACTTGCGTGGCGGCGCAATGATCTGGAACGGTGGTGTGAAACCATACGAAGCGGCGGCGGCTAGGGTAGACGTCTGCCTGACTATATAGTGCGGGCCGGGTAGGTCGTTGGAGTAAATCCCACGTCCGAGTCGCGATCCAAAAGAATCGGACTCATTAATTTTTCCCAAGCAGCAAAAATATAGACAACGTGCATAGCTCTGTCCTCGGCTCGGCTCAATCCCGCAACCCGCGGCGCGGCGCGTCGTGACGAGGCGTGGCGAGGCGAGCGCGTGTAGGTCTCCTCTTCTCATGCTCTTACAAGTGGTAGAAGAGCTCACCTTATAAAGAGGTGCAAGTCTCACTCAACTTCCGGGGTGGGACTAAACTTTAGTCCCACTCACACCACTCACAAGCTATGCATGAATGGGCCAAGAGAATTTCAGAATTTTAGTTGGGCTTTGGGCCAAAGGCCTACTAGCAAATTCCAACAATCCCCCACAAAGTCTCATTGGCACATCTCATCACTTAGTTCCAAAACATTGTTTATATACCGGTGCTCAGTGGAGACTGTAAAGTTGAACTTCCACTTAGAGATTTATGCTACACTAGATCACAACTTGAATAGTGGACTATGCCTTGAACTACAAGTTTTCTGCGAGACTAGTTTCACACAAATTCTTGACCGATACTGGGCTGCCGCAAGGCTTCCCCGCGGGTGGAGCGTATACGTCATACTCCAGGGCCTTTCATGAATTTATTAGAGAACACCCAATTCTCACAGGCTGCGACGTTAACAGTCAAATTCATATAGGTGTGTTCCTCAGGAGATGCTCTGCAGGACAACATCTCTGCTTACCCGAATAAGCCACTTGGAACACATTAAGATAAGTATCAACCTGCCATGCAGATCAGGAGAGTATTGCATCTTCATGGAGTGGGATAATTAATATAGGGAAACTCTCCTCCCAGCTGACCAACAGCTTGTCTCCCACTTCTACTTCACGGGATCTCTGATCACATAGAATGGGTTACCACTATGGACAACTCATGCGGTGGGTCTCAAACCCATCTCCATCGATGCATTATCTATCACATTACGTGATAGACCCTTTGTGAAGGGATCTGCCAAGTTTTTCGACGTTTGGATATAATCCAACGTAATAACTCCGGAGTTCCTCAATTTTCTGACAGATTTTAGTCTCCTCTTCACATGCCTTGAGGACTTCATATTGTCCTTAGAACTGTTTATCTTGACGATCACAGTTTGATTATCACAGTTCATCAGGATAGGGGGTATTGGTTTTTCAACCACAGGTAAGTCCATCAAGAGCTCACGAAGCCACTCTGCTTCAACAGTGGCAGTGTCTAATGCTGTGAGTTCTGCTTCCATAGTTGACCTCGTTAAGATGGTCTGCTTGCAAGACTTCCAGGAAACAGCGCCACCACCAAGTGTAAAAACATAACCACTTGTGGCCTTAATCTCATCAGCATCAGATATCCAGTTTGAGTCACTATAACCCTCCAGTACCCTGGGATACCCGGTGTAGTGAATCCCATAGCTCGCAGTGCCTTTCAAATAGCGCATAACTCTCTCAAGCGCATGCCAATGATCATCTCCCGGTTTTGACACAAACCGACTCAGTTTGCTCACAGCAAAAGAGATGTCAGGCCTCGTGGCACTCGCCAAATACATAAGCGAACCAATAATCTGAGAATACCTCAGTTGATCCTTAGCAATCCGTCGATTCTTTCGAAGCAACACACTAGCATCATATGGAGTTGGGGAAGGCTGGCAGTCGCTATACCCAAAACGACTCAAGACCTTTTCCACATAGTGAGACTGAAGCAGTGTAATCCCACCATTCTCATCTCTCAACAGCTTGATGTTTAAGATAACATCAGCTACTCCTAGATCCTTCATATCAAAGCAACGAGATAAGAAATCCTTAACCTCATTGATTAAATCAAGTTTGGTTCCAAAGATCAGTATGTCATCGACATACAGACAAAGAATAACTCCTTCGCCCCCACCATGGCGATAGTACACACACTTGTCACCATCGTTTACTACAAAGCCGGCAGCAGTTAATGTTCTTTCGAACTTCTCATGCCACTCCTTAGGAGCTTGCTTAAGGCCATATAAAGACTTTAATAACTTGCACACCTTTCCTTCCTGACCAGGTACTACAAAACCATCTGGCTGATCCATGTAAATTTCCTCCTTCAACTCTCCATTGAGGAAAGCCGTCTTAACGTCCATTTGATGAACGAGAAGACCATGTGAGGCAGCCAGTGATAGTAGCACCCGAATAGTGGTCAGTCTAGCCACGGGTGAGTAAGTATCAAAGAAGTCTTCACCTTCTTTCTGGGTATAACCCTTAGCCACAAGCCGTGCCTTGTACTTTTCAATCGTACCATCAGGTCTAAGCTTTTTCTTGAACACCCACTTACATCCCACAGGTTTGCACCCATAAGGACGGTCAGTGATCTCCCAGGTTCCGTTAGCTAAGATGGAATCCATCTCGCTACGAACAGCTTCCTTCCAGTAGTCAGCATCAGGAGATGCATAGGCTTCTGAAATAGTCCTGGGTGTGTCATCCACAAGGTACACAATGAAATCATCACCAAAGGACTTTGCAGTCCTTTGTCTCTTACTCCTCACAGGAGTTCCGTTGTCACCCTCAACTGGATTCTCGACGTGTTCCATCGCAATGGTGGGTTCAGGAATTACAGCAAATTCCTCACTAGATGGAGTAGGTATCTCCTGATTTGATGAACTCGACATATCCTTCATAGGAAATATGTCCTCAAAGAAAGTTGCATCATTCGACTCCATAATTGTACCAACATACATGTCGGATACCTCAGATTTTATTATCAAAAATCTATAACCAATGCTATGAAAAGCATAGCCCAGAAGAACACAATCCACGGTTTTTGGTCCAAGCTTGCGCTTCTTGGGAATTGGTATATTGACTTTCGCCAAACAACCCCAAGTACGTAGGTAAGAGAGTTTCAACCTTTTCCTTTCCCATTCCTCAAATGGAGTCATGGTCTTATGCTTTGTGGGAACTCGGTTTAGGACATGACACGCAGTCATTAGCGCCTCCCCCCACCATTCCTTGGAGAGACCCGATGTGTCTAACATGGTGTTAACCATATCAGTTAGAGTTCGGTTCTTTCTTTCGGCTACCCCATTTGACTGAGGTGAGTAGGGAGGCTTCCTCTCATGAATTATACCATGTTCCGCACAAAACAAATCAAAATCATTGGAAAAATACTCTCCACCACGATCAGACCTAAGCCGTTTAATTTTCCGATCAAGTTGGTTCTCTGCCTCAGCTTTATAGTTTTTGAAAAAAGTTAAAGCCTCATCTTTTGATTTCAGAAGATACACATAACAATATCTAGTGGAGTCATCGATCAACGTCATGAAGTACCTCTTTCCACCTTTTGTCAACACGCCATTCATCTCACAAAGATCAGAATGTATAAGCTCTAGTGGCGCCAAGTCTCTTGCCTCTGCAGTCTTATGGGACTTGCGAGGTTGCTTAGCTTGCACACACACTTGGCACTTGGAGCCCTTGACAGTAGGTATTTTCGGAATTAAATTCATATTGGCTAGCCGCGTCATGCAACCAAAGTTAATATGACAAAGTCGTGAATGCCAAATACCAGACTCATTATTGTGGCAAACATTATTAATAACTTTAGTGCAAATATCTGACAAAGATAGGCGGAACAAGCCTCCGCTCTCATAGCCTTTTCCAACAAATTGTCCATACTTAGAAATTACAACTTTATTGGATTCGAAAACCAACTTAAAACCATCTCGACATAAACGGGAACCGCTAACGAGATTTTTATTGATGGACGGCACATGATGAACGTTCTTCAGACGCACGGTCTTCCCCGAAGTGAACTTCAGATCGACTGTACCGACACCTCGAACGACGGCATGTGACCCATTCCCCATCAGCACGGGAGAAGTCCCTGTGACCTGGTAAGAAGAAAACATGGAGGCGTCAGCACAAACGTGTACATTGGCACCGTTATCATTAACCAATCAGGAGATTGAAATACTGAAAGGATGGTAGGAAGAATACCGTACCCAGATTCCTTCATATCAGTATCACCGATGACAACATTAGCGGACTTGCCGCTCTTCCATGTTCGCGCTCCTCAAAGCGGTTAGGACATCTAGCCCAGTATTAGGATCCCCCGCAACATGGCAAAGTCCCTTCCCCTTCTTATGAGAATTCTTCTTGAAGTTGGTAGAATGTGACGGCTTGTTCTTTGTATCAAATTGCCTTTGCCCTGAGTTTTGTTCTTGTTGTTTTTGAACTTGTTGGGCTGGAAGTTCTTCTTCTGTACCATGTGGGCACTAAAGCTCCCTCAGCAACTCACACGTGTGTCCTTTGCTCTCGCCTTCTCTTCAACATCAAGAGTACCAATGAGATCCGCACCGGAAACTCCTGTCTCTTGTGTTTCAGGAAGAGCAAAATTGTTCCACGAGGGTGGAAGCTTGGCAATGATGCCTCCGGCAACAAATTTGTCCGGCAACACACACTTGAAGTACTCGAGTTCCTTTGCGAGCGACTGTATCTCATGAGCTTGCTGTACAACAGAGCGCTCATCAGTCATCTTGTAGTCATAGAATTGCTCCATGACGTACAACTCGCTGCCGGCGTCCGAGGCACCAAACTTGGCCTCGAGCGCAGCCCACATGTCCTTGCCATTGTTAAACGACATATACGAATCCACAATGGAATCATCAAGAACACTCAGAAGAGCGCCTTTAAAGAGAGTATCGATCTTCTCAAAAGCTTCCAGCTGTGCTGGATTAAGATCGCCCTCAGGCTTGCCCTTAGTGGCATCATAGCAGCACATGGTCTGAAACCAGTAGACTTCTCTCGTGCGCCACCTCTTATATTGCACCCCCTTAAAGGCAGGCGGCTTCAAATGCGCAGCAAAACCACTCGGAGTAAATTGCCTATAATCAGGTTTTTGGATTGTTGGAAATATGAGCAAATTACTACGAGATTTAATCCGAATAAACAGAAGATAAACCATGACAGCAATAGCAGAGATTAAACTAACCATGCAAACTAGCATAGTAGATGAACAGATCACATCTAGGGCACATACTAGAAACATGAATTCTACCACGATCTCGAATAAGAAGGATAGAATCACATACGGTGCAGCGGGAGCAGCACCGCCGGCGTTGAGGTTGTCGCCCATGTCGTCGAGGATGAGGTTGCCGAGGTCGGGGAAGAAGTCGTCGTTGCCAGCAGTCGCGCGAGTGCGCTTCCCAAAAACCTGATCGCCCCTCTCCCGTACAGGATCACGAGAGGCGGGGTTCCGGAAGCCTGCTGTCCCTTCTCGCGGTGCACTATCACGAGAGGCGGCGCAATGATCTGGAACGGTGGTGTGAAACCATACGAAGCCGATTTTTCCCAAGCAGCAAAAATATAGACAACGTGCATAGCTCTGTCCTCGGCTCAATCCCGCAACCCGCGGCGCGGCGCGGCGCGGCGCGGCGAGCGAGGAGGAGGAGCGCGCGTGTAGGTCTCCTCTTCTCATGCTCTTACAAGTGGTAGAAGAGCTCACCTTATAAAGAGGTGCAAGTCTCACTCAACTTCCGGGGTGGGACTAAACTTTAGTCCCACTCACACCACTCACAAGCTATGCATGAATGGGTCAAGAGAATTTCAGAATTTTAGTTGGGCTTTGGGCCAAAGGCCTACTAGCAAATTCCAACAGCAATGGGGTGCACCATCATTTTTTCTAGAGAAGGATCATTTGTTGATGCTTGCCATGCTTGGTGGATGCTAGGTCCATATACTATATTCATATGTTGCTCGTCTGGTAATGGAGACTCAGACTATGTTTGGAAATAGGAACATATCATTGCTAGGTCCTATCATTACGCTTAACGCTCTTCTCTCCAAGATCATGAGGTGACTAAATTTGCATACTGTAATTCCTTTTATGTGGGCAAACGAATGGTTTCATGCGCCTACCCCACCCTTGTCGTAACTATGCACCACCTCTTGTTGAAGCCGCGGAGTTGTGGGGCATGGCTTCACCCGTAGAGGGTCAACTCTTGGTGCTCACATATGACACAAGTAGATTGCAAAATTCCGTTAGATGTGTGATGCGCTTGCGTGAGTATGTGGTGTCTTTCTGGTGTAAAGAAAAACACGTGTAGAGAAGCAGCATTTGGTTGGATGGCTAAAAAGGTGATTGCACTCACCGACTCACTGTCCATCAGGAATCAAATTTTTATATTTGATGACATGTACCAAATGACGTTCCCATCGATGTCTACGATGTATTTTTAGAAAAAAAACATGAAAAAGATGACCGATAGCAGAGGATCAACTTGTGATTGGATGGTTAGGAGGATAGTTGTACTCCCGACACATTAGGTAGAATGATGCTATACACACGATAATTTTCGAACGATTCTCGGACGACGCACAACATCAAGCCGTCCATTCGTACTGCAAACGTGGACATCACCGCCAAATCCTCCATCGTGCATAGTTCGTTTCGCATTATAGGTATCAAACCTTTTGGTTTGGCACATATTTGTCTCATAAAGGCGGAATATTTTTCAGTGAAGGACGACGCTCAAGCTCATAGGGATATGATGTGTGTGTGCGCGCGCATTCATAGTGTGTGTATTTGAACACGTACGTGTATACTGCGTTTCCAAAAAAGGAAGTACTAGATTACCAATATCAATTTTGCGCTTAATAACACGTGAGGTCGTCAGACATGGACTATGGAAAACGGAGGAAAGGACGAATGACGAAAGTAGGCATGACGAGTAGGTGGCGAACACGGTTCAACCGCCTCCAATTTTGTTTGTTTGTTTCCTAAACGACCTCCTCCAAGTTGTTGGCCCCCACGTCTCGTCTCCTCGTGACCTTGCACCGGCTGTCTCGCATGAATAAGACCTTGTGTGTGCTTGCAAGTAAGAACGACGGCAAAAAATAGCTGACGTGCTGCATCTACATGCCCCCGATCGACCCCGACGTGGAAACGGCCGTATACACCGATGGGTCGATGGGTATCGAATTTAAAACATTTTCTTGGTTTCTTTTATACTCCAATAGCCATGCATGAAAGGGACATAATAATAAACAAATTAAAAGATCAACGTTTTTGTTTTGAGGAAGAGTCACGTTGATTTGGTAGCTTTCCTGTAATAGTTACTCAAATATAATATGCGTATATGTACTCACAACACACAGAAATGCATGCCTATACGCACGTGACTATTTTCCTTGGAGAGTACGTAGACGCATACATGCATATGGAGAGGATTCACGTACGTGGTACGACTCTCCTTCGTCCAACCTGAAATCCTACATGCATACTCAAGAATTGATTGTGTGTGTGTGTGCTGGATTTATTATTGCCAAGAGCACGGTAACACGAAAAGAACACCACGCGGGAGTCATACTGTTATTTTTTCGGCGTCACAAGGAAGAAGCCTACGTGCGCGCGTACACACCTACTCCCTCCGTTCCGATTTACTCGTCGTGGTTTTAGTTCAAATTCTAAAACCACGACGAGTAAATCGGAACGGAGGGAGTACCACACACAAACACACATGTCACGTGGGTATGCTCCTAGGTAGCCACAAGAAGAACTTGCCAAAAACCGATGATAAATCAGCAAAACCTGCTAAATTCACACCCAATATGCATCAAAGTGTGTAAATAAATATGATCACTGGAATTGGTAAATTTTGTCCCATAATCCCACCGTGCACCACACAATGTGGTGCACACGATTTCGCGACTTTCAATAATATGGTAGGCAAACTCTTCCCTAAATATAGTGTTGTATCTGTGATCCCTCCATCTCCAAGGAAAGCCTCCGGGAGAAAGATAAAGGGAAAACGATCATTGTGAATTGTAAGCAACGATCATGGTGAATTGTAAGTAACGAGTATGCTGCATGTGGCATGAGCCAACCACTTGCTTGACCTCACACAAGCATATATAGGTCTGAATCCATCATGATCTCATGCCTAACAATGTGGATACGCCGCCATTCAGGGGCACCTCCTCCTGTTTATTATTTTTTAACTCGACAGTCATCCCAAGAAATGCTGTCTTACCCACCACGTTTATCTGGCCGGCCGGTACGAATCAATCCATCAATGCGACTGAACCGAACCAGTACAGCATTCTGATATCCACATGCCCGTTAATCAATTCAGGAGTCAGGACGTACTACTTACAGTACATGGCTTTAAGAATTATTAAAGGTTAATCGAACTGCTAAGTAACTAGATATAACGTAATTAAGTTAAGTGGTACTACCACATGTTATGCAGTTCAAGTGATTGATTAACTCCCTCGCGTTGATCCATAAAAAGGGTCATCAGTTGCTTTCATTTGTTCACCCCCCAAATTAGGATCAGAAGTAGATGGATAGTACTAATAAAAAGGCAAACGAAATGTTCATAGGAAGCTAGATACTATGGCAAAAGGTGGTTGTCCTGGAAGCATCAGACAGGCGAAAGCTTCTGGGTGATCACCACCCGTACACACCTCCAGATTGGTGCCTGATGTATCCACCACTGAATATGCATGGCGTTAAGGATGGATGTAATCTATACTTGCAAGATAGATTAGACCACAACTTTATGCAGAGGAATTGGCAAGGTACAACAGAATCAGAATCCGATGC
This sequence comes from Thinopyrum elongatum, assembly GCA_011799875.1. Classification (NCBI taxonomy): domain Eukaryota; kingdom Viridiplantae; phylum Streptophyta; class Magnoliopsida; order Poales; family Poaceae; genus Thinopyrum; species Thinopyrum elongatum. Next base: position 547,045,394 of record CM022302.1, on the reverse strand, counting down.
ACGCACGCAGAAGGGAAAAATATAAAAAATAAAAAATTGGTACGGGCATGCAGCAAGCAAGGGACTAGCTAGCTGCAGAGCGAGTAAACGCTTTGGGAGAAGGGAAGGGCAGAGCGTAACGTGAGAGACAGTCAAATCCTCCCCATCAATGACATGTCCAAGTTACCTCTTCTCTGCAAGATCCGCGAGTAAAAAAGAGAAAGGGAGAAGTGAATTTAACCGCCACATGAACACCAGCCACACAAAGGAGAGAAAAAAGGCGTGCTAATGTATAGGCAGGCAGGCAGGCATGCACATAGATATACGTAATGAGGATTCCTGTCTTCTTTTCTCCGGCTGTGACATTTTTCAAATTTCTATTAGAGTTTGCTTGCGAACTTGTGTTAATTTACGTACTTTGTTGCTACTTGATTTAATAAATGGTTGTGTGCATCACTTGACGCATGGTGATCTCCTTTAAAAAGAAATGTACTAGCAAGCAAGCAGTTAGATATACGTAAGTAATCATGAAACCTCATACAGTCATACTAGCCGCTCAATTCCAACGATGGTGTAGGACGACTACGACAGATGGGTGCACAATAGAATAAGCTCCGAGAAGATCTTACTGGCTAGCTGCAACCTGCTAGCGTAGCTCGGGTCGGTCCATCGTGCTCAGCATTTTGGCAACAAGTGGTAGTCCTGCCAACCAACCAAACAAGCTGATGTTGTTCATCAGCTAGCTGTGTTCCTCGACCTCTTTTTTTTTTTTTTTTTTTTTTGCGGGGGTTCCTCGACCTCTTTCCACGAAACAGCTAGCCGTTTAGCATGCAGCAGTAGTGCTTGGGATGTACTGTAACCAGCACAAGAAGGAATTAGCCAGCAATTATATTATGGGCCCCGACAGGCTACAGTTGCGACCGCATCACCGCATGATTGGCATCCATCATTGTCGTCCTTGTCGTCGATCAGTTGTTGCATCACATCGGCAGATAATTCCAAGGCAGGCGTCGCCATCGTCGTCATCGCCGTTAGATTCAGCAACGGCACCGACGTATCCTCGATCGGTCGATCCAGAGCATGCCGCAGCCCGCAGAGTGCCCTAGCGTGGCGTGATTTCCGTCCAAAGATGTCGTCCGTGAACTATTTCTTTCTCGTTGGTTCAGCAACTGTCCACGATTCTGTTGATTTTTGATGCATGTCAGCGGCGTAGGCCATGCATCCATCAACTGTACTCCACGCTCCAGCTCGAATGATTCACCCACCGAGTGCGCGTGCGCCTCCTTCCCGCCGAAATCACTAGTTAGTTAAACCTTAACTGATCACTCTCACCTCCCCAGATTGCGATGCGTCACTTGTCGCAACCTGGGAGTTTTCTCTTTTTTCGTAGATTCGTTTATTCAAAACGTTTTATCTCTTAAACCGTGCGTTCAAATCTCGAACCGTTTTCATCGTTGGATTACTCGCGTCGAGATCTTCAAAAATAGACCCCATGTTGATAGATTTTGACGAACTTTTTTTTCACGAAAAAACCGGACGAAAAAAACCGAACCGGGAGCACGGGTTTTTTCCCTTTCCGAAAGAGGCATGCCTGTGCCTCTCGTGGAAGAAAAAAAGAAGAAGAGAAAACGCGTTTTTTTCGTTTCCGAGGAGGCACGCCTCTCGCGGAAGCAAAACCGTGCCTCTCGCGAAAAAAAAAACAGAAAACACATTTTTTTTCTGTTCCGTGCCTCTCGTGAAAGCACAACCGTGCCTCTCGCGGAAGCAAAACCATGCCTCTCGCGAAAGAAAAAAAAACAGAAAACGCGTTTTTTTTTTCGTTTTCGAGAGGCACGGCCGTGTCTCTCACGAAAGCACAACCATGCCTCTCTCGGAAGCAAAACCGTGCCTCTCGCGGAAACAAAACCATACCTATCGCGAAAGAAAAAAAACAGAAAACACGTTTTTTTTTCGTTTCCGAGAGGCATGGCCGTGTCTCTCACGAAAGCACAGCCGTGCCTCTCTCGGAAGCAAAACCGTGCCTCTCGCGGAAGAAAAAAAACAGAAAACGCGTTTTTTATTCCGTTTCTGAGAGGCACGGCCGTGACTCTCGCGAAAGCAAAACCGTGACTCTCGCGAAAGGAAAAAAAAAGAAAACGCATTTTTTCGCACAATTTTTTTTAAAAGTTCAAGTAGACCGGTGGAAAACCAAAACGTCAAAAAAACCCAGAAAAAAACCATTTAAAAAGCCAAAAACGCGTGCGAAAAAATAAATAAAAATCCGGAGGGAGCATCCAGAGCGCGACACGTGGCGGGGCGGCTGGGAGCGCGCCAAGTGGCGCTGATCGTTGCGAGGCTTCCGGAGGAGCACTCGTTAACTAGTTGCTCTCCCTTCCCGCGCCCTACTCCGTCCGCCCCAAGTAAATCGCCCGATATGGGCCGGCCCACATGTGGTCCGGGGTGCGGCCGTTTCTTTCGGGTTTGTTCTACTTTTTTTTCTTCTGGAATTGTTTTTCCGTAAGGTTCTTAGCAGCTTTTTTTAAAGAAAATGTGCAGCCTTTCTTTCTGATCATTTAAAATAATATGTAATCACTTTTCTTAACTAAAAAAATATTTTTAATATTAGCACTTACTTTAATTCAATGAGCATTTTTCCAAAATGTTTTTCTAAAAAAATGTAAATTGTAAATATGGCATCCTTTCTTTCTGATCATTTAAAATAATATGTAATCACTTCTCTTAACTAAATGAATATTTAAAAAATATGAAAACTTACTTGAATTTCATGAGCATTTTTCCAAAATACATATTTTTGAAAAAAAAGTACATTGTAAATATGGTGTATTAATTGCTCAACTTTCCTTAGAATTGGAATTCCAATAGGATCTCAACGCTTTGTTGAAAAAAAATGTACATTATAAAATCCACCCTTTGTCGAAAAAATAGGATCTCAACGCATCATTAGCCCATACTGCTTCACAAAGAATGTATATGGTCAAAAAGGTAAATTTTAGGCTAACAATATCTTAACTCCAAGAATCTCAAAGGGTGTTATTGGAAGCACTTCTTTTTGCATAGCAATAACCAGTTTCACTAAAAAAGAATGTTTTAAATATGTGTCCAAGATTGAGACTAACAAAAATCAAGTAATCGCGGACGGAGGAGTCATAAACAACACGGTTGCTTGGCAATTCCTGGTTGAGGTTACGGAAAAGAAAGGTTTCGGCTACAAAGAGAGGCTAGATTGTCAGGCTTCTCGCAATGACTTCCAACTATATCCTTTTCAATGGTGTCAAACATAGATTGGGATACAACAGACACTCTTTTCCCGTTTACTAGGGCATTACGCGTGGGGTATAATATTCTAATATCTTAGCCCATGATTTCTCTACCCATATTAATTATTTAATTGCTTGCATAAATAATATAAGTTTATTTGGTAGACACTTATTTGGTAAGTATTTATTAGCCTACCAAAGGAAACAATGGAATTTTATTTGGTAAGTCAATGAGAGGTGGTACAGTTGAGTCGGTTTTTAGGAAAAAAAAAATGGTGGAAAAACTAAGGATGAGAACTAGGAGAGATAGGGGCAATGTATGTAGATTGTAGAGTAGGTTGGATGAAAAACGACATAATCTTACGTCTTTTTTAAGTAGGAGAGATTTAGTAAGTGTTTGAATTAAAGGGCTTAGCCCATGTGCACTTTCAGCTCTTTCCAAATAAAATTTAAAGGCCCATGTATGGCAAGAGCTGAAGGTGCAATCTTTAGTTCCACCCCATGAGAGGAGGTGGTGCGAGACCAACTTATATGGTGGAGTCTTCCCACTTCACTAAGTGATGGCAATGAAGAGAGAAATAGAACACCACACTCGCTATATATGACCCATCGACCAACGCCAAAGACACAACAAATCGAGTGAAGGTTTTTGCTTCTCTCACTGCTTGCCCTACCATCGTAGTCTGCTCCAGCCCAAACGCATGCAAGCAGGAGAGCAAGTCTCCCGAACCTCTCAGCTCTTGTGATCCTACACCGGAAGATGGCGAATTAAGTTCTTGGGAAGCTCTTTGTGCGACTGCTCAAGTTCTTCACCACGGGCCATCTTCCCTCCAAGTCAAGCGGTGCTGCATCCCACCATCTCCATCATCGTCTGCTTCAGCCGGTTTTCGCTAACATCATCGTCAATAACATCGCCTCACAGTTAATTCATCTACGATGATTAGCACGCGTGAGACGTGTTTCGATCTACTCTCTAATTATGCTCATTGTTGCTTGTGCGCTACTACTGTTCAAGTTGTTTAATGCATCTAGTATGCTTGAGATATACATGATAATAGTTGCTTTAATCATGATTTACTTTCTGGAATTAATCATGAAGTTGTCTAACTTTCCAACAGTAAATACTTATTGGCTTAAAATTTTAATTTTATTTAGTAAGTCAACAAGAGAGTGGGTTGTTGAGGCGAATTTCAAAGGAAACGGATAAGGAAAGTAGGCAGGACGTGTTGGGGATCGATGTAGAAATTAAAATTTTTCTACGCATCACCAAGATCAATCTATGGAGAGACTAGCAACGAGAGAGAGGGGAGTGCATCTTCATACCCTTGAAGATCGCGATGCGGAAGCGTTGCAAGAACGCGGTTGAAGGAGTCGTACACGCAGCGATTCAGATCGCGGTCGATTCCGATCTAAGCGCCGAACAACGGCGCCTCCGCGTTCAACACACGTGCAGCCCGGTGACGTCTCCCGCGCCTTGATCCAGCAAGGAGGAGGGAGAGGTTGGGGAAGACAACTCCGGCAGCACGACGGCGTGGTGGTGGAGCTTGCAGTTCTCTGGCAGGGCTTCGCCAAGCTCAACGGAGGAGGATGGGGTGTTGGAGAGGGGGAGGGCTGCGCCTTGGATGAGGTGCTGCTGCCCTCCCTCCTCCCCTCTATTTATAGGGCGAAGGGGGAAGGGGGCTGGCCCCTCTAGATGAGATCTAGAGGGGGGGGGGGGGGGGGGGAGGGGGCTTGCCCCCAAGCCAAGGGGGGTGCCCCCTTTAGGGTTTCCCCCCAACCCTAGGCGCATGGGCCCTAAGGGGGATGGCGCCCAGCCCACTTAGGGGCTGGTTCCCTTCCACATACAACCCATAGGGCCCTCCGGGGCAGGTGGACCCTCCCGGTGGACCCCCGGAACCCCTTCGGTGGTCCCGGTACAATACCGACAAACCCCCGAATACTTCCGGTGACCGTATGATGACTTCCCATATATAAATCTTCACCTCCGGACCATTCCGGAACTCTTCGTGACGTCCGGGATCTCATCCGGGACTCCGAACAACATTCGGTAACCACATACTATTTCCCATAACAACTCTAGCGTCATCGAACCTTAAGTGTGTAGACCCTACGGGTTCGGGAACCATGCAGACATGACCAAGACATCTCTCCGGCCAATAACCAACAGCGGGATCTGGATACCCATGTTGGCTCCCACATGTTCCACGATGATCTCATCGGATGAACCACGATGTCGAGGATTCAATCAATCCCGTACGCAATTCCCTTTGTCCATCGGTATGTTACTTGCCCGAGATTCGATCATCGGTATCCTTATACCTTGTTCAATCTCGTTACCGGCAAGTCTCTTTACTCGTTCCATAACACATCATCCCGTGATCAACTCCTTGGTCACATTGAGCTCATTATGATGATGTCCTATCAAGTGGGCCCAGAGATACCTCTCCGTCACACGGAGTGACAAATCCCAGTCTCGATTCGTGCCAACCCAACAGACACTTTCGGAGATACCTGTAGTGCACCTTTATAGTCACCCAGTTACGTTGTGACGTTTGATATACCCAAAGCATTCCTACGGTATCCGGGAGTTGCACAATCTCATGGTCTAAGGAAATGGTACTTGACATTAGAAAGCTCTAGCGAACGAACTATACGATCTTGTGCTATGCTTAGGATTGGGTCTTGTCCATCACATCATTCTCCTAATGATGTGATCCCGTTATCAATGACATCCAATGTACATGGTTAGGAAACCATAACCATCTATTGATCAACGAGCTAGTCAACTAGAGGCTTACTAGGGACATGCTGTGATCTATGTATTCACACATGTATTACGGTTTCCGGTTAATACAATTATAGCATGAACAATAGACAATTATCATGAACAAGGAAATATAATAATAACCATTTTATTATTGCCTCTAGGGCATATTTCCAACAGTCTCCCACTTGCACTAGAGTCAATAATCTAGTTACATTGTGATGAATCGAACACCCATAGAGTTCTGGTGTTGATCATGTTTTGCTCGTGGAAGAGGTTTAGTCAACAGATCTGCGACATTCAGATCCGTATGCACTTTACAAATATCTATGTCTCCATCTTGAACATGTTCACGAATGGAGTTGAAGCGACGCTTGATATGCCTGGTCTTCTTGTGAAACCTGGGCTCCTTGGCAAGGGCAATAGCTCCAGTGTTGTCACAGAAGAGAGTCATTGGGCCCGATGCATTGGGAATAACTCCTAGGTCGGTGATGAACTCCTTCATCCAGACTGCTTCCTGTGCTGCCTCCAAGGCTGCTATGTACTCCGCTTCACATGTAGATCCCGCCACGACGCTTTGCTTGCAACTGCACCAGCTGACTGCCCCACCATTCAAAATATACACGTATCCGGTTTGTGACTTGGAGTCATCCAGATCTGTGTCGAAGCTAGCATCGACGTAACCCTTTACGACGAGCTCTTCGTCACCTCCATAAACGAGAAACATATCCTTAGTCCTTTTCAGGTACTTCAGGATGTTCTTGACCGCTGTCCAGTGTTCCATGCCGGGATTACTTTGGTACCTCCCTACCAAACTTACGACGAGGTTCACATCAGGTCTGGTACACAGCATGGCATACATAATAGACCCTATGGCTGAGGCATAGGGGATGACACTCATCTTTTCTCTATCTTCTGCCGAGGTCGGGCATTGAGCCGTGCTGAAAGAACATGCGGTGCCCCCATGTTTGGTTTTGGTAATTGATGACAATCTCTATGGACTAATGGTTGCCTTGAGTTATATTTGAAGGATTTGTCCATAGGCTTTTCTTGAAGTCCATGTGTTGGTTTCAAGGAGTTTATGTGTTGACCAAGGTGCCTTTAAGGAATTATCCAAAGATTGGTCATGTGTGAGTTGAGCTTATTGCAAGCATGTCTTGAAGAAGAAGATTGTGTGATCGTTCATGCTTACCTTCAAGGCATCATCCAAATGAAGAGAGTTGGAAAGGTTCATGGTTGATCAAGACTAAGTCAAAGAGTGAATCAAGTTGATCAACACACAAAGCGTAGAAGATGTACCGAGGGGGACCGAGCGATCCCATGGTATGGTAAGCATTGTCAATTACGCTTTGTGTACTAACCCATGGTCTTCGTGAGAGTTCTTTGTGGGGTTAGGTTGCGGTGTGCAAGTTCAAGTGGATCATCACGAAGAGATCTTGCTTGAAGCTTGCCGTCCATTGTGGTGACAATGGACTTGTGAAGATGGGCGGAAGAGTGGCTCACCCATAGAGGATTATGGGGGAGCAATCAACTAGTCTTCATCGACCCAACGCAATCAAGAAAGGTGGTCCACATCTTGAGGAGGACAAGATCGTCATCATCTAGCTCAAGTGGATCATGCGCGAGGCAAAGGTTTGCCCTTGATAGGTTTTCTATTTTACCGGTCTCATGGTGGTAGTTGGGAGACCGGGTTATAGGATCGATAGCCGTACTATCAAGGGGGGCTCTCGGATGAGTAGCTTGATCGTATCATTCGTGGTGAGCTCAAACCATTGCATTCTTGCATCATCTTTCTTGGTTCTTGTTTGGTGTTTCTCTTTGTGAGTCTTAGAGCTTTTGGTCATCTTCTTGACAAGCTCGAGTTCATCGAAAACGGAGATTATATATGCATCCTCTATGATGTTTTCGATGTTGGAGGTTCTGCCGGTTCTTCTTTGTTGGAGGTGTCTCTCCTCTTTTTGTTAGGCATTCCTCCCCTGCCTCTTCTTACTATAACCAGTCGCTGTTTGGATAGCTCTCGTCGTCATCTATCCAACAAGCTTGAGTTTGCTCAATTCGGAGCTCATATGAAGAAGTTATGGCAGTTCTGTTTTCTCCCTGCGGCAGTACCGCCGGCCCAGCGGTAGTACCGCCTATGAGCCACAAGCGGTAGTACCGCCGCCAGGGCGGTAGTACCGCTTGAAGCCCACAGGCGGCACTACCGGGCTGGTCGTGCACTGCTGCCGCCTCGACTCGTTGAGGCCGTCTTCGTGTTGGGTTTCTCGGTACTGGCAGCGGCAGTAGCAAGCGGTAGTACCGCTTATAAGCGGTAGTACCGTTGCTACTACCGCGGCCAGTACCGCCCCTGGCCTCGTTCTCCCTCCTCGGCCTCCTCTCTTAGCTGCAGCGGCAGTACCGCGGGTGGCTGCGGTAGTACCGCCCCTCAGGCAGTACTACCGCCCCCCACAGCGGCAGTACCGCTCTCTGCGGGCTGAGACGGGGAGGTAACGGTTGGTTTTTCCCCCTCCTATAAAAGGGGGTCTTCTTCCCCCTTGAGTCTTATCCGTTGGCAAGTTCTCTCTCCTCCATTGTTGACTCTCTAAAGCTTGCCTATCTCTCAATCCCTCCAATGGTTCTTGCATTTTCTTGAGGGAAAAGAGAGAGGAGATCTAGATCCATCTTTCCACCAATCACTTTCTCCTCTAAGTGAGGGGAACCTTGTGGATCTAGGTCTTGGAGTTCTTCGTGTTCTTCTTTCGTTCTTCCTCTCATTTTCCTCCCTAGCATTAGTTGCTTTGGTGGGATTTGGGAGAGAGGGACTTGGGCACTCCGTGTGCCCTTGCCATTGCATTTGGTGCATCGGTTTGAGTTCTCCATGGTGATACGTGGAAGTGAAGTTTGAGAAGCTTATTACTCTTGGGTGTTTGGGCACACTAGAGCTTGTTCCTCTTGGGTGCCTTGGCGCCCTAGACGGTTGGTGTTGTTCGGAGCTCAATCATTGTGGTGTGAAGCTCCGGGCAAGCGTCGGGGTCTCCAATTAGGTTATGGAGATCGCCCCGAGCAATTTGACGGGTTTGGTGACCGCCCCCAAGGGTTGCCATTTTACGGGTTCGGTGACCGCCCTCAAGGGTCCCTTAGTGGAATCACGGCATCTTGCATTGTGCGAGGGCGTGAGGAGATTACGGTGGCCCTAGTGGCTTTTTGGGGAGCATTGTGCCTCCACACCGCTCCAAACGGAGATTAGCATCCGCAAGGGTGTGAACTTCGGGATACATCATCGTCTCCGCGTCCCTCGGTTATCTCTTACCTGAGCCCTTTACTTATGCACTTTACTTTGTGATAGCCATATTGTTTCTTGTCATATATCTTGCTATCACTTAGTTGTTTGTCTTGCTTAGCATAAGTTGTTGGTGCACATAGGTGAGCCTAGTCGTTTTAGGTTTTGTGCTTGAGAAAATAAACGCTAGAGTTTTATTCCGCTTTTGTTCGAGCCTAAACCATAATTATTTTAAAGCGCCTATTCACCCCCCCTCTAGGCGACATCCTCGATCTTTCACGTGCTCAATCTCACACCTTGCAATACAGGCAAGAAGCCCTTCTTGGACTGATCCATATTGAACTTCTTCAATATCTTGTCAAGGTATGTGCTTTGCGAAAGACCAATGAGGCGTTTCGATCTATCTCTATAGGTCTTGATGCCTAATATGTAAGCAGCTTCTCCAAGGTCCTTCATTGAAAAACACTTATTCAAGTAGGCCTTTATGCTTTCCAAGAATTGTATATTATTTCCCATTAATAGTATGTCATCCACATATAATATGAGAAATGCTACAGAGTTCCCACTCACTTTCTTGTAAACACAGGCTTCTCCATAAGTCTGTGTAAACCCAAACGCTTTGATCATCTCATCAAAGCGAATGTTCCAACTCCGAGATGCTTGCACCAGCCCATAGATTGAGCGGTGGAGCTTGCATACCTTGTCAGCATTATTAGGATCGACAAAACCTTCCGGCTGCATCATATACAATTCTTCCTTAAGGAAACCATTAAGGAATGCCATTTTGACGTCCATTTGCCATATCTCATAATCATAGAATGCGGCAATTGCTAACATGATTCGGACGGACTTCAGCTTCGCTACGGGTGAGAAGGTCTCATCGTAGTCAACCCCTTGAACTTGTCGATAACCCTTAGCGACAAGTCGAGCCTTATAGATGGTCACATTACCATCCGTGTCTGTCTTCTTCTTAAAGATCCATTTGTTCTCTATGGCTTGCCGATCATCGGGCAAGTCTGTCAAAGTCCATACTTCGTTTTCATACATGGATCCTATCTCGGATTTCATGGCTTCAAGCCATTTGGTGGAATCCGGGCCCGCCATCGCTTCTTCATAGTTCGAAGGTTCACCGTTGTCTAACAACATGACTTCCAGGACAGGGTTGCCGTACCACTCTGGTGCGGAACGTGTCCTTGTGGACCTACGAAGTTCAGTGGTAACTTGATCATGATCGTCATCATTAACTTCCTCTCTAGTCGGTGCAGGCACCACAGAAACATTTTCCTGCGCTGCGCTACTCTCCGGTTCGAGAAGGGTCATCTCATCAAGCTCCACTTTCCTCCCACTCATTTCTTTCGAGAGAAACTCTTTCTCTAGAAAGGATCCATTCTTGGCAACAAAGATCTTGCCTTCGGATCTGAGGTAGAAGGTATACCCAATAGTTTCCTTAGGGTATCCTATGAAGACGCATTTTTCCGATTTGGGTTCGAGCTTTTCAGGTTGAAGTTTCTTGACATAAGCATCGCATCCCCAAACTTTCAGAAACGACAGCTTAGATTTCTTCCCAAACCATAATTCATACGGTGTCGTCTCAACGGATTTCGACGGAGCCCTATTTAAAGTGAATGCGGCAGTCTCTAAAGCATAACCCCAAAATGATAGCGGTAGATCGGTAAGAGACATCATAGATCGCACCATATCTAATAGAGTGCGATTACGACATTCGGACACACCATTACGCTGAGGTGTTCCAGGCGGCGTGAGTTGTGAAACAATTCCACATTTCCTTAAGTGCGTGCCAAATTCGTGACTCAAATATTCCCCTCCACGATCTGATCATAAGAACTTTATTTTCCTGTCACGTTGATTCTCAACCTCACTCTGAAATTCCTTGAACTTTTCAAAGGTCTCAGACTTGTGTTTCATTAAGTAGACATACCCATATCTACTTAAGTCATCAGTGAGGGTGAGAACATAACGATAACCACCGCGAGCCTCAACGCTCATTGGACCGCACACATCAGTATGTATGATTTCCAATAAGTTGGTTGCTCGCTCCATTGTTCCGGAGAACGGAGTCTTGGTCATTTTGCCCATGAGGCATGGTTCGCACGTGTCAAATGATTCATAATCAAGAGATTCCAAAAGTCCATCTGCATGGAGTTTCTTCATGCGTTTGACACCAATGTGACCAAGGCGGCAGTGCCACAAGTATGTGGGACTATCATTATCAACCTTACATCTTTTGGCATTCACACTATGAATATGTGTAACATCACGTTCGAGATTCAATAAGAATAAACCATTGACCAGCGGGGCATGACCATAAAACATATCTCTCATATAAATAGAACAACCATTATTCTCAGATTTAAATGAGTAGCCATCTTGCATTAAGCGAGATCCAGATACAATGTTCATGCTCAAAGCTGGCACTAAATAACAATTATTGAGGTTCAAAACTAATCCCGTAGGCAGATGTAGAGGTAGCGTGCCGACGGCGATCACATCGACCTTGGAACCATTCCCGACGCGCATCGTCACCTCGTCCTTCGCCAGTCTCCGCTTATTCCGCAGCTCCTATTTTGAGTTACAAATATGAGCAACCGCACCGGTATCAAATACCCAGGAGCTACTACGAGCGCTGGTAAGGTACACATCAATAACATGTATATCACATATACCTTTGGTATTGCCGGCCTTCTTATCCGCTAAGTACTTGGGGCAGTTCCACTTCCAGTGACCGTTTCCCTTGCAATAAAAGCATTCAGTCTCAGGCTTGGGTCCATTCTTTGGCTTCTTCCCGGCAGCTTGCTTACCGGGCGCGGCAACTCCCTTGCCGTCCTTCTTGAAGTTCTTTTTACCCTTGCCTTTCTTGAACTTAGTGGTTTTATTCACCATCAACACTTGATGTTCCTTTTTGATCTCCACCTCCGCTGATTTCAGCATTGAATATACCTCAGGAATGGTTTTTTCCATCCCCTGCATATTGAAGTTCATCACAAAGCTCTTGTAACTAGGTGGAAGCGACTGAAGGATTCTGTCAACGACCGCGTCATCCGGGAGATTAACTCCCAGCTGAGACAAGCGGTTGTGCAACCCAGACATTTTGAGTATGTGCTCGCTGACAGAACTATTCTCCTCCATCTTACAACTGTAGAACTTGTTGGAGACTTCATATCTCTCGACTCGAGCATGAGCTTGGAAAACCATTTTCAGCTCTTGGAACATCTCATATGCTCCGTGTTGCTCAAAACGCTTTTGGAGCCCCGGTTCTAAGCTGTAAAGCATGCCACACTGAACCAGGGAGTAATCATCACTACGCGACTGCCAGGCGTTCATAACGTCTTGAGTTGCTGGGAAAACAGGTGCGTCACCTAGCGGTGCTTCAAGGACATATGCTTTCTTGGCAGCTATGAGGATGATCCTCAAGTTACGGACCCAGTCCGTGTAGTTGCTACCATCGTCTTTCAGCTTGGTTTTCTCTAGGAACGCGTTGAAGTTGAGGGCAACATTAGCGTGGGCCATTTGATCTACAAGACATATTGTAAAGATTTTAGACTAAGTTCATGATAATTAAGTTCATCTAAACAAATTATTCAATGAACTCCCACTCAGATAGACATCCCTCTAGTCATCTAAGTGACACATGATCCGAATCGACTAGGCCGTGCCCGATCATCACGTGAGACGGACTAGTCATTAACGGTGAACATCTCTATGTTGATCGTATCTTCTATACGACTCATGTTCGACCTTTCGGTCTTCCGTGTTCCGAGGCCATGTCTGTACATGCTAGGCTCGTCAAGTCAACCTAAGTGTTTTGCATGTGTAAATCTGGCTTACACCCGTTGTATTCGAACGTTAGAATCTATCACACCCGATCATCACGTGGTGCTTCGAAACAACGAACCTTCGCAACGGTGCACAGTTAGGGGAAACACTTTCTTGAAATTTTAGCGAGGGATCATCTTATTTATGCTACCGTCGTTCTAAGCAAATAAGATGTAAAAAAAATGATAAACATCACATGCAATCAAATAGTGACATGATATGGCCAATATCATTTTGCTTCTTTTGATCTCCATCTTCGGGGCGCCATGATCATCATCGTCACCGGCATGACACCATGATCTCCATCATCATGATCTTCATCATCGTGTCTTCATGAAGTTGTCTCACCAACTATTACTTCTACTACTATGGCTAACGGTTAGCAATAAAGTAAAGTAATTACATGGCATTTTTATTGACACGCAGGTCATACAATAAATTAAGACAACTCCTATGGCTCCTGCCGGTTGCCATACTCATCGACATGCAAGTCGTGATTCCTATTACAAGAACATGATCAATCTCATACATCACATATATCATTCATTACATCCTTTTGGCCATATCACATCACACGACATATGCTGCAAGAACAAGTTAGACGTCCTCTAATTGTTATTGCAAATTTTTACGTGGCTGCTATAGGTTTCTAGCAAAAACGTTTCTTACCTACGCCAAAACCACAATGTGATATGCCAATTTCTATTTACCCTTCATAAGGACCCTTTTCATCGAATCCGATCCGACTAAAGTGGGAGAGACAGACACCCGCTAGCCACCTTATGCAACTAGTGCATGTCAGTCGGCGGAACCTATCTCACGTAAGCGTACGTGTAAGGTCAGTCCGGGCCGCTTCATCCCACGATGCCGCTGAATCAAGATAAGACTAGTAACGACAAGTAAATTGACAAAATCGACGCCCACAACAACTTGTGTTCTACTCGTGCATAGAAACTACGCATAAACCTGGCTCTCATACCACTGTTGAGGATCGGTGTAGAAATTAAAATTTTTCTATGCATCACCAAGATCAATCTATGGAGAGACTAGCAACGAGAGAAAGGGGAGTGCATCTTCATACTCTTGAAGATCACGATGCGGAAGCGTTGCAAGAACGCGGTTGAAGGAGTCGTACACGCAGCGATTCAGATCGCGGTCGATTCCGATCTAAGCACCGAACAACGGCGCCTCCGTGTTCAACACACGTGCAGCCCGGTGACGTCTCCCACGCCTTGATCCAGCAAGGAGGAGGGAGAGGTTGGGGAAGACAACTCCGGCAGCACGACGGCGTGGTGGTGGAGCTTGCAGTTCTCCGGCAGGGCTTCACCAAGCTCAACGGAGGAGGAGGGGGTGTTGGAGAGGGGGAGGGCTGCGCCTTGGATGAGGTGCTGCTGCCCTCCCTCCTCCTCTCTATTTATAGGGCGAAGGGGGAAGGGGGCCGGCCGCTCTAGATGAGATCTAGAGGGGGGGGGGGGGGGCAAGGGGAGGGGGCTTGCCCCCAAGCCAAGGGGGGTGCCCCCTTTAGGGTTTCCCCCCAACCCTAGGCGCATGGGCCCTAAGGGGGATGGCGCCCAGCCCACTTAGGGGCTGGTTCCCTTCCACATATAGCCCATAGGGCCCTCCGGGGCAGGTGGACCCTCCCGGTGGACCCCCGGAACCCCTTCGGTGGTCCCGGTACAATACCGGCAAACCCCCGAATACTTCCGGTGACCGTATGATGACTTCCCATATATAAATCTTCACCTCCGGACCATTCCGGAACTCCTCGTGACGTCCGGGATCTCATCCGGGACTCCGAACAACATTCGGTAACCACATACTATTTCCCATAACAACTCTAGCGTCACCGATCCTTAAGTGTGTAGACCCTATGGGTTCGGGAACCATGCAGACATGACCGAGACATCTCTCCGGCCAATAACCAACAGCGGGATCTGGATACCCATGTTGGCTCCCACATGTTCCACGATGATCTCATCGGATGAACCACGATGTCGAGGATTCAATCAATCCCGTACGCAATTCCCTTTGTCCATCGGTATGTTACTTGCCCGAGATTCGATCGTCGGTATCCTTATACCTTGTTCAATCTCGTTACCGGCAAGTCTCTTTACTCGTTCCGTAACACATCATCCCGTGATCAACTCCTTGGTCACATTGAGCTCATTATGATGATGTCCTACCGAGTGGGCCCAGAGATACCTCTCCGTCACACGGAGTGACAAATCCCAGTCTCGATTCGTGCCAACCCAACAGACACTTTCGGAGATACCTGTAGTGCACCTTTATAGTCACCCAGTTACGTTGTGACGTTTGATACACCCAAAGCATTCCTACGGTATCCGGGAGTTGCACAATCTCATGGTCTAAGGAAATGGTACTTGACATTAGAAAGCTCTAGCGAACGAACTATACGATCTTGTGCTATGCTTAGGATTGGGTCTTGTCCATCACATCATTCTCCTAATGATGTGATCCCGTTATCAATGACATCCAATGTCCATGGTTAGGAAACCATAACCATCTATTGATCAACGAGCTAGTCAACTAGAGGCTTACTAGGGACATGCTGTGATCTATGTATTCACACATGTATTACGGTTTCCGGTTAATACAATTATAGCATGAACAATAGACAATTATCATGAACAAGAAAATATAATAATAACCATTTTATTATTGCCTCTAGGGCATATTTCCAACAGGACAAGTAGGTGGTAAACATGGTGCAACCGCCTCCAAGTTTTTGTTTTGTTTTTGGAACGACCTCCTCCAAGTTGTTTGCTCCCAAGTCTCCTCGTGATCTTGCGTCGGTTGTCTTGCATGAATGGGACACTGTGTGTGCTTGCAAGGAAGAACCAAGGGACAGAAAATAGTTGACGTGCTACCTGCCCCGAATGACCTCGACGTGGAAACGGCCGTATGCACCGATGGGTCGATGGGTATCGAATTTAAAACATTTTCTTGGTTCTTTTATACTCCAATAGCCATGCATGAAACGACCATAATAAATAAATTAGAAGATCAACGCTTTTGTTTTGATGAAAGGTCACGTCGATTTAGTATAGCTTTCATTGTTAGTACAAGCTACTCAAATACAACCAATATGCATGTCTATACTCACCGTAAAATAACACATATGCATGTCTATACGCATGTCGGCATCTCACTTTTTCTCTGGAGGGTAGTATTTGTATTTTCGTTGTGGTGATGATGCATACATAGGGAGAAGTTTCACGTATAAGGTACGATTCTCCCTCGTACAAATTGAAATCCTACGTGGCCTACATGCACGGGAAAATACGTGGATCAATCTGAGTACATATGAACCCACTTCAAAAAACATATTTCTAAATATCAAAAAAATTGAAAATAAGTTGCACATGTACATCTCCACATTCTATGTGAGCACAGAAAATTTCGTGGAAAACAATCTTTTTTAGCTTGTGCAAAAAAGACAAAAAAAATGTGTCGTGGAATGCTATTTCGAAGCATTGGAATTTGTCTTTTTTGCGGAGGCACATAAAAAGACATTTTTCACAAAACTTTGTATCACACACACATCTTGGGAACATGTATGCATGAAATTTTGTTTTGAATTTTTTTAACATTTTAGAATGCGTTTAAAATGCATTCTTAAAATGTGGGTTCATATGTACCTGGGTTCAGGACGTGCCTTCTCTATTATGCGTGCACACACCATCACACACAAATACAAATGTCACGTGAAAATCATCACTCCCTAGACTGGCTGAAAATCGATCATAAACCTGCAAAACTTACTGGTCGAGTTATCACTAAATATGCATCAACGTGCGCAAATAAACATGAGCACTACTTGTCCACAACCAAGATGCCCGTTAGTTAGTGACGAAGCTTAAGTCGAGGACGTACATGGCTTTACGAATTGAAGGTTAATTGAATTGCCAATTAACTAGCTAGGACATAACTCGGTATTAACTCCCTTGCGTTGATCCATTAATAAAGGGATTTAGTTGCTTTCATGCGTTCACCTGCCAAAAAGCAAGCGAAATGTTCGTGGGAAGCTAGCTATGGCAAAAGGTGATTGCCCCGGGAGCACCAGACAGGCGAAAGCTTATAGGTGATCACCTCACCACCCGTACTATACAGCTCCAAATTAATGGTCCATCACTGAACATGGATGGCATTAAGGATTGATGGATGTTGCTTTTTCTTCTTTGGGTTAGTCCTTGATGTGATGGACGGAAAGTGAACATACAAGTGCATAGGTATATACCTATACTTGCAACACAGATTAAGGTCACAACTTTGTGCAAAAAAAGTACTAGAAAAAAGGCAGTTGAGTAGACTATGAAGTGGAAAGGTACAACTGCGTCAGCATCAGAATCGGGTGCACGCACGCAGGAGGAAATATTAAAGAAGAATAAAAAGGTACGAGCATGCAGCAAGCAAGGGACTATGAGAGCAGAGTAAACGCATCGGGAGAAGGGAGGAGGAGTACTACGTAATAACGTGAGAGTCAAACCCTCCTCATCAGTGACATGTCTAGCTACCGTACGTACCTCTTCTCTGCAAGATCTGCGAGTAGAAAATGCATAAGCAGGCAGGTAGATCATATACGTAATCAGAAAACATAAGTACTTAATTCGAAAGTTGTTATCCAATAGAATAAGCTCCGAGAAGATCTTAGTAGCTGATAGCTAGCTAGGGTCCATCCATTGTGCTCAGCATTCTGGCGACAAGTATAAACAAGCTGCCAACCAACGAACCCACCAAGCTCATGTTGTTCATCAGTTCCCTCGATCTGCTTCCACGAAACAACACAGGTTGTTAGTTAGTGTGCAGTTAGCATGCAGCAGTAGTGCTTGGGATGTACTCCCTCCGTTCCTAAATATAAGTCTTTCTAGACATTTCAAATGGACTACAACATACGGATGTACGTAGACATATTTTAGAGTGTAGATTCACTCATTTTGTTCGGTATGTAATCACTTGTTGGAATCTCTAAAAACACTTATATTTGGGAACAGAGGGAGTATTAGTAACCAACAAGAGAAGGAAGCAGCAATTGTTTTATGGACTAGGACAGGCTACAGTTGAGACCCGCGTCATATGATTGGCGTCGTTGATCAGTTGTTGCATCACATCGGCAGATAATTCCAAGTGGCTAACGCGTCTGGTCCGTCGGTCGATCTCGTCCGCGAGCCAAGCGGCTCAAAGGCAAACGTCACCATCGTCGTTGGATTCAGCAACGGCACATACGTATCTTCCTCAATCCAGAGCGGCATGCACGCGGCAGAGTGCATTCGCTAGCTAGAGTGGCGTGATTTTCGTCCGTTGGAACGTGTCGTCCATGAACAATTTCTTTCTCGTTGGTTCAGCATCCATGATCCAGTTATTTCGCAGTATCAGCGCCGTAGACCATGCATCCATCAACAGTACGTTGGTTGGTGGTTGTCCCTCTCACTCCAGGTTCCAGGTCGAATGGATGTAGGGAGGACTTTGTTTCGAGTCAGGTGGATTGTGGAGAGCACGACCACGAAGCCTCTAGGGGCATCAAGAAACAGTTGTTTTTGTTCAGAACAAGAAACAGTTTTTCCTTCTGAGCATATCGTCTTCAGCAAGCGTGAAGCTCGCCCCGCCTAGAGGGGGAACAGTAATATGCTGGCCACTGGCGCGGCCCATTACACAGGTACGATTATTTTCTCCATTTTCCAATTTTTCTTAAATCTTAAATTTTGTACACCTTAAAAACAATCATGAATCTTTTTGGAAGGAAAATGCATTTTGCGCTATAATTTTAGAAAGTTCTTTCTGAATTTTAAAAATTTCAATGAAAATTTAATTTTTTTCATGCAATTCAAAAAAAGGATTAACGTAATTGAATATAGGTATTTCCAGAATTGTTCATATACTCCCTCCATTCCGAAATATAGTGCTTTCTCTATTCCCGTGCTTCAACTTTGACCAAAAATTTAACCAACGAGAACGACTGTGGCGGGAGCAAAAATTATATCAGTGAATTCGTATTCAAAAGAAGTTTTCAATTATATAATTTTTTCTCCCACTGCAGTCGACCTTGTTGGTTAAATTTATGGTCAAAGTTGGACCTCGGGAAGCGCGGGCGCACTATATTTTGGAATGGAGGGAGTAATAAAATAATTCAACATTACAAAAATCTTGTAATTCAAAAATATGTTCATTGTGTATTATAGAAAATGTTCATGGTGTATATGTTCACCGCGTATTGAAAAATGTTTATCATGTAATTCAAAAATGTTCACCATGTACTAATAACTGTTTGTCACATGATTCAAGGAAATTCACCTTGGGTTAAAAAATTCCAGCATGTACGAAAAAATGTTTACATGTGTTAAAATAATTGTGTACTAAAAAAATGGTCACGTGTAGCACGGTGTACTAAAATTTTCACCGTGTATTATTTTTTTATTGCCTAATCATCGTACATTGAAAAATTCTAGCATGTACAAATAATGTTTAGCATGTGTTCAAAATCATTGTGTACTAAAAAAATTCACGTGTATTTTACAAGAAATATCGTGTACTTTTTTAGATAAAAGTTCACAGTGTAGTTTATAAAAATTAAAAATTATTCATCATGTGGTTGAAACATGTTTCTCATGTATTATTAAATGTTCAACACATATTTTAAAAATGTTTGTCCTAATTAAAAATTATCCATATATGGGTAATTTTTTTATATTTTTAAGTAAGAAAAGAAAAAAATTAGAAAAAGAATAAAGGAACTGAAAGGAAACATGAGAAAAAAGTACCACGTTAGTGATTTATTTTTCCTCGGGGATGTTTATTTTTCCTCCGATTCTATTGTTTGTTCGGTGAGAAATGGGACCGGCATACTTGAAGGAAATATGCCCTAGAGGCAATAATAAAGTTGTTATTTATATTTCCTTATATCATGATAAATGTTTATTATTCATGCTAGAATTGTATTAACCGGAAACTTGATACATGTGTGAATACATAGACAAAACACCGAGTCCCTAGTAAGCCTCTACTAGACTAGCTCGTTAATCAAAGATGGTTAAGTTTCCAAACATAGACATGTGTTGTCATTTGATGAACGGGATCACATCATTAGGAGAATGATGTGATGGACATGACCCATCCGTTAGCTTAGCATATTGATCATTCAGTTTTATTGCTATAGCTTTCTTGATGACATATACATATTCCTTTGACTATGAGATTATGCAACTCCCGGATACCGGAGGAATACCTTATGTGCTATCAAACGTCACAACGTAACTGGGTTATCATAAAGATGCTCTACAGGTATCTCCGAAGGTGTTTGTTGGGTTGGCATAGATCAAGATTAGAATTTGTCACTCCGAGTATCGGAGAGGTATCTCTGGGCCCTCTCGGTAATGCACATCACAATAAGCCTTGCAAGCAATGTGACTAATGAGTTAGTTACGGGATGTTGTATTACAGAACGAGTAAAGAGACTTGCCAGTAACGAGATTGAACTAGGTATGAGGATACGGACGATCGAATCTCGGGCAAGTAACATACCGATGACAAAGGAAACAACGTATGTTGTCATTACGGTACGACCGATAAAGATCTTCGTAGAATATGTGGGAACCAATATGAGCATCCAGGTTCCGCTATTGGTTATTGACCGGAGAGGTGTCTCGGTCATGTCTACATAGTTCTCGAACCCGTAGGGTCCGCACGCTTAATGTTCGATGACGATTTTGTATTATATGAGTTATGTGATTTGGTGACCGAATGTTGTTCGGAGTCCCGGATGAGATCACGGACATGACGAGGAGTCTCGAAATAGTCGAGAGATAATGATTGATATATTGGATGATAGTATTCGGACACCGGAAGTGTTCCGGAGTGTATCGGGTACATATCGGAGTACCGGGGGGTTACCGGAACCCCCCGGGGGAAGATATGGGCCATATGGGCCATAGGAGGGAGGCACACCAGCCCACATAGGGGTGGCGCGCCCCCCACAAGGGAGGAGTCCGAATTGGACTAGGGGAGGGGGCGGCGCCCCCCTTTCCTTCTCCCTCTCTCTCTCCTTCCCCCTTTCCCCCTCCGATAAAAGGAGGGGGGGGGGGGCGAATCCTACTAGGAGCCCAAGTAGGACTCCTCCTACTTGGGGCGCGCCTAGGGCCGGCCTCCTCCCCTCTCCCTCCTTTATATACGGGGGTGGGGGCGCCTCTAAGACACATCAATTGTTCCAAGCCGTGTGCAGCGCCCCCCTCCACGGTTTACTCCTCCAGTCATATTCACGTAGTGCTTAGGCGAAGCCTTGCGCGGATCACTTCACCATCGCAGTCACCACGCCGTCGTGCTGACGGAACTCTCCCTCGACACTTTGCTGGATCAAGAGTTCGAGGGACGTCATCGAGCTGAACGTGTGTAGAACTCGAAGGTGCCGTACGTTCGGTACTTGATCGGCCGGAACGAGAAGACGTTCGACTACATCAACCACGTTAAACAAATGCTTCCGCTTTCGGTCTACGAGGGTACGTGGACACACTCTTCCCCTCTCGTTGCTATGCATCTCCTTGATAGATCTTGCGTGAGCGTAGGATTTTTTTTTGAAATTGCATGCTACGTTCCCCAACAGTGGTATCAGAGCCAGGTCTATGCGTAGATGACATGCACGAGTAGAACACAAAGAGTTGTGGGCGGTGATAGTCATACTGCTTACCACCAACGTCTTATTTTGATTCGGCGGTATTGTTGGATGAAGCGGCCCGGACCAACCTTACATGACCACGTTCATGAGACCGGTTCCACCGACAGACATGCAACTAGTTTTGCATAAAGGTGGCTGGCGGGTGTCTGTTTCTTCAACTTTAGTTGAATCGAATTTGACTACGGCCGGTCCTTGTTGAAGGTTAAAACAGCAAACTTGACGAAACACCGTTGTGGTTTTGATGCGTAGGTAAGAACGGTTCTTGCTAGAAGCCCGTAGCAGCAACGTAAGACTTGCAACAACAAAGTAGAGGACGTCTAACTTGTTTTTGCAGGGCATATTGTGATGTGATATGGTTAAGACATGATGTGATATACGTTGTTGTATGAGATGATCATGTTTTGTAAAAGTTATCGGCAACTGGCAGGAGCCTTATGGTTGTCGCTTTATTGTATGAAATGCAAACGCCATGTAATTGCTTTAGTTTATCACTATGCGTTAGCGATAGTTGTAGAAGCAATAGTTGGCGAGACGACCACGACGCTACGATGGAGATCAAGGTGTCAAGCCGGTGACGATGGAGATCATGACGGTGCTTTGGAGATGGAGATCAAAGGCACAAGACAATGATGGCCATATCATGTCACATATTTTGATTGCATGTGATGTTTATCTTTTATATGCATCTTATTTTGCTTAGTACGGCGGTAGCATTATAAGATGATCCCTTACTAAAATTTCAAGGTATAAGTGTTCTCCCCGAGTATGCACCGTTGCGACAGTTCGTCGTGCTGAGACACCACGTGATGATCGGGTGTGATAGGCTCTACGTTCACATACAACGGGTGCAAGACAGTTTTGCACATGCGGAATACTCGGGTTAAACTTGACGAGCCTAGCATGTACAGACATGGCCTCGGAACACTGGAGACCGAAAGGTCGAACGTGAATCATATAGTAGATATGATCAACATAGAGATATTCACCATTGAAAACTACTCCATCTCACGTGATGATCGGACATGGTTTAGTTGATTTGGATCACGTGCTCATTTAGATGACTCGAGGGATGTCTATCTAAGTGGGAGTTCTTAATTAATATGATTAATTGAACTTAATTTATCATGAACTTAGTCCTGATAGTTTTTGCATATCTATGTTGTAGATCAATGGCCCGTGCTACCGTTCCTTTGAATTTTAATGCGTTCCTAGAGAAAACTAAGTTGAAAGATGATGGTAGCAACTACACGGACTGGGTCCGTAACTTGAGGATTATCCTCATTGCTGCACAGAAGAATTATGTCCTTGATGCACCACTAGGTGAAAGGCCTGCTGCAGGAGCAGATGCTGATGTTATGAACGTCTGGCAAGCTCGATCTGATGACTACTCGATAGTTCAGTGTGCCATGCTTTACGACTTAGAATCGGGACTTCAAAGACATTTTGAACGTCATGGAGTATATGAGATGTTCTAGGAGTTGAAGTTAATATTTCAAGCAAATGCCCGAGTTGAGAGATATGAAGTCTCTAACAAGTTCTATAGCTGCAAGATGGAGGAGAACAGTTCTGTCAGTGAACACATACTCAGAATGTCTGGATATCATAATCACTTGACTCAGCTGGGAGTTAATCTTCTAGTTGATAGTGTTATTGACAGAGTTCTTCAATCACTGCCACCAAGCTATAAAGGCTTCGTGATGAACTATAATATGCAAGGGATGGATAAGACAATTCCCGAGCTCTTCGCTATGCTCAAAGCTGCGGAGGTAGAAATCAAGAAGGAGCATCAAGTGTTGATGGTTAACAAGACCACTAGTTTCAAGAAAAAGGGCAAAGAAAAAAAGGGGAACTTCAAGAAGAATGGCAAGTAAGTTGCCACTCCCGGGAAGAAGCCCAAGTCTGGACCTAAGCCTGAAACTGAGTGCTTCTACTGCAAAGGGACTGGTCACTGGAAGCGGAACTGCCCTAAGTATTTGGCAGATAAGAAGGATGGCAAAGTGAACAAATGTATATTCGATATACATGTTATTGATGTGTACCTTACTAATACTCGTAGTAGTACCTGGGTATTTGATACCGGTTCGGTTGCTCATATTTGTAACTCGAAACAGGGGCTACGGATTAAACGAAGATTGGCTAAGGACGAGGTGACGATGTTGGAAATATGCCCTAGAGGCAATAATAAGATGGTTATTATTATATTTCCTTGCTCATGATAATTGTCTATTGTTCATGCTATAATTGTATTAACCGGAAACCGTAATACATGTGTGAATACATAGACCACAACATGTCCCTAGTGAGCCTCTAGTTGACTAGCTCGTTGATCAATAGATGGTTGTGGTTTCCTGACCATGGACATTGGATGTCGTTGATAACGGGATCACATCATTAGGAGAATGATGTGATGGACAAGACCCAATCCTAAGCATAGCACAAGATCGTGTAGTTCGTTTGCTGGAGCTTTTCTAATGTCAAGTATCATTTCCTTAGACCATGAGATTGTGCAACTCCCGGATATCATAGGAATGCTTTGGGTGTATCAAATGTCACAACGTAACTGGGTGACTATAAAGGTGCACTACAGGTATCTCCGAAAGTGTCTGTTGGGTTGGCACGAATCGAGACTGGGATTTGTCACTCCGTGTGATGGAGAGGTATCTCTGGGCCCACTCGGTAATGCATCATCATAATGAGCTCAATGTGACTAAGGAGTTAGCCACGGGATCATGCGTTACGGAACGAGTAAAGAGACTTGCCGGTAACGAGATTGAACAAGGTATAGGTATACCGACGATCGAATCTCGGGCAAGTAACATACCGATGGACAAAGGGAATTGTATACGGGATTGATTGAATCCCCGACATCGTGGTTCATCCGATGAGATCATCGTGGAACATGTGGGAGCCAATATGGGTATCCAGATCCCGCTATTGGTTATTGGCCGGAGAGGTGTCTCGGTCATGTCTGCATGGTTCCCAAACCCGTAGGGTCTACACACTTAAGTTTCCGTGACGCTAGAGTTGTTATGAGAAATTGTATGTGGTTACCCAAAGTTGTTCGGAGTCTCGGATGAGATCCCGGACGTCACGAGGAGTTCCGTAATGGTCCGGAGGTAAAGATTTATATATGGGAAGTCCTATTTTGGCCACCCGAAAATGTTCGGGATTTTTCGGTATTGTACCGGGAAGGTTCTAGAAGGTTTCGGAGTGGGGCCCACCTGCATGGGGGGACCCACATGAACGTGGGTAGTGGGGGCAAGGCCCCACACCCCTGATCAAGGCGCACCAAGATCCCCGTTAGAAGGAATAAGATCATATCCCGAAGGGATAAGATCAAGATCACTAAAAAGGGGGGATAACAATCGGTGGGGAAGGGAAAGGATGGGATTTCTTTCCTTCCACCTTTGCCAACGCCCCAATGGACTTGGAGGGCAAGAAACCAGCCCCCTCCATCCGTATATATAGTGGGGAGGTGCATGGGAGCTGCAACCCTTGCCCCTGGCGCAGCCCTTCCCCCTCCTACTCCTCCTCCTCCGTAGTGCTTAGCGAAGCTCTGTCGGAGAACCACGAGCTCCACCGCCACCACGCCGTCGTGCTGCCGGAGCTCTCCCTCAACTTCTCCTATCCCCTTGCTGGATCAAGAAGGAGGAGATGTCCCCGGGCTGTACGTGTGTTGAACGCGGAGGCGCCGTCCATTCGGCGCTTGAATCGGATCTTCCGCGATTTGAATCACCGCGAGTACGACTCCATCAACCGCATTTTTGTAACGCTTCCGCTTAGCGATCTTCAAGGGTATGAAGATGCACTCCCTCTCACTTGTTGCTAGCATCTCCTAGATTGATCTTGGTGATACGTAGGAAATTTTTGAATTATTACTACGTTCCCCAACAGTGGCATCATGAGCTAGGTCTATGCGTAGATTCTATGCACGAGTAGAACACAAGTAGTTGTGGGCGATGATTTGTTCAATTTGCTTACCGTTACTAGTCCTATCTTGATTCGGCGGCATTGTGGGATGAAGCGGCCTGGACCGACCTTACACGTACGCTTACGTGAGACAGGTTCCACCAACTGACATGCACTTGTTGCATAAGGTGGCTAGCGGGTGTCTGTCTCTCCCACTTTAGTCGGATCGGATTCGATGAAGAGGGTCCTTATGAAGGGTAAATAGCAATTGGCATATCACCGTTGTGGCTTTTGCGTAGGTAAGAAACGTTCTTGCTAGAAACCCATAGCAGCCACGTAAAACATGCAACAATAATTAGAGGACATCTAACTTGTTTTTGCAGGGTATGCTATGTGATGTGATATGGCCAAAAGGATGTGATGAATTATATATGTGATGTATGAGATTGATCATGTTCTTGTAATAGGAATCACGACTTGCATGTCGATGAGTATGACAACCGGCAGGAGCCATAGGAGTTGTCTTAATTTATTGTATGACCTGTGTGTCAATGAAAACGCCATGTAATTACCTTACTTTATTGCTAACCGTTAGCCATAGTAGTAGAAGTAATAGTTGGCGAGACAACTTCATGAAGACACGATGATGGAGATCATGATGATGGAGATCATGGTGTCATGCCGGTGACGATGGTGATCATGCCGCGCCTCGAAGATGGAGATCAAAAGCGCAAGATGATATTGGCCATATCATGTCACTTTATGATTTGCATGTGATGTTTATCATGTTTACATCTTATTTGCTTAGAACGACGGTAGCATAAATAAGATGATCCCTCACTAAAAATTTCAAGAAATGTGTTCCCCCTAAGTGTGCACCGTTGCGAAGGTTCGTTGTTTCGAAGCACCACGTGATGATCGGGTGTGATGGATTCTAACGTTCGCATACAACGGGTGTAAGCCAGATTTACACATGCGAAACACTTAGGTTGACTTGACGAGCCTAGCATGTACAGACATGGCCTCGGAACACGAGAGACCGAAAGGTCGAACATGAGTCGTATAGTAGATGCGATCAACATGGAGATGTTCACCGTTGATGACTAGTCCGTCTCACGTGATGATCGGACACGGCCTAGTCGATTCGGATCATGTATCACTTAGATGACTAGAGGGATGTCTATCTGAGTGGGAGTTCATTAAATAATTTGATCAGATGAACTTAATTATCATGAACTTAGTCTAAAATTGTCTTTACAATCTATCTTGTAGATCCAATGGCCCACGCTAATGTTGCCCTCAACTTCAACGCGTTCCTAGAGAAAACCAAGCTGAAAGACGATGGTAGCAACTATACGGACTGGGTCCGTAACTTGAGGATCATCCTCATAGCTGCCAAGAAAGCATATGTCCTTGAAGCACCGCTAGGTGACGCACCCATTTTCCCAGCAACTCAAGACGTTATGAATGCCTGGCAGTCGCGTAGTGATGATTACTCCCTGGTTCAGTGCGGCATTCTTTAGAGCTTAGAACCGGGGCTCCAAAAGCGTTTTGAGCAACACGGAGCATATGAGATGTTCCAAGAGCTGAAAATGGTGAATAAGACCACTAGTTTCAAGAAAGGCAAGGGTAAGAAGAACTTCAAGAAGGACGGCAAGGGAGTTGCCGCGCCCGGTAAGTCAGTTGCCGGGAAGAAGCCAAAGAATGGACCCAAGCCTGAGACTGAGTGCTTTTATTGCAAGGGAAATGGTCACTGGAAGCGGAACTGCCCCAAGTACTTAGCGGATAAGAAGGCCGGCAACGCCAAAGGTATATATGATATACATGTTATTGATGTGTACCTTACCAGCGCTCGTAGTAGCTCCTGGGTATTTGATACCGGTGCGATTGCTCACATTTGTAACTCAAAACAGGAGCTGCGGAATAAGCAGAGAGTGGCGAAGGACGAGGTGACGGTGCGCGTCGGAGGTTCCAAGGTCGATGTGATCGCCGTCGGCACGCTACCTCTACATTTACCTTCGGGATTAGTTTTAAACCTCAATAATTGTTATTTAGTGCCAGCTTTGAGCATGAACATTGTATCTGGATCTCGTTTAATGCGAGATGGCTACTCATTTAAATCCGAGAATAATGGTTGTTTTATTTATATGAGAGATATGTTTTATGGTCATGCCCAGCTGGTCAATGGTTTATTTTTATTGAATCTCGAACGTGATGTTACACATATTCATAATGTGAATGCCAAAAGATGTAAGGTTGATAATGATAGTCCCACATACTTGTGGCACTGCCGCCTTGGTCACATTGGTGTCAAACGCATGAAGAAACTCCATGCAGATGGACTTTTGGAGTCTCTTGATTATGAATCATTTGACACGTGCGAACCATGCCTCATGGGCAAAATGACCAAGACTCCGTTCTCCGGAACAATGGAGCGAGCAACCAACTTGTTGGAAATAATACATACTGATGTATGCGGTCCAATGAGCGTTGAGGCTCGCGGTGGCTATCGTTATGTTCTCACCCTCACTGATGACTTAAGTAGATATGGGTATGTCTACTTAATGAAACACAAGTCTGAGACCTTTGAAAAGTTCAAGGAATTTTAGAGCGAGGTAGAGAATCAACGTGACCGGAAAATAAAGTTCTGACGATCAGATCGTGGAGGAGAATACTTGAGTCACGAGTTTGGCACGCACTTAAGGAAATGTGGAATTGTTTCACAACTCACGCCGCCTGGAACACCTCAGCGTAATGGTGTGTCCGAATGTCGTAATCGCACTCTATTAGATATGGTGCGATCTATGATGTCTCTTACCGATCTACCGCTATCATTTTGGGGTTATGCTTTAGAGACTGCCACATTCACTTTAAATAGGGCACCGTCTAAATCCGTTGAGACGACACCATATGAATTATGGTTTGGGAAGAAACCTAAGCTGTCGTTTCTGAAAGTTTGGGGATGCGATGCTTATGTCAAGAAACTTCAACCTGAAAAGCTCGAACCCAAATCGGAAAAATGCGTCTTCATAGGATACCCTAAGGAAACTATTGGGTATACCTTCTACCTCAGATCCGAAGGTAAGATCTTTGTTGCCAAGAATGGATCCTTTCTGGAGAAAGAGTTTCTCTCGAAAGAAGTAAGTGGGAGGAAAGTAGAACTTGACGAGGTACCCCCTCTTGAACCGGAGAGTAGCGCAGCTCCGGAAGATGTTTCTATGGTGCCTGCACCGACTAGAGAGGAAGTTAATGATGATGATCATGAAACTTCGGGTCAAGTTGCTACTGAACTTCGTAGGTCCACGAGGACACGTTCCGCACCAGAGAGGTACGGCAACCCTGTCCTGGAAATCATGTTGTTAGACAACGGTGAACCTTCGAACTATGAAGAAGCGATGGCGGGCCCGGATTCCAACAAATGGCTTGAAGCCATGAAATCCGAGATAGGATCCATGCATGAAAACAAAGTATGGACTTTGACGAACTTGCCCGATGATCGGCAAGACATAGAGAATAAGTGGATCTTTAAGAAGAAGACTGACGCGGATGGTAATGTGACCGTCTATAAGGCTCGGCTTATCGCTAAGGGTTATCGACAAGTTCAAGGGGTTGACTACGATGAGACCTTCTCACCCGTAGCGAAGCTGAAGTCCGTCCGAATCATGTTAGCAATTGCCGCATTCTATGATTATGAGATCTGGCAAATGGACGTCAAAACGGCATTCCTGAATGGTTTGCTTAAGGAAGAATTGTATATGATGCAGCCGGAAGGTTTTGTCGATCCTAAGAATACTGACAAAGTATGCAAGCTCCAGCGCTCCATCTATGGGCTGGTGCAAGCATCTCGGAGTTGGAACATTCGCTTTGATGAAATGATCAAAGCGTTTGGGATTATACAGACTTATGGAGAAGCCTATATTTACAAGAAAGTGAGTGGGAGCTCTGTAGCATTTCTCATATTATATGTGGATGACATACTGTTGATGGGAAATGATATAGAACTTTTGGAAAGCATAAAGGCCTACTTGAATAAGTGTTTTTCAATGAAGGACCTTGGAGAAGCTGCTTACATATTAGGCATCAAGATCTATAGAGATAGATCGAGACGCCTCATTGGCCTTTCATAAAGCACATACCTTGACAAGATATTGAAGAAGTTCAATATGGATCAGTCCAAGAAGGGGTTCTTGCCTGTATTGCAAGGTGTGAGATTGAGCGCAGCTCAACGCCCGACCTCGGCAGAAGAAAGAGAAAAGATGAGTGTCATCCCCTATGCCTCAGCCATAGGCTCTATTATATATGCCATGCTATGTACCAGACCTGATGTGAACCTTGCCATAAGTTTGGTAGGGAGGTACCAAAGTGATCCCGGAAGGGAACACTGGACAGCGGTCAAGAATATCTTGAAGTACCTGAAAAGGACTAAGGATATGTTTCTCGTTTATGGAGGTGCCGAAGAGCTCGTCATAAAGGGTTACGTCGATGCTAGCTTTGACACAGATCTAGATGACTCCAAGTCACAAACCGGATATGTGTACATTTTGAATGGTGGGGCAGTCAGCTGGTGCAGTTGCAAGCAAAGCGTCGTGGCGGGATCTACATGTGAAGCGGAGTACATAGCTGCTTCGGAAGCAGCTCAGGAAGGAGTCTGGATGAAGGAGTTTATCACCGACCTAGGAGTGATTCCCAATGCGTCGGGCCCGATGACTCTCTTATGTGACAACACTGGAGTTATTGCCATTGCCAAGGAGCCCAGGTTTCACAGGAAGACCAAGCACATCAAGCGCCGCTTCAACTCCATTCGTGAATATATTCAAGATGGAGACATAGATATTTGTAAAGTACATACGGATCTGAATGTCGCAGATCCGTTGACTAAACCTCTTCCACGAGCAAAACATGATCAGCACCAGAACTCTATGGGTGTTCGATTCATCACAATGTAACTAGATTATTGACTCTAGTGCAAGTGGGAGACTGTTGGAAATATGCCCTAGAGGCAATAATAAAATGGTTATTATTATATTTCCTTGTTCATGATAATTGTCTATTGTTCATGCTATAATTGTATTAACCGGAAACCGTAATACATGTGTGAATACATATACCACAACATGTCCCTAGTGAGCCTCTAGTTGACTAGCTCGTTGATCAATAGATGGTTGTGGTTTCCTGACCATGGACATTGGATGTCGTTGATAACGGGATCACATCATTAGGAGAATGATGTGATGGACAAGACCCAATCCTAAGCATAGCACAAGATCGTGTAGTTCGTTTGCTAGAGCTTTTCTAATGTCAAGTATCATTTCCTTAGACCATGAGATTGTGCAACTCCCGGATACCGTAGGAATGCTTTGGGTGTATCAAATGTCACAACGTAATTGGGTGACTATAAAGGTGCACTACAGGTATCTCCGAAAGTGTCTGTTGGGTTGGCACAAATCAAGACTGGGATTTGTCACTCCGTGTGACGGAGAGGTATCTCTGGGCCCACTCGGTAATGCATCATCATAATGAGCTCAATGTGACTACGGAGTTAGCCACGGGATCATGCGTTACGGAACGAGTAAAGAGACTTGCCGGTAACGAGATTGAACAAGGTATAGGGATACCGACGATCGAATCTCGGGCAAGTAACATATCGATGGACAAAGGGAATTGTATACGGGATTGATTGAATCCCCGACATCGTGGTTCATCCGATGAGATCATCGTGGAACATGTGGGAGCCAATATGGGTATCCAGATCCCGCTATTGGTTATTGGCCGGAGAGGTGTCTTGGTCATGTCTGCATGGTTCCCAAACCCGTAGGGTCTACACACTTAAGGTTCCGTGACGCTAGAGTTGTTATGGGAAATTGTATGTGGTTACCGAAAGTTGTTCGGAGTCTCGGATGAGATCCCGGACATCACGAGGAGTTCCGTAATGGTCCGGAGGTAAAGATTTATATATGGGAAGTCCTATTTTGGCCACCCGAAAATGTTCGGGATTTTTCGGTATTGTACCGGAAAGGTTCTAGAAGGTTCCGAAGTGGGGCCCACCTGCATGGGGGGACCCACATGAACATGGGTAGTGGGGGCAAGGCCCCACACCCCCTGGTCAAGGCGCACCAAGATCCCCCCTTAGAAGGAATAAGATCATATCCCGAAGGGATAAGATCAAGATCCCTAAAAAGGGGGGATAACAATCGGTGGGGGAGGGAAAGGATGGGATTTCTTTCCTCCCACCTTTGCCAACACCCCAATGGACTTGGAGGGCAAGAAACCAGCCCCGTCCACCCCTATATATAGTGGGGAGGTGCATGGGAGCTGCAACCCTTGCCCCTGGCGCAGCCCTTCCCCCTCCTACTCCTCCTCCTCCGTAGTGCTTAGTGAAGCTCTGCCGGAGAACCACGAGCTCCACTGCCACCACGCTGTCGTGCTGCCGGAGGTCTCCCTCAACTTCTCCTCTCCCCTTGCTGGATCAAGAAGGAGGAGACGTCCCCGGGCTATACGTGTGTTGAACGCGGAGGCGCCGTCCGTTCGGCGCTTGAATCAGATCTTCCGTGATTTGAATCACCGCGAGTACGACTCCATCAACCGCGTTCTTGTAACGCTTCCGCTTAGCGATCTTCAAGGGTATGAAGATGCACTCCCTCTCACTTGTTGCTAGCATCTCCTAGATTGATCTTGGTGACACGTAGGAAATTTTTGAATTATTACTACGTTCCCCAACAGACGATGCGCGTCGGGAATGGTTCCAAGGTCGATGTCATCGCCGTCAGTACGCTACCTCTACATCTACCTTCGGGATTAGTTTTAGACCTGAATAATTGTTATTTGGTGCCAGCGTTGAGCATGAACATTATGTGGATCTTGTTTAATGCGAGACGGTTATTCATTTAAATCTGAGAATAATGATTGTTTTATTTATATGAGTAATATCTTTTATGGTCATGCACCCTTGAAGAGTGGTCTATTTTTGTTGAATCTCGATCATGGTGATACACATATTCACAATATTGATGCCAAAAGATGCAAAGTTGATAATGATAGTGCAACATATTTGTGGCACTGCCGTTTAGGTCATATTGGTGTAAAGCACATGAAGAAACTCCATTCGGATGGACTTTTGAAATCACTTGATTATGAATCATTTGATGCTTGCGAACCATGCCTCATGGGCAAGATGACTAAAACTCCGTTCTCTGGAACAATGGAGCGAGCCACTGACTTATTGGAAATAATACATACCGATGTATGCGGTCCGATGAGTGTAGAGGCTCGTGGCGGGTATCATTATTTTCTGACCTTCACAGATGATTTGAGCAGATATGGGTATATCTACTTGATGAAACACAAGTCTGAGACATTTGAAAAGTTCAAAGAATTTCAGAGTGAAGTGGAGAATCATCATAACAAGAAAATAAAGTTTCTACGATCTGATCGCGGAGGCGAATATTTGAGTTACGAGTTTGGCCTTCATTTAAAACAATGTGAAATAGTTTCACAACTCACGCCACCTGGAACACCACAGCGTAATGGTGTGTCCGAACGTCGTAACCGTACTTTATTAGATATGGTGCGATCTATGATGTCTCTTACTGATTTACCACTATTGTTTTGGAGTTATGCATTAGAGACAGCTGCATTCACGTTAAATAGGGTATCGTCTAAATCCGTTGAGACGACACCGTATGAACTGTGGTTTGGCAAGAAATCTGAGATGTCGTTTCTTAAAGTTTGGGGTTGCGATGCTTATGTGAAAAAGCTTCAGCCTGATAAGCTCGAACCCAAATCGGAGAAGTGCGTCTTCATAGGATACCCAAAAGAAACTGTTGGGTACACCTTCTATCACAGATCCGAAGGCAAGATCTTTGTTGCTAAGAATGGATCCTTTCTAGAGAAGGAGTTTCTCTCGAAAGAAGTGAGTGGGAGGAAAGTAGAACTTGATGAGGTAATTGTACCTTCTCTCAATTTGGAAAGTAGCTCATCAGAGAAATCTGTTCCCGTGATGCCTACACCAACTAGAGAGAAAGCTAATGATAATGATCATGAAACTTCAGATCAAGTTACTACCGAACCTCGTAGGTCAACCAGAGCATGTTTCGCACCAGAGTGGTATGGTAATCCTGTTCTGGAGGTCATGTTACTAGACCATGATGAACCTACGAACTATGAGGAAGCGATGATGAGCCCAGATTCCGTAAAATGGCTTGAAGCCATGAGATCTGAGATGGGATCCATGTATGAGAACAAAGTATGGACTTTGGTTGACTTGCCCGATGATCGGCAAGCCATTGAGAATAAATGGATCTTCAAGAAGAAGACTGACGCTGATGGTAATGTTACTGTTTACAAAGCTCGACTTGTCGCAAAAGGTTTTCGACAAGTTCAATAAGTTGACTACGATAAGACCTTCTCACCCGTAGCAATGCCTAAGTCTGTCCGAATCATGTTAGCAATTGCCGCATTTTATGATTATGAAATCTGACAAATGGACGTCAAAACTGCATTCCTTAATGGATTTCTTAAAGAAGAGTTGTATATGATGCAACCAGAAGGTTTTGTCGATCCTAAAGGTGTTAACAAAGTGTGCAAGCTCCAGCGATCCATTTATGGACTGGTGCAAGCATCTCGGAGTTGGAATATACGCTTTGATGAGGTGATCAAAGCATATTGTTTTATACAGACTTTTAGAGAAGCCTGTATTTACAAGAAAGTGAGTGGGAGCTCTGTAGCATTTCTAATATTATATGTGGATGACATATTATTGATTGGAAATGATATAGAATTTCTGGATAGCATAAAAGGATACTTGAATAAAAGTTTTTCAATGAAAGACCTCGGTGAAGCTGCTTATATATTGGGCATAAAGATCTATAGGGATAGATCGAGACGCTTAATAGGACTTTCACAAAGCACATACCTTGATAAAGTTTTGAAGAAGTTCAAAATGGATCAGTCAAAGAAAGAGTTCTTGCCAGTGTTGCAAGGTGTGAAGTTGAGTAAGACTCAATGCCCGACCACTGCAGAAGATAGAGAGAAAATGAAAGTCATTCCCTATGCTTCAGCCATAGATTCTATCATGTATGCTATGCTGTGTACCAGACCTGATGTGTGCCTTGCCATAAGTTTGGCAGGGAGGTACCAAAGTAATCCAGGAGTGGATCACTGGACAGCGGTCAAGAACATCCTGAAGTACCTGAAAAGGACTAAGGATATGTTTCTCGTTTATGGAGGTGACAAAGAGCTCGTCGTAAATGGTTACGTCGATGCTAGTTTTGACACTGATCCGGATGACTCTAAGTCACAAACCGGATACGTATTTATATTGAATGGTGGAGCTGTCAGTTGGTGCAGTTCCAAGCAAATCGTCGTGGCGGGATCTACGTGTGAAGCGGAGTACATAGCTGCTTCGGAAGCAGCGAATGAAGGAGTCTGGATGAAGGAGTTCATATCCGATCTAGGTGTAATACCTAGTGCATCGGGTCCAATGAAAGTCTTTTGTGACAATACTGAAGCAATTGCCTTGGCGAAAGAATCCAGATTTCACAAAAGAACCAAACACATCAAGAGACGCTTCAACTTCATCCGTGATCAAGTCAAGGAGGGAGACATAGAGATTTGCAAAATACATACGGATCTGAATGTGGCAGACCCGTTGACTAAGCCTCTTCCATGAGCAAAACATGATCAGCACCAAGACTCCATGGGTGTTAGAATCATTACAATGTAATCTAGATTATTGACTCTAGTGCAAGTGGGAGACTGAAGGAAATATGCCCTAGAGGCAATAATAAAGTTGTTATTTATATTTTCTTATATCATGATAAATGTTTATTATTCATGCTAGAATTGTATTAACCGAAAACTTGATACATGTGTGAATACATAGACAAAACACCGAGTCCCTAGTAAGCCTCTACTAGACTAGCTCGTTAATCAAAGATGGTTAAGTTTCCTAACCATAGACATGTGTTGTCATTTGATGAACGGGATCACATCATTAGGAGAATGATGTGATGGACATGACCCATCCGTTAGCTTAGCATATTGATCGTTCAGTTTTATTGCTATAGCTTTCTTGATGACATATACATATTCCTTTGACTATGAGATTATCCAACTCCCGGATACCGGAGGAATACCTTATGTGCTATCAAACGTCACAACGTAACTGGGTGATCATAAAGATGCTCTACAGGTATCTCCGAAGGTGTTTGTTGGGTTGGCATAGATCAAGATTAGAATTTGTCACTCCGAGTATCGGAGAGGTATCTCTGGGCCCTCTCGATAATGCACATCACAATAAGCCTTGCAAGCAATGTGACTAATGAGTTAGTTGCGGGGTGTTGTATTATGGAACGAGTAAAGAGACTTGCCAGTAACGAGATTGAACTAGGTATGAGGATACCGACGATCGAATCTCGGGCAAGTAACATACCGATGACAAAGGGAACAACGTATGTTGTCATTACGGTACGACCGATAAAGATCTTCGTAG
The DNA here is from genome assembly GCA_011799875.1 of Thinopyrum elongatum. Classification (NCBI taxonomy): domain Eukaryota; kingdom Viridiplantae; phylum Streptophyta; class Magnoliopsida; order Poales; family Poaceae; genus Thinopyrum; species Thinopyrum elongatum. The sequence goes on along the minus strand of CM022302.1, from coordinate 547,009,223 downwards.
AATATGTGGGAACCAATATGAGCATCCAGGTTCCGCTGTTGGTTATTGACCGGAGAGGTGTTTCGGTCATGTCTACATAGTTCTCGAACCCGTAGGGTCCGCACGCTTAACGTTCGATGACGATTTTGTATTATATGAGTTATGTGATTTGGTGACCGAATGTTGTTCGGAGTCCCGGATGAGATCACAGACATGACGAGGAGTCTCGAAATGGTCGAGAGATAAATATTGATATATTGAATGATAGTATTCGGACACCGGAAGTGTTCCGGAGTGTATCGGGTACATATCGGAGTACCGGGGGGTTACCGGAACCCCCTGGGGGAAGATATGGGCCATATGGGCCATAGGAGGGAGGCACACCAGCCCACATAGGGGTGGTGCGCCCCCCATAAGGGAGGAGTCCGAATTGGATTAGGGGAGGGGCGGCGCCCCCCTTTCCTTCTCCCTCTCTCTCTCCTTCCCCCTTTCCTCCTCCGATAAAAGGAGGGGGGGGGGGGGCGAATCCTACTAGGAGCCCAAGTAGGACTCCTCCTACTTGGGGCGTGCCTAGGGCCGGCCTCCTTCCCTCTCCCTCCTTTATATACGGGGGTGGGGGTGCCTCTAAGACACATCAATTGTTCCAAGTCATGTGCGGCGACCCCCTCCACGGTTTACTCCTCCAGTCATATTCACGTAGTGCTTAGGCGAAGCCCTGCGGGGGTCACTTCACCATCACCGTCACCACGTCGTCGTGCTCTCGGAACTCTCCCTCGACACTTTGCTGGATCAAGAGTTCGAGGGACGTCATCGAGCTGAACGTGTGCAGAACTCGGAGGTGCCGTACGTTCAGTACTTGATCGGTCGGAACGAGAAGACGTTCGACCACATCAACCGCGTTAAACAAACGCTTCCGCTTTCGGTCTACGAGGGTACGTGGACACACTCTTCCCCTCTCGTTGCTATGCATCTCCTAGATAGATCTTGCGTGAGCGTAGGAATTTTTTTGAAATTGCATGCTACGTTCCACAACAATACTAAGATACAAATGATGACAAAGAGACCCACATACTGATATAAATATGAAGCAAAGATGGCTCACATAGGTGTACCAGGTGCAACATTGTCTTTTCAAGGCACCATAACGCAGTTAGTGGCAAAAAATGATTGGAGTGTCATACTAAGAATAAAATATATAGTGAATATAAGATAGAGAAGAAATATTGTTCATGACCAAATAGGAAACTCCGTTTAACAAGACCCTAAATAAGGAATCCTCTCATGGGACTATAATCGCAAGGTAGAGTTTTTCTCAAGGATGTCTATACGCATGTCGGCATCTGACCTTTTCTCTTGAGGGTAGTATTTGTATTTTCGTTGTGGTGATGCATATATAGGGAGAGGTTTCACGTTTCTAAATGTCAAAAAATTCTGAAAACAAGTTGCACGCATACATCTCCACATTCCATGCACACACAGAAAATTTCGTGGAAAAATAACCATTTTTAGCCTGTGCAAAAAAATAGAGAGTATCATGGAACGCTATTTAGAAGCACTGAAATTTGTCTTTTTACGAAGGCAAAATAAAAAGACATCTTTCGCAAAATTTGTGCCACGCACATATGTTGCGAACATGTATGCGTGAAATTTTGTTTTCTATTTTTTTTTGACATTTAAAACACGTTTAAAATGCATTTTTTTTAAAAGCGGGTTCATAAATACTCCGGTTCACGACGTGCCTTCTCTGCATGCGCGCACACACCGTCACACACAAATACACATGTCACGTGAAATCATCACTCCCTAGATTTGCTAAAAATCAATCATAAACCAGCAAAACTTACTAAAACGTGTGCAAATAAATATGAGCACCACAATTCTAAACTTGGTCCCATGACCCATGATCCCACCGTGCACCACACATGGTGTAATGGATACGTCGCCACCCCTTTTTTTTGAGAGAGAATGTTGTTCTTTATTAATCACCAGTTGAATCTCATTACAAAGATCCTCCGTATATAATCCTGGGTTACATTGCGCTGGATATAATCACCAGGAAATAGCACACAATTACGATGGCACAACCCTACACATACATTAGGCAAATCCTTCCTCAATTTTTTTGAAAGATCCAACATTGTTGGCATTCATTGATTTAGCAGGAGTGGAGATAAAACATTGATGATCCAGTGATCGATAGAAATAAAGAAAAAGAAAGAGAAAAGGCCGGTGGGCAAAGCTTCTAGGCTATATACTCACATTGTATCCCCGAAGGGGCTCTCCACGCACTTCGCTCCCGCAAGACGCCATAGTTCCAGGGTTGATCTAATCGCCCTGACCACGTCACTGCTAGATGGTTGCTTTCCTTTGAATGTGCAACTATTCCGTTCTTGCCATATCTCCCAAGAGATCAGTATGATCATGGACTTGATGCTCTGTCTTGTTTTTCTAGGCGTGCTGCGGTTGATGATGGAGGAGCCACCTTGGTTCTTCCCCAAATACTGAAATGGAAAGGTAGTGGCAATGCCTCCCTCCAAACCTCGAAGGAAAACATCGGAGAAAGTCGATGACGGTGAAGTGAAAGCAACAAGCATGTGGCATGAGCCAACCCGCCACTTGCTTTACCTCACAAGTGTATATATAGTTCTTAATCCATTATGATCACATGCGTAACAATGTGGATACGCCGCCATTCACGGGTACCCCTTCTTTTCTTTTTAACTCGATAGGTTCCACAAGAAATGCTGTCTGACCCACCACATTTATCTGGCCAGCCGGTACAAATCAACCCATCAATGCAACTCAACCGAATTAAGTAGTACTCTCCATAACCAAGATGCCCGTTAGTTAGTGTTCCTCAACTAGTGAAGCTTAAGTCGAAGACGTACATGGCTTTACGAATTGAAGGTTAATTGAATTGCTAGTTAACTAGCTAGACATAATTCTTTAATTAACCTCATTGCGTTGATCCATTAATAAAGGGACATTAGTTGCTTTCATGCGTTCACCTGCCAAAAAGCAAGCTAGCTATGGCAAAAGGTGGTTGCCCCGGAAGTATCAGACAGGCAAAAGCTTCTTGTTGATCACCTCACCACTCCTACTACACAGCTCCAAATTAATGGTCCATCACTGAACATGGATGGCGTTAAGGACGGATGGATGTTGCTTTTTCTTCTTTGGGTTAGTCCTTGATGTGATCGACGAAAAGTGAACATACAAGCGCATAGGTATATACCTATACTTGCAACACGGATAAGGTCACAACTTTGTGCAAAAAAAAGGCAGTTGAATAGACTATGAAAGTGGCAAGGTACAACTGCGTCAGCATCAGAATCGGATGCACGCACGCAGGAGGGAAAATTAAAGAAGAATAAAAATGGTACGAGCATGCAGCAGGCAAGCGACTATCAGAGCTGAGTAAACGCATCGGGAGAAGGGAGGAGTACGTAATAACGTGAGAGAGTCAGACCCTCCCCTATTAGTGACATGTCTAGCTACCGTACGTACCTCTTCTCTGCAAGATATGCGAGTAGAAAATGTATAAACAGGCAGGCAGATATACGTAACCTAAGTACTCCCTCCGTCCCAAAATCAATAAGTTAGTACAAAATTGAGTCACTTATTTTAAGACGAAGAGAGTACTTAATTCAAAAGTTGTCATCCAACAGAATAAGCTCCGAGAAGATCTTAGTAGCAGCTGATAGCTAGCTAGGGTCGATCCGTCGTGCTCAGCATTTTGGCGAGAAGTATAAACAACCTGCCAACCAACCAACCAACCAATCTCATGCTGTTCATCAGTTTCCTCGATCTACTTCCACGAAACAGCACAGGTTGTTAGTTAGTGTACAGTTAGCATGAAACCCTAGGATCTGGTCTTTCAGATCGGACGATGGCGGTACTATGGTGTCGTTTCTCTTTTGGGAGCATTGTTTGTGGAGCAGCGCTGGAAGACAGAGGCAGGAGGTGGAGCGGCTTCGTCTTGCACGGAGCTTCGGTGGAGCTGTCAAGTCATGCCTGGCCGACAAGTGCTACGCTGAGTCATGCCTGGTTGGCAGGTGCTATGCACGACAGATCTTTCGGAGTCTTTGCGCCTGGACGGACGAGCGCAGGGCGGTGGCGCCGTTGGGCGCCATGATGGCGTCGACGGATGTCTGGACTGGCAAGGATGATGCGGATCTCTCTCCTGAAGATGGGTCAGTGGTCCGATGATGACGACGGCTCCTAAAACGTGTGCATGTGGTGTGCGCTTTAGGTAGGTTGCACCGGCTGTTGGTCCCGACACGTTATGTGGATGGATCGACGACGACACCGGTTTTAGATATGAGGAGTGAAAGCACTCCACATTATCGAGTTTGTAGGTGTGAGTGGTGGTTTCGGGTGAATTGATGTATGTTCTTGTCAGACCTTTGTGAAATAATTAATAAAGATGGCTGCATGCATCGATTGATGCAGAGGCCGGGGGTTTAACCTCCTTTTCTAAAAAAAATGCAGCACGGGGGTTTAACCTCCTTTTTCTAAAAAAAATGCAGCACTAGTACTTGGGAGGTAGTACTTCAGTAAGAGCAACTCCAACGCGTCGATCCAAACGGACGGCTATTTTGTCCTTTTTTGTTCGTTTAGTTCGGCTGCCCGCTCGACGTCCGTCCTGTTTATTATTTGGGTCGGCAGTGCGCCCAACGCGTCGACCCATATTTTCCGGCGTGGCCAACTGGACGACGATTTTGAACAAATATACACACATTTTGCATAGTTTCACGAGCAAAACAAAATTGTCTCAAAACAAAAATAGTATAGTTTCACAACCAAATAAATTTAGCATAGTTTTACAAGCCGAATAAAAACTAAATTGTCTCAAATACATTTTAATAAAAGATACATCTATTGGGTGCCAACATGAACCCACATATGCTCAACCAAATCATTTTGCAGCTGCATGTGAGTTTCCCAATCACGCATTTCACGATAAAATTGGATGAACTGTGCCACCGACTAGCGGGACAGAGGGAGGATTAGGCGCGCGTCCGCGCCGATGCAAATCAGACTCAAAATTAGATCGGGAATGGATCGGCAGCGGACGAAAAGCGGACACGCGTCCGTTTGGGTCGACGCGTTCTGTTCGTGCCGACCCAAACGGACGCGCACAGACAAAATGGGTCGGCGCGTAACCAACCGGAGAAGGAAGCATCAATTGTTTTATGGACTAGGACAGGCTACAGTTGAGACCCGCGTCATATGGTTGGCGTCGATCGCCTGGTCGTTGTCGTTGATCAGTTGTTGCATCGTATCGGCAGATAATTCCAAGCGGCTAACGCGTCTGGTCCGTCGGTCGATCTCGTCTCGTCCGCGATCGAATCCAGCGGCTCAAAGGCAGACGTCACCATCGTCGTCGAATTCAGCAACGGCACTGAAACCTCCTCGATCGATCAAACAGGATGCATGCGGCAGAGTGCAGTAGCTAGCTAGCGTGGCGTGATTTCCGTTGGAAGGTGTCGTCCATGAACAATCTCTTTCTCGTTGGTTCAGCATCCACGATCCCGTTATTTTGCAGTATCAGCGCCGTAGACCATGCATGATGCATCCATCAACAGTACGTACGTTGATTGGCTGGCGGTTGTCCCTCAGGCTCCAGCTCGAATGGATGTATAGCAGACCACCGAGTGAGCGTGCGCCCCCACACAAATTATTGGGAGGACTTTGTTCCCAGTCATCTGGATTGTGGAGAGCACGACCACGAAGCCTGTAGGGGCAGCAAGAAACGGAAAAAGGCCAATGGTGAGGAGCTCAGTATTTAAAACGTTCAAAAGCCATATTTCAATGTCCGTCTTCCGTTTCAAAAAAATATATTTCAATGTCTTAGAAAAATTCGAAAAAACTTCATTGGAAACTTATACGTGTTCCGCACGAATGTATGGAAAATTGTCTGAAAATATTATGATTTGTAGGCTGTACAAAAAACAAAGTTCTGGCCCAACAAAAAAAAGTCAACCCATTTAAGAAATATGTATTTGTCTTTATACGCCATGTGTGAAAGTTTACTTTTATGAAATTTGCACACGCATAATACACATGCCTATGAATGTTCATAATTTTTTTTGAATTTTTTCACGCTGTAGATTTTTTTTTTTAGAAACGAGCTTCCTGGAGCTCGGTCTCCCAAAGCCCGCACCCCAGCATTCATGGACTTCCGTTCAGGTGTAGTGCATTTTCATGAGCGTGATTTGTCAGGAAGAAACAGTTTTTCCTCCTAGTGGGAGCTATGTATGGTCTTCAGCAAGTGTGAAGCTTGCCGTGCACAGTCATATGCTGGCCACTGGCGCGGCCCATTACACATGTACAATTATTTTCTCCATTTTACCATTTTTTGTTCAATCTTAATTTTATACCCTTTAAAAACAATCAATCATGAATTTTTTGAAAAGGAAAATACAACTGTTACGGTAATTGACGATTTTAGGAGCCGTCCATCCACCTTAATCTGACGGTGAAAAAATAGGAGTTACGACGAGTTACGAAATTGAAATTACGGGAAATTACATGTAATGGTGGAACCATTACAAAATTTAGGTGGGACCAATTATTTTGTGAAAGGGTAAATCCGTCATTAATTTGTGAAGGGGAGTGAACCTGGACATATTCCACGCACCCTTATCCCATTATCTCCCCCAAATCTCTCTGTCATTCATCTCTTCCCTAATTAATCATTTGTTTCCAATCTCTCCTCGTCGAGCTCACAATTCCACCGCATCGCCCCTGATCTATCCGACGTCGCCACCCAGATTAGATCCACTCCACCGCCCCACTCCTCGAACCTCACCGGCGTGTCTCCCCTCAGCAGGCTGCCGGTAGGATCACCCGGCGGCCGGAGTACACGCAAGCCGCAGCTGCAGCAGACACCGAGTTGGACGCGGTTGCGGCAGCTCGACCCCATCATGCGTGAGCGGCAAGCACACTCGGCACCGGCGGCACTATGTGCGACAGACTCCACCTACTATTGGCATAGGTGATACGTCCTCAATCTGCATGCCCTAGGTTTTTATTTTTTTTGGCAATTCGTATGTACAAACCTGCAAACGCAACTTGCTGCCAGGGCGTGCTTTTTTTACTCAAATCAATGTCTGCCCCATATCATGGTTTCCCCCAATCAAGTTGATGTAGGGTCACAAAATTCCCACTTATGTTGGATGATACTTATTCACAAATTTTAGCACCTACATAATCTTTGCGGCAAGGACTCTAATTTTCGTTTTTAGATTTCTATGCTTCCACTAGTTCTCGCTTGTGTTGTGATGTCAGGATTTATTTCAAGAGAGATTTGGTGCTTCACATGTGTAGATGGATCGGCAATACAACCATGCTTCTCAAGTTCGACATCTTCCCGTTGTAACCATGCTTCTCAAGTTCGACAAGTCTATTAACTAATGGACTGTACTGTTCTTAATTTATTTGCAAACTACAGTTTCTGCATCCAGTCACGGTAGCAATCCAAAAAAGTCCATGCTTCCAGCGTGTATTATATACATGGTTGTCCTATATCTTTTGACGACTCTTGTATTGTGCAATATAATGAAGCTATTCCTTCCTACTTTTATTTATTGCATATGTTTCTATAGTAGTGAATTTTGGATTCAACCATTGTAAGTGTATGCCTCTTTTATTCTACAAATATAGCAGGCACTAGTTTATGCTTCAACCACTATGAGTATGTGCTTCAACCATTGCTAGTGTTGCTTCTATTAGTGAAATTTTATTGTAAATACATTTGGCATTTTTTAGTGAATTTATGTATCAACCACTATGGTGTGTACTTCCTTCTTTCTAACTTAATGCTTCTGTTGTACAGAAATGTTGCAGCAGCCAAATCCAGATGTGCTTCTGTGTTGCCAACATAATGGTAATGGTGTTGCAATGACGTTGAGTGGGCCACGAGCTGAGACCAACCAGCTCTAAGCTGTCGGTTGTATTGTGAAAAAATGGAGATCTTGTGGCGCGCGCGGACCTTGTCCATGATCAGCTTGTACATAGCGCTATTGTAACTGTCTTTTATATTCCTGTAAAAAAGAATCGTAATATTCAGATTAGTTTGTTTCGACGTTAGATCATTTTCTGTTGTTCTAAAACATTGCGGACCAAAAGTTTCCATTTACAAAGTTTATGTTTCCTTTACACCAATAAATTGTTTCAAAGCTTTTAAAAATATATATCATAAATCGGATGCTTCCGTCGACCAATATGTTTCTGCTTCCATAGTATGCTTCGGTTGACTATCGTTACTTGTGGGTCATTCAAACTACGACTACCCGTAGTGGAGAGTCCAAAAGAGTAACGCCGGTAGTTGTGGGCCATCTGCTACAGGTATTACTGATACGAAAATAATTTCACTTTCACCAAATCAACGTGTCACGAGTAAGATTGGTACTTGTGGGCATGGACGACTAAGATCGGTACTTGTGGCCTAAACTACTAAAAGCGATACTAGTGAGAGTGAAACGAGTAAGACCGGTACTTGTTGGACCCGAACGACTAAGATCGATAGGAGTGGGCCCGAATGAGTTAGACCGATAGTAGTGAGCTCGAACAAGTAAGATAGGTACTTGTGGGTCCGAATGACTAATATACATACTTGTGGTTTCAGATGGCTAAGATCGATAATAGTGGGTCAGAATGAGTAAGATCGACAATAGTGAGTCAGAATGAGTAAGATCTTAGTCGCTCAATCCCACAACTAGCACTATGGGTCATTCGGACACAACTAGCACTATGGGTTGTCTGATCGCACAACAAGCACAGTGGGTCGTCTGATCGCACAACTAGCACTATGGGTCATCCGAACCCGCAGCTAGCACGATCAGTCATTTGGGTCCACAAGCACTATCGGTCATCCGCCTGCCCTTCGACTGCCGGTGGTGGGGAGGGAAATCATGGTTCCTCAACTCTGGCTAGTAGATACGTATGGTTTTAGTCCTCGCAGCGGTGGCACCCGGACGGATGGCGGTGCTTGTTCTTTGAGTCAGTCTCCCGGGCCCTGACCCTCCTCAAGATAGGTACTTGTGGGCCCGGACGACTAAGATCAGTACTTGCGGGCCCGGACAACTAAGATCGGTACTAGTGGGCCCGGACGACTAAGATTGGTGCTAGTGGGCCCGGACAACTAAGATCAATACTAGTGAGCCCGAACAAGTAAGGCCAGTACTTGTGGCCCCAGACGACTAAGAGCGGTAATGGTGGGCCCGAACGAGTAAAATCATTACTTGAACCAAAACGACTAAGATTAGTAGTTAAGAACCTGCATGATGTTAAATGGTTCTTTAATAGGCTTTGAGTTTTAGTCTTCTGTGTGTCTTCGCTTGTGTCGGGACGAACGGTATCCTTACTGACATTTACTTTATGATGAGCCTTTTTTATCTTTCTTTCATATCATCTAATTAATTGACATTATTTGTCGAGTTACATCCTTCTCTCGAACTGAACCACATTGTGAATACAACCCCCAACACACACAAACAAACCCACAAATAAAAAATGCAACTCGTTACTTTGCCACATTTGAAGAATGCAATCAAGCTAAGTGGGTGGAAAAACCACACAGCCTAGTTCATCGAAACAATGCTACTCATATAACCTTAAGATTAGGCATCCATTATAGTCAGAAGAAATGCTCCAATAGTACATCGGCAAGAACAAGAAACTGCAGTCTCGCTCGCCCGTCTCTGCAGTGATAGCAGGAGGGAAACATGGTATGATCCCCAACACACCCCATTCAGATCAGCTCCACCTCACCAACAGTATTTCCTATCTCCATATGTACATGACCTCAAAATGCTGCCGTTGAAACAAGTCCCTGCGCCGCAACACCCATTGTCGGCACCCACAGATCGAGTCTTGATTAGTTGCTCCCCATGGCATTCTGCTGTTGCCATCGCCCATAGCTTATGTTCAACTTGTTCTTTTGGCTTGCAAAATACTGATGTAGCTCTCAGCTGTGTTTAGCTAGCTTGTTGGCAGCTGTTGCGGTCCTGTAGAAAGACATGAAGACAACAGTTATGAAACTTAGCATTTCTACAATTTTAAGAAACATATACTATCTTGCTTTAAGTAACTTCTGAAACTTAGGGGTATGCATAATTAATCTAATCTTCATGGATAAATGTCCATCAGTAAGAGTTTGCTTATATACAGTACAAGGCTTGCTCATTCTAGACCTAAAGAGAAGAGTTCAGTTACATTAGGGACTCCAAGTGTTGTGGAAAGCGAGAGTTTTATCTTGTTAAATGAAGATCAGTATACTACGAATAATTCCATGCACTCAGGCAATTTAACATATGGTCCAAAAAGTCTGAGGATATCTCTAATATCATGTAAATCTACTTATGTGCACACACAGAGAGGTTTCAGTTTTCAGTGTTGCCACAAACAGGGATGCTTCTATTGAAGCTAGGATTGCCTGGATCTTTTTGCATCTCAGATTTTCAGTTTGCACATGTAAATCTGCTGGTGATTTTGAAAGTAAGGAGTGTCTCACAGATGTGGAGGAATTTGAAGGGACAAAAGATGCCGTTCATAAAAAACGACGAAACAACGCCATGGTTGCACCTTGTAAGGGCAAGGCATTGTTTTGGAGCACTGAAACTTTCAGTTCGGAGATGCTTCAGAGCTACCAAATACAAGACATACAAAAGAGACCAAGCCTAATGAAGTGTGAACGGAGCATGGACAACAAAGAGATCAAGCATTGCATAGCACTTCAAGACGGCCACTAAAACATCCGCAACCACAAGATGAAATACAGAAGAAGATAGCAAAATGCATAAAATCGCCACCGACACGATTTAGTCACAAAATTCAACATTAAGGTAGTGAATTCTGATTGTAAGATTACGCAGATACATCCTGGGCTCAGGTTATTTGAACAGAACCAAAGACATATCAGCGTGCATATTAACTGGTGACCAGTACCGCTTCTGCTAGATTAACTTAGTTTCACAACTAATCCAATCTAGATTCATCCTATCTGTTTGCTACAACCTCGATTTTTTAGATTAGTCAACTTAAAGCACTTCTTGACAGTTAAAGCGGTACTAGTTTGTTAGTTCTGTTCCCACAAAAAAATTGGTTAGTTGCTTGGCTGAAATAGTTTTCAGTCTTGTAGGGTTGGTTGCCGAGAATAGAACCGAGATGCCTACACAAGGGAGCTCAGAGCAAGCTAGAGTGTCAACCGGATATTACACTGTCTATAAAAATATCTGGAGTGAAGGTATGGCCTGCTGTAAACTGATAAATCAGCAATTGAAATGTGAGATACAAGCCATCTGAATGCTTATGTATATGTACTAAGTTCTTAAATTGAAGGGATCTTCATAATTAACGCAGAGAATAGTCAAGAAATCTGTGTCAGGGACCAATTAAACAGTGGCGTATTTCCGGATGGAGCTGACGTGCACCCTAGCTGGGTTGATATAGGTGCTGAGAATTTCTGCAGTAACACTAACTCTCTTTTACTTTCAACTTCAAGATATACCTAAGACAAGCAGACATATATATGCTGTGTGCGTGATCTCTCTGCGAATCAACCTGTATACAGCCTAAAAATAAAACGTATGCACCCTGGAAAATCACTTGAGGAGGAAGGACGTAGGAGTGGTGGCTACCTGCCTATGGACTGGTCGCCCACGTTGCTGGGCGTGAGCGGCTGATCCAGGGAGGGAGGCGCTGCTGGGGGCGATGGGGAAGCTGAGGCTTCCACCGGCTCGGCGCGCAGCGGCGGGGGCCCTGCAGTACTGGCGGCGGGCCGGATCCCTGACGGCAGGAGCGAAAGGAGGGTGGCAGACTGGTGCTGCTCGCCTGGATCGGCGCCGCCGCTGGGAAATGATCGGAACGGTGCACCGAGCATGTCGTCTTCGAGCGGGAAGTGCGGCGGCGGCTATGCGAGGAGAATAGGATCCGTGTGTGCGTGGTTACGGGGGACGAACCAATCGTGAGGAACGGAACGGAGGAAACGACTCAATCACTAATTTCCTGTTATACCCTTTTAACCAAAAAATAAAATCTTTAAATGATTTTCCTGGATCTAACGATCAGAAAAAATCAGAGGTGGAGTTACGTGAAAGTACAAGTCGTAACTCGCCAATCACTGTAAAAGAGCTCGAATTTTAGAAAGTTCTTTACGCATTTTAAAAATTTCAAAGACATTTTTTCACGCAATTTAAAAAGTGTCAAGGTATTTCCCGAATTGTTCGTATAATTATAAAATATTCAACATTTAAAAAAATAGGTAATTTAAAAATTTATTTAGTATGTATTAACAAATTTTTCATGGTGTATATGTTCGCCGAGAATTGAAAAATTGTTCATCATATAATTAAAAAACTGTTCACCATGTATTAATATTTTTTATCACGTAATTCAAGAAAATTAACCTTGCGTTGAAAATTTTCAGCATGTACGAAAAACGTTTACATGTGCTAAAAACCATTGTGTACTAAAAAATATTCAACATTTACAAAAATTAAGTATGTCAAAAATATATTTAGTGTGTATTATCAAAATGTCATGGTGTATATGTTTATCGAGAATTTAAAAAAATTCATCATATAATTAAAAAATGTTCAACGCGTATTAATATTTTCTGATCACGTGACTCAAGAAAAATCACCTTGTATTGAAAAATTCCAGCATGTATGAAAAATGTTTACATGCATTAAAAATCATTGTGTACTAAAAATGTTTACGTGTAACACAGTGAACTAAAATGTTCAACATGTATTATTTTTTATTACGTAATTCGACAACATTTCATGGTGTATTGAAAAATTATAGCATGCTGGGACCCGTCGCGCCACCGCCGCCAACGTGCCGCCGCCCGTGGCCCCACCGCCTCGCGCAACCCCTCGTCGGCGGCCACCACGCGCCCACGTGGCCTCACGCATGTTAATGATTGAGGCCATTTAGCTAGTTTTGTTCAACTAAAATGAAATAAAATAGATTTAGGGGAAGAAGTTTTCGAGAACTGACAAAAGTTGCTCAGAAACAACTTCCTCTAAAAGTTAATAGAAGCCAAAAAACTGGTTTTATGGGAAGATATTTAGGGGAACTACAATCTAAACCAAGTTGTACACGTTCTCAACTGAAGTTATTTGAATTCAGTTATCGAGAATAACAACAACCAAAATGAATATCCATTTCTGAGCCCAGGCTCATGTGCACCCGGTCAAGAAAAAATTCACAAAAAATACAAAAGAAATAAAAGATCCATTTTTTGCATGGTAGATAATTTAGTGCGTGAGGGGCGCTCCGAATTTCAGATCATTTTGACATATGAGTAGCTCTCAGCAAAAAATACAATTTAGGGTCAGAACAGTACATGAATAGTACACTTTTTACATACCCCAAATTGTCTTAAGATTTCAAGTATACAAAACTTCCTTTAGAATTCGTTTGCGCTAGATTCCATTGGAAAATTCCATCAACTCTAATTCTTATGACCTCGTTGGTTCATAGAATTTTAAAAACCATAAGACAATAATGCGGTAATGGAATGTGACGACACATGGAATCATATATATAGGGATCGAAAACACATCAAGTAATGATAAAAAAAAATTGGTTGCAACACAAAAAATATGTGAATTTTTTGTAGAGATTAAATGCGTGTCGTTGTTATCATACACACAAATAAAAATCTTCAAAAGGCTTCATTTCTTTCTAGAGAAATGAATAAGAGTAGATTCAACATAAATTAGATATATAACAACATTTAGACTTTTCAATTTTTCACTACAAATGCATTGGACGTTCTAAAAACCATGATTGTTGTAAAGAGTGCTATGTAGTTTCTTGAAGGGAATGAATATTGCGTGGTTAAATTTTCAGGTTCGTACATATGGAACGGACACTGACACAACTAACGTTTGCACCCTCCTGTACCCGCTTTGTTCATGAAACAGGAGGTGATAGACGGGAAGTATTAGGTCCGATCCAAACAAAATTTTAATATGACACTTCTTAAAATAAATATATTTTAAACTAAATTTTTATATTTATTTATAACTTGTTTTTTATTATGGTACAACCATAACCGATAAAAATTCCATATTATTTACTTGGTACAGTTAACAAAAATGTTGTTACATATTAATCATATTGTTATTTGTAATGTAATGTATATTATTGAAAACACATCTATGTTCTGGAAATTTTAAACTACCTTTGCGGTCCAAATTACATTAATTTTTTTTAGACAATGACCTTCAACGAGATTTTGAAAAGGATGCCCCTAATTGTGAAAAGAAATAATAATGATAATATTGCAGGACTCCTTGGATTAAATCTTGAAGTTTGCATGAATTACATAGTGTATATGCATATAATTATGTGTGTGCCTGTATATTTAAATACCCTTAAATATCTTGGTAGAAATCTTTAGCACCTCTTTAGATTGTAGGATTTTTTTTATAATTCTGCTCATAAGGATATTTTTGTATGGAAGCCCTTTGGATCAAACGATAGGGCTTACTAGACTCCTATGGAATCCATCCCCGTGCACCTCATTCAATATGAATCTGAACATGAGCTCAAACCTCCTTTTAATTTTCTATTGAGAAGTCCAATGCACCTTTGCTCTATCCCTCTCTACCTTCTCTCATAAATCCTCCATAATCACTGTGTTTGTTTCATCCAAAGACACATACCATAGAATTCTTGTGTTTTGAGTGCCTACATGATTCGGTGGTGTATATCTCAAGTGTTAACTATTACCCGCGTCCCCGTGGGTAATTACTCTATCAGGGGATGGGGATGTGTCAGTTTGAATGCCCACGGGGAAGCTGGTGGGTCAAATACATTACCCAGCGCGCAAGACAGGGATGGGGATGGGATAACATTATCCGCACCCGTTACCCGCCTTACCCGTGAAGGCCTTAGATGTGGTCTCTAAAATTAGTAGACCCCATGTAATTCCCGCTCTTACCAGCCCAAAATTTCACCCATCACACCCCTTTGGCCAAAAATCCCTAAGAAAACCCTAACCTAGCCACATATTATTTATTGTGTTGAAATGACATTTTTTCTACTGAAATGCTATCGAAGATCGTTGTTGATTGCGTCTATGGGTTTCCTCACGGGGATGGGGATGTGAATATTTTTATCCCCAGGGACGGGTATGGGGATGGGGACGGGCATGGGAAGGTTGTCACGGGGACGGGGATGGGAGTCCAATACCCGCCTGGGTAATCCCAATTGCCAGCCTGATGTATATCTTCTCAATCCTTAATTCTTTATTCCTGCATTTTAAAATTCTTGCAGTTCGGTGAGGCCCTTAAAAAGTATGATCTACTAAATATTTTTAACACGACTTCTAGTGTACCATTAGGTAGCAAATTACTATGATTCCAGAGTGCAGATTGACCATTCGACATGACCCTTAATGTAAGTTAGTGGTTACAACAACAAGTTGACAATGTTTGCAATATTTGTACTTGGTATCGAAAGTAAATCTCTTATAGCAATCAGTGAAGAACATAAAACATCAAACATCACCTCCCCATCATCAGATCCAGCAACAAAAGAATTAGACACCCTTGCTCAGAGGCAATAGAAGTGGTTATACCAGCAAGCCAAAAAGTGTTGGGTGATTTCAGTTGAAATTAAGATGTCATTGGGACATGGATTTCTGGGCTAGGATCGATCGTCAATCCACGAGCTGGTGTCCAAGATCCGATGCCTTTGTTTTGGATTAAAGGAGCTCCTTGTTCTCGATTTCATTTTATAGATATTGATAAAGCATCTAACAATGGGCAAGGCTAAATTGTTTGCTTGGAAATGAGATGAATTAGGTGCCCCAGCCCCCAATACTTGGCAACCTACATGCAACATACCCTCTGGTTTGGGAAGCTTACCTTCATGTGTGGCACCATGATTTTAAGAGCTTAACTAACAACTTTAGAATGTTTTAATTAATTACTTAAAGCATTTTTATTCTACAATTTATGTGATTGTGTATGACCTGCTTGCTAAGTATGACTTGTCATACTTACGGACTTGTCATACTTACGGTTGCTTTCTCTTTTTTTTACATCAGGTGTGTTAACATAAATACATCCAGAAGACATCGTCATTTATCATAGGATGGGCAAGTGGCTGGGAAGTGACTAGAGAATAATTTATCGAGCTATTCATAAATGTGGAGAAATTTGTAAAGTGAATATATGAGCTTATATGATCCAGTGTTGGTTTATGCCTACTTAATTACGCCTTTCTTGACTATAGGCCTCCTGGTTTATAGGCGCGTGGCAGCTGTCTCGCCTAGGCCCGGTCTCGGGGTGTGACACATCTAATGAAATCACCACACTTGTACTCCCTTCGTCGGGACTTGTTAGCCATCGTCGTATTATGTCAAATTTGACCATTAATTTAATCAATCAAATATGAGTTTTATGCAGTACGATAAGATTATTCGGAGTATATGTGTCATTTCGCATTAGTCGTATTAACTGTTTATATTGAGGCTAGTCATAGTGCGGGAGTAACTTAGATAACATGCAGAAGTTACTAGTCTATGTTACTAGTGGGTGTGGGTAGTATCATAAGTGTGATAACATAGAGATCTTTATTTATTAGTTTGTAGAGTCATTTTTCATTAGAAAGCGCTATGTGATGGTAACAAATAATGTTACTTTATTTATCTCTCTTCTCTTTAATTACATGACACATCACTTTCTTTTGCTTATGTGACATGCATGTTACTACTTATATTACTCCCACCATAAGTAGTCTAAGGGCCTGTATTCTTATTTTTCTCAGGACCACTAAAATGACAGGACCAGCCATGTATTCCCCCCAAATAGTGTAATGGAAACATAGCGGCAATCCCTCAGACGTGCTGAGCTCGAGCTCAAATGAACTTGGATGAACAGTAAGATGAAAAAAAAACTGAATTCTTTTGTGGTAAACTTTGACAAATGTTCTAATAAGTGCTTGCAAATTTTCATCATGAGATCACATTCGTGGAAGGCGTGACAAAAAAAATCGATGCTCCGAAAATGCTACTTTCGAAAGCATTTTTGAGCACTATTTTTTTTTTGCCGCGCCTTCCACGAATGTGATCTCATGATGAAAATTGAAAACACTTAAAACATTTGTCAAAGTTTATCACAAAAAAATTTGGAAACACTTAAAATACTGTTTTGATTTTACTGTTCATCCGAGCTCATTTGAGCTCGAGCTCGTAAGGATACTTTCGCAATCCCTCCCTCTCCAAGCCTTCCAAGGAAAACTTCCCAGTGAAGTGAAAGCTACAAGCATGTGGAATCAAATGAGACCACCGGCCACTTGCTTGTAAATATTGTACTCCCTTGGTCTTATATAATATAAGATGTTATTACATTCAATATACACATCTCATAATATAAAACATTATTATATTCAATATGTAAGTATGTTATATGTAATAACGCATTATATTATGAGACGAAGGGGGTACGCCGCCATTCACGGGTACCCCTCCTTTTCTTTTTAAATCGACAGGTTGCCTAAGAAATGGTCCATCACTGAACATGGATGGCGTTAAGGATGGATGTTGCTTTTTCTTCTTTGGGTTAGTCCTTGATGTGATGGACAGGTATATACCTATACTTGCAACACAGATTAAGGTCACAACTTTGTGCAAGAAAAGAAGAATATAGACAGTTGAGTAGACTATGAAAGTGGCAAGGTACAACTGGGTCAGCATTAGAATCGGATGCACGTACGTAGGAGAAATAATTAAGTGAAGAAGAATAAAATAAAAATGGTACGAGCATGCAGCAAGCAAGGGACTATGAGAGCAGAGTAAACGCATCGGGAGAAGGGAGGAGTACTACGTAATAACGTGAGAGAGTCAAACCCTCCTCATCAGTGACATGTCTAGCTACCGTACGTACCTCTTCTCTGCAAGATCTGCGAGTAGAAAATGCATAAGCAGGCAGGTAGATCATATACGTAATCAGAAAACATAAGTACTTAATTCGAAAGTTGTCATCCAATAGAATAAGCTCCGAGAAGATCTTAGTAGCTGATAGCTATCTAGGGTCCATCCATCGTGCTCAGCATTCTGGCGAGAAGTATAAAGAAGCTGCCAACCAACGAACCCACCAAGCTCATGTTGTTCATCAGTTTCCTCGATCTGCTTCCACGAAACGGCACAGGTTGTTAATGTACAGTTAGCAACTTAGCATGCAGCACTAGTGCTTGGGATGTAGGAAGGTTTCATCCATGAACTTGGTTCAGCATCCACGATCCCCTTATTTGTATCAGCGTCGTAGACCATGCATCCATCAACGGTACGTTGATTGGTTGTTGTCCCTTTTTTTTTTGCGAGTGATCTATTCATCTTTAATCATGCCAATACAACGAACACCAGAAATAACAAAAATAACATTCAGATCCGTAGACCATCTAGCGACGATTACAAGCACTGAAGCGAGTCGAAGACGCGCCGCTGTCATTGCCCCTCCCTCACCGAAGCCGGGCAAAACTTGTTGTAGGCTTGGTGGTTGTCCCTCTCCCTCCAGGCTCCAGCTCGAATGGATGTAGGGAGGACTTTGTTTCGAGTCAGGTGGATCGTGGAGAGCACGACCACAAAGCCTGTAGGGGCAGCAAGAAAACAGTTTTTTTAGAACATTTTTTAGGCTTTTTTTAGAACAAGAAACAGTTTTTCCTTCTGAGCATATCGTCTTCAGCAAGCGTGAAGCTCGCCTCGCCATACAAGGAACAGTAATATGCTGGCCACTGGCGCGGCCAATTACACAAGTACAATTATTTTCACCATTTTCCAATTTCTGTTAAATCTTAAAATTTGTACACCTTAAAAACAATCATGAATCTATTTGAAAATAAAATGCATTTTGCGCTATAATTTTAGAAAGTTCTTTCTGAATTTTAAAAATTTCAATGAAAATTTAAAAGTTTTCACGCAATTCAAAAAAAGGATTAACGTAATTGAATATAGGTATTTCCAGAATTGTTCATATACTGTAATAAAAGAATTCAACATTACCAAAATCTTGTAATTCAAAAATATGTTCATTGTGTATTATAGAAAATGTTCATGGTGTATATGTTCACCGCGTATTGAAAAATGTTTATCATGTAATTCAAAAATGTTCACCATGTATTAATAACTGTTTGTCACATAATTCAAGGAAATTCATCTTGGGTTGAAAAATTCCAGCATGTACGAAAAAATGTTTACATGTGTTAAAATAATTGTGTACTAAAA
Organism: Thinopyrum elongatum; assembly: GCA_011799875.1. Lineage (NCBI taxonomy): Eukaryota > Viridiplantae > Streptophyta > Magnoliopsida > Poales > Poaceae > Thinopyrum > Thinopyrum elongatum. Next base: position 546,989,995 of record CM022302.1, on the reverse strand, counting down.
AAAAGGTCACGTGTAGCACGGTGTACTAACATTTTCACCGTGTATTATTTTTTTATTGCCTAATCATCGTACATTGAAAAATTCTAGCATGTACAAATAATGTTTAGCATGTGTTCAAAATCATTGTGTACTAAAAAAATTCACGTGTATTTTACGAGAAATATCGTGTACTTTTTTAGATAAAAGTTCACAGTGTAGTTTATAAAAATTGAAAATTATTCATCATGTGGTTGAAACATGTTCCTCATGTATTATTAAATGTTCAACACATATTTTAAGAATGTTTGTCCTAATTAAAAATTATCCATATATTGGTAATTTTTTATATATTTTTAAGTAAGAAAAGAAAAAAATTAGAAAAAGAATAAAGGAACTGAAAGGAAACATGAGAAAAAAGTACCACGTTCGTGATTTATTTTTCCTCGGCGATGTTTATTTTTCCTCCGATTCTAGTGTTTGTTCGGTGAGAGATGGGACCGGCATACTAAGATACAAATGATGACAAAGAGACCCACATACTGATATAAATATGAAGCAAAGATGGCTCACATAGGTGTACCAGGTGCAATATTGTCTTTTCAAGGCACCATAAAGCAGTTAGTGGCAAAAAATGATTGGAGTGTCATACCAAGAATAAAATATATAGTGAATATAAGATAGAGAAGAAATATTGTTCATGACCGAATAGGAAACTCCGTTTAACAAGACCCTAAATAAGGAATCCTCTCATGGAACTATAATCGCAAGGTAGAGTTTTTCTCTCAAGGAAGTGATCCACCAAACTACTTTCTAATATACCAAATCGCCTGTGGGCGTCCTGCAGGGTCGACCCATTAGCAGTTCGCACTCCAACCGTTTCTTTGTATTTATTTTATTCTTAAAAGGGGTTTTCCGTATGATCATCGATAGAATTTTTGGGGTACCGTTTTTTAATTTTTGATTGTTTTTAGTTTTTGACCTTTTCCTTTTTTCTGTTCTATTTTTGCTTTCCCATTTTTAAACCTATTTTTTACCTTCCCTAGTTTATCCCATATTTCTTTTTTTCCTTCTGCAATTATCTTTTTACTTTAGATATCCTGGTATAATAATTTTATTTTTTACTTTTCTGTTTTTATTTATTAAAGTTTTTAAAAGAAATATAAACATTTTAATAGTGCAAGAGTTAAAAAAAAACATCTATAGGTTTTTTGCGTGCTGTTTGATATTTTATTCCTATTTTTCTTTGTTTTAGTGTTTATTTTGATGTTCTATTTTTTTCAAGGAAAAATATAATCATTTGTTTTTTCTTTCTCCATTTGTTTTCATTTATGATTCATTATGTTTCCCATTTTCCCATTTGTTTATTTAATTTCTCGTATACATTTGGCATTGAAATTTTAATATTTCGTATTTTCTGAAAATAATTGTAAACTTTTAAATAAAAGCTAACATTTTTTCCAAAATACATTAAAGCGTGGTTACCAATAAATGTTTCCGAAAGTACCTTGGTCGCCCATCCAAACAGACGGAAAGCCTTGAGCGACGAACATACTTATGCCAAGAATGATCCTTAAAAGTGTCGGCCGTCGAACCACAAGATCTTCACCATGGTGTCGAGAAATGATTCAACTCCACACATATTCAAACCAACAGAAAAAGCTTGACACAGTAACACGATCTCATCTCATCCGAATAATCGGATATGCGAGGACACAAACTTCTCTAGCTTCATGTCGCCGTAAAAAAAAAGAGTAACTTTAATTGCACAAAACAATGATCACCTCTAGACGCCAAGGAGAACCTAAAACTCTTGAAGATCCGAGGTCCCCTCACCTCCCAGTGCGAGGATGGCAGCTGGAAGCAAGGGAACCAGAAGTATCTTCGGCTGCGACGACGATTGTTGTTCTCTCAATTTAGGACGTACATGGCTTTAAGAATAAAAGATTATTTGAACTGATAATTAACTAGCTAGTAGTAAGTAATTAAGCTAAGTGGTACCACATGCTTCACAGTTGGGTGGGGCGCTGGGACGGGAGGGTTTTTGGGAGGGAAGGAGAAAATGAGAACGTTGTGCCTCCGACGGACGGGCCAGGGGGAGGACAAGAGCGTGAGTCCAACACGTCCACGCTCTGTCTGTTTTGACGCAAACGCGGCCTAAATTTAGGCTGGAAATGAGTCAGGGACAGACAGAAACGGTCACCCATCCGTTTGCATCGGCGCGCTGGACCGCATTTTCTGTCGGTTTCGACCCAAACGAATAAGAACAGACCAAATGCAGTCGCGCCTAAGCCATGTACTAAAAAGAGATACGACGCATAGCTTTTTCTTTCCCCTCTCGCAAGGCGACTAGGGAAAGCCTTCCTCCGCTGGCGAGCCCGTGGATTCGCCTCCCCCCCCCCCCCCCCCCCCCCCCCGCCTGCCGCTCCGGCGTCCGGTGACGGGGAGGGTATTTCTGGTGCCTCGGCTTAGGTAGGTAGAGTTTTAGTTTTCGCAAGGGCGGCGCTCAGACGGATGGCGGCGCTTCTTCTTCGAGTCAGTCTTCCAGGCTCCGATCCTCCTCAAGTTCGTTCGTCGAGACGGATTAGATGGAGCTCCGGCGTAGATTCCTGCCAGCTCCTCGGAGCGGCGAGGTTAGGGTTTCTCGTCGTGCGTACATAACGGCGAGATTTGGTGTCAGATTCTTCAGACCGATTCAAAGATTCAATGGCGATGACTGCAGCTCCCGAACGTTGGTCCTTAGGGGCACGTGCACGAAGGTCCTTAGGGGCACGTGCACGAAGACTTCCCGGCTGTCATCGGCAAGATCAAGCCGGCTTCGGTATGGGAGCGGCGACAACGGCACGTCTGCGGCTCATTCTTGCGGCGGCGATGGTCGTTTGGTTGTCCATGGAACTTGATGTGATTTTTATTATGTGTGGGGTTCATCTCATTTTTTTTGGGGAAACTTTAGAGCTTTATTCAACGAATGCATTCCTGTTGCAGTCCCGCCAAAATGGTACCGATCAGGAAGCTTGAAGTCACATCGATCCAACTTTCCGACACACTTAGCGTGCAAGCTCGCTTGGCACACAAATGCGCCGGTACATTGGCCGATAATAGATCTCATATTTTCGCAAAAAAGAAGAAAAGAATGAAAAAAAGATACGGTATCGGAGAAGAGAAAAGTTTTACTCTGCTGCTCTCTCTTGCTCTCGCTCTCACCTACCCTCTCTGAATCTTATCCCCAATTGCCCCAATTCCTCCTCTACCTCTGGGTTGATCCTGATTCCGCTTCGGTTGAGGCAAATATGGAGGATCCCCCCATCACGGCTTCGCTCGGCCCCATGGGTCGCCTCCTCCGACGACTCCATTCATTCGAGGCTTCCGAGCATCCTCTGCCAGAGGGGCTTTAGTGTCAACAGGATCCGGCTTCTCAGAGAAGGTCTAGAAGGATTGTACGACCACCTCAAGGATGTGCCGGAGCCAGATCCGGACCCTGGCGCCACCCCCAAATGGTGGACCAAGGAGGTTCGGGAACTTGGTTACGATACGGAGGACGTCTTCGACGAGGTTGTGCAAGCCGGTGCCGGTGAAGGCGCCATTGTCCGCAGGAGCTCTCATCTTAGTGCCATCTTTCGGGCTGGCAATAGGCGGAAGCAGCGCCGACGCCAGATTGCGGAAGATTTCTCACAGTTAATGGCTCATGTGGATGATGCGAGAGAAAGGTGCCAAAGTTTCCAGCTTGCTCCGGCGGAGATAGACGACCGTGGGCAAGCCGGTACCAGCCGCCACAGGCCTGATTTGTCCCTGGACCTACCGGTGTCGGCTGTCTCCATCCCCGACGTCAGCGTGGTCACAGCTGACCGTAGCCTAGTTGGTGTCAAAGTACTAGGGCTGGACACGAGCCGAGCTGAGCTTGATTCGAGCCTGGCTTTGGCTCGCTCTGGAGCAGCTCGGCTCGGCTCGGCTCGCTCAGCCAACGAGCCTACTTCAAGCGGCTCGGCTCGTTTTGGGTATGGCTCGGCTCAGACCGAGCCGGCTCGTCAGCCAGTTGTCTACAGAACCTTTTTACTCACAGAACCTCTGTATATAGTCCAGAGTCTTGTCCATTGTTGCGATGATAGGCCTATGCAGACATCAGCCAACAACAAACAGTTAATCATCAACAGCAGTAAATCTATTACACATGGAATCAATCTATCCATCCATTCTGCTCTACAGCTCCATCCATCCATCGGGCTCTGCTACATCTAGCCAAATCCTTTTCAAACAATTAATTCATGAAAGAGGACAGCACATGGCAGATACTAATTCACACAAGCCACTGAAATTGATAAATTGAGATATAACCCACAAAATACCGAACAGTCCCTACTACATCTAGGACGCAGTCCTACAAATTCTGAAACCCCAAAAGTCGCTGATGAATAGCCAATTAATCAAATCTGACGGACTAAACCTATGAACTACTAGTGCCTACTACATCCATCGATCCATCCATCCATCACATGCGTGGTAGTTCAGAGAGATACAGCTAGGGATTGGGAAGGAAGGAGATAGTACCTGCTCCTGCTCGTCACGCTCGGCGAGAAACCAGGGGAGACGTGTGCGTGTCCGTTTGCGTCCAGTGTGGCGAGGAAAGGTGGCGCCGCCCGTCGCCGTCGATGCCGCTCCCATTGCTGTCGGTGTGCTAAGGAAACGCGGCGGCGTCCGTTGTCGTCGATCCAGCTTTGCGGCGTGGCGAGACCGTGAGAGAGGGGAGAGACGTGCTCTCTCTTTGCGTCGCTGCGGTCGTGCTCGTGCGGTCGTGCCCTAATGCGATGCCCATGAAATTGGGCCGGGCCTCAAGCGAGTCACCGAGCTGGACCGGCCGAAACTCGGCTCGGCTCGGTCGCGGAACGGACCGCTTTTCAGAACTAGGCCCGCTCGTTTATCCTATCGGGCCGAGCTGGAGCGAGCTTCGGGCCGAGCCAAAAAGCGAGCTCGTACGTCCAGTCCTACGAGGTACCCATGAAGAGGCTTGGTAAATTGCTGGCTTTCGGCGACCACAACCAGAACCAGCTCAAGGTGATACCCATCATTGGATCTGCAGGAGCTGGAAAAACCACGGTTGCCAGAACAATATATCATCAGTATGGAGGGGAATTCCAGTGCAAAGCTTTTGTACGGGTGTCCCGAAATCCCGATATGAGGAGGCTTCTCACCAGCATCCTCTCACAAACTAAGGCACCATGGACTCCTTCCTTTTCTGATGTGCAGGACCTTATTGACAGTATCATCAAACATCTTCAAGGAATATTTCCCTATTGATGAATGATGATAGTATCGCCTCGTGAGTCACCAGGTGCTAGGCTTAATTCGTCCCCGAAATGATATCGTGGGAATTTTATTGGCTAAACTGGATTTTAGTAATTATCATATTGTGCTTTTATGGAAAACAGGAAAATGCTTTTCTTATTAAAGAACTCGAATTTGTCCTTTTCTTTTCTTATAAGGTTCACATTCCATCATATGTATCATGAACTTCTAAAGGTATCAATGTCGTAAGTTCTAACATGATGTATATCTATGAGCTTGATGACATTTTTTTTAGATGCTGACATACTCAACCCCCAAACTCATGGATCCACCCTTTCATGTACATTGTCCATTTTCTCGAAGAAAATGTACATTGTACACTCTCTTCGGAAAACTAAAAAATGTCAGGAGATAAGTCTGATGTTTTTCTCAGAAACACCGCCATTTTTTTTCCTTAGTTATATGTGTTCTAGTTCTTCTGTATTCCTTTTACAGATAAATCAAGTTCTGTATTGATTGTGTTTCTTTACCTGTTTCTTTTGTGTAAGCTTGACCAAATATATTAGTTATGACTTGCAGCTACTTCATTGTAGTCGATGATATATGGACATCATCAGAATGGGATATTATTAGCCGTGCTTTTCCTTATGGTGATTGTTGCAGCAGAATACTGACAACCACACAAGTTGAGGATGTAGCATTAGCATGTTCTGGTTATGAGTCAGAATACATATTTAAGATGAGACCTCTTAATTATGGTGAATCTCGGAAATTATTCTTCAATAATGTTTTTGGTCCTGAAGGTGAAGGTGCTTGCCCTCAAGAGTTTGAAGTAATTGCAGATAGGATTATCAGGAAAAGCGGTGGTTTACCATTAACAATTGTAAATATAGCAAGCCTGTTGGTACCAAGCAAGCGGAACCCTGCAATGGACCAATGGGAGAAGGTAGAAAGTTCTCTACCCTCCACTTTGAGGACAGATCCTACTACCCAAGGGTTGAAAGATGTTCTAATCCTTATTTACAATAAGCTTCCACTTCATTTGAAGACATGCTTGCTCTACCTTAGTATGTATCCAGAGGGCTGCACTATCAGGAAGGATGATTTGGTGAAGCAATGGGTAGCTGAAAGTTTGGTTGGTGACACTGAGTATGGTTACTTTGACGAGCTTGTCAGAAGAGGTATGATCCAACCTGTAGACACCAACTATGACGGGGAGGTGTTGTCATGTACAGTTAACCACATGGTAATGGATCTTATCAGGTACAAATCCATTGAGGATAATTTCATCATTGTCGTGAAGTATTTTGAATCAACTCTACTGCTTCCTGACAAGGTTCGCCGATTGTCCCTCCAGTTCGGAGGTTCAAAAGGCGCAAAGATACCAGAAAGCATCAGAATGTCACAAGTTCGATCACTTTTCTTTTGTGGATCCTCCAGATGTGTACCTTCCATTCTGGATTATGGCCTTCTCCGAATTCTGGTTCTTCATATTTGGGCTAATCAAGACCAGATGAGTTTTGACCTCACTAGAATCGTTGAACTATTTCGACTGAGATATCTGATTGTTGAGTGTAATATCACCATCAATTTGCGAGAGAAGATTCAAGGATTACGATACTTGGAGACACTGCAATTAGATGGAAGACTATCTGCTGTTCCATCAGATATTGGTAATTTGGAGAATTTACGGCACCTCCGCCTTCCAATCCAGGCTAATGTGAGGGACCTTGGCAGTCTGACCAATCTCCAGGATCTTCATCTCACCCTTTCTACAACACAGCCAGTTGAGAATTTGGAGGTTACCATGAAATACCTGGGCTCAATTCTCCACAAACTCAACAACCTCAAGTCCATAATTCTGGCATCTGCAGGTTCCTATCCTGTAAATAATTCAAGTGTGAGCATTTCATGTGATGGCTTGAGCAAAGTGTCTCCTGCTCTGGCCCATCTTGAGAGACTTGAGTTATTGCCACGGATTTGCATCTTTCCCAGCCTCCCGAACTGGTTTAAAACACTCTACAAACTCTGCACTCTGAAGATAGCAATTAGAGAGTTGTCGAACAGTGATATTGATATCGTTAAAAGGTTACCTGCCCTCGCCGCTTTCTCGCTGTACATCCAGACAGCGCCTGCAGAGAGGATTGTCTTTGGCAAGGCTGGATTTTCAGCTCTCAAGTACTTCAAGTTGAGGTGCAGTAAACTGTTGCTGAAATTTGAGGCTGATGCAATGCCTTATCTTCAGAAGCTCAAGCTAGCCTTCAATGTTCAGGAAGTGCAGCAGCCTGGAGCTGCACCTATCTGCATCGAGCACTTGGCAGGGCTTAAAGAGATATCCGCAAAAATTGGGGGTGCAGGTGCTGCTGGCACAGAGTCTGCCTTAAGGATTTCTGTTAGCAATGATCCAAAAAATCCAAAAATCAATGGTCAGATGGTGAACTGGAATTTCTGTGCGGACGAAGATAGAATTATCGCGACACCAGACCAACCAGTTCTGATTATGGAAGAACGAGGTGAGATCCTGGAGGAAAACACAGAATATGAGTACAAAGGAGAAGATGGGGACCGGCAGCCTGATAGCGGGTACAAATTTTTTCTTTCTTTGATTTATTGATTCCTCAACCTGTTTTTCTTGTGTGATGCTAAACTGTTGCTGTAATCAGGATTTCTACGCTGCTGGAGCCCTCTGCCCCGTTCCCTGAGAGACCCACCGACCGGCTATATGGGCAGAGGCTCCTTTCTGCGTGGTCCAGGGCCAGGCACACCTTTGTGCCCCGCACCTTGAAAGCCGGCAATGAGGGCCACGGTGTTGGGAATATAACAATATTCAGCTATAAGGAGTTGGATAGGGCAACTGCAAGATTTCACCAATCCAATAAGATTGGTGAGGGAGGTTATGGACCAGTGTATAAGGTAATACCCTATTTATTATGTATTGGATGCCGAACTTAATTATTGCAAGTGTTTTAAAATCGCTAACTTGCCATTTCAGGGAACGCTCAAGGATGGAACAGCTGTTGCAGTAAAGGTGCTCTCTTTGCAGTCTAGGCAAGGCGTGAACGAATTTCTTACTGAACTTACTACGATCTCTGGTATTTCCCATGAGAATCTTGTCAAACTTTATGGCTGTTGTGTGGAAGGAAGCCACAGGATCCTTGTCTATAATTATCTTGAAAATTATAGCCTTGCACAAACCCTTCTAGGTAGATTCTCATTGCTGGACCTCTGTATTCCTCTGTATTCTCTTGTTCTTGGAAAATTTTCAGACGCCATAATCCTTCTTGGTCCTTGACATTTTTTAGGTTCTCTGCGTAGCAGCATCCAGTTCAATTGGAGAACTCGGGTGAATATTTGCATTGGTGTTGCCCAGGGACTAGCATACCTCCACGACGGTGTCCGGCCTCACGTTATCCATCGGGACATCAAAGCAAGCAATATACTTCTCGATAAGGATCTTACCCCAAAAATTTCTGATTTCGGCATAGCAAAGCTTCTACCAGATGTAGCACATATTAGCACAAGAGTTGCAGGAACACTGTAAGTGTAAACTATTTGATCGAACCTGCTGCTTTGCTATATGTTTACTTGGACTTGTCTTTCTCATTAGATTAAAATGCTAGTTCAGCTGATCCTTTGAACTTAGTTAGGTTGGAGGAGGTGTTTTAGACTAGACTTAATACATATATACCTACATTTATCTTGGTAAGCTCTTATCAATCTAAGCAAGGACTGCATAGAGATGCTGCTTTCGAATAAGCACATTAAGGTCGAAAAGAGACGGCTTGACATGGCTTGACTGCCTCTCCAGTGCGTGCCACTCTGTTGTCTCTTCCTCCTCTCCCTGTCCTCTAAAACTGCTGTAACATATTAGGCTTTGGGCCATTTTCAATTCAAAATTCAGGCGGGGAACCGAAAGAAATCAGAATGTGATATCCCCTCTGTTGCTTTCCTCACTGTAGTTTTGCTTGCAGAGGTTACTTGGCTCCCGAATACGCCATCCGAGGACAACTGACAAAGAAATCAGATGTTTACAGCTTTGGTGTTCTGCTGATAGAAATAGTCAGTGGAAGATGCAACACTGATATAACACTGCCGTACGAAGATCAGATTCTTCTTGAGAAGGTACAGGACCCTGTTCTTAATACAAATACCTGATGTGAATTCAAACCAAGGGGTACCATTTGAGGTGAATGATGTTGATGCAACTTCCCTTTTTTCTTAGCGTCGAATCCGTATCATGAGTTGACAGAGCTCACTAATAATAGGTGAATAAATGGTGTGGTAGCCCGGGGTACCATTTGCATACAT